>VZRQ01000162.1:130313-183790 GCA_013397975.1 Machaerirhynchus nigripectus | reverse complement strand
GGAGGAATAGACGAGACGCCGGGACTCTCTCGAGGAACAGCAGGAACTCTACTAAAACTTCGAAGACATGAGAAGAGCCCCGAGGGGTTTTTACAGAGAGATTTACCCCTTACAGAGAGGGTGGGGAAGGCATGAAACCACCAATGGTACAGGTACTCAGGGTTTGAACCTTGGCAGGCAAAGGGTACAGAGCCAATGGGGACTACCGTGGGAGGGGAGAAACACCATGGGCCAACGAGGGATTGAGGGATACAGAACCTCTGTGGGAAAAACCAAATATGGGGCGGGGAGGGCGGAGATGGCAGTGGCTAATATGATATTGCTGGCCGTGGAAACTGCCACAATGCACTGCAACAAATAGACAGATTTAAAAGGCCTACATTGGTAACTAAAAAGATGGAAAAATTGTCTTATTAGGGAAAACTGAAGGGCAGAAAATTAAAGTTTCTGTGGAAAAATCTTTACACTTTAAAAATGCAATAATTTGATATGTGCTAGAAAAAAAAATCTTCTCTATCTGAGAAATAATGCTGGTATAGGAAGAAAAGAATATAAAGTGGTGATGGGTAAAAAACTTCAGACTGTAAACTAAAATGATAATTAAAACTAGGAAAAAGCATCTGGAAAGCAAAAAAACCACAACCTCTTAGCTGATGTGATGAGAGGAAAACCTACCTCTAAAGTGGAGCCTGAATGATGCCTGAAGTCAGCTAAATTGTGTACATATCATCAACATTAGAGAGTCTGGACTTAATGATCCAAGATCCCTCTTATAATCCTATGTCCCTGGGTTGAAAGTCATCATCCTGCAATCAAAGATATTGCTCTTCTAACCCAAAAACAAGCCTGAATACTTAGAAATGGAGAAATAAAACTGTCATCCTTAAGGATAAACATGGGGGACTCTTCATTCAAGATGTCATTGCTGTCATTAAAGACATTGATGTACTGCAGCTTCTCTGTCTCTGAAAGTGATGAGTGGTGTGAAATGTCTGTTCACGACCTGCATGACATTAGTGAAATGAAATCTTTGGAATATAAATCCCTTGGCATTGGCAGAGCATAGAATACCATTCCTCATTTTATTAATTTCTGACTCAGGAAAGGCACTCCACAGTTTTGCTGATTATTCTGAAGTATTAAACTTTCAGTTTTCTGGTTTCTCCAGATAAAAATAATAGCATGGGTCTATGTCTTGGTTTAAAGACAATTTAAGAGACAGACACTCCAAAATTATTTACCTCCCCTTTAGTTTTAGCCAATGCCTTTCCACCAATAAGGAGAGATGAATATGAGTAGATGTACATGGAAAAAAACACCACTGTTTACTCAAAAAACCAAAATAGCAGCAGGCAAGAAAAACAATAGTAATAACCACGGATTACAGTATTGCTGAAAGCTCCTGGACTGCCTGGGATTGAAGAGAAACTAAAAATGATGGAGAAACCCCTCCTCCAAGCTGGCATCCTCCACAGACATCTGTGTGTGTGGAGAGACAAACATAGTGGCAGCCCTCCCCCCTCTCCCCACTATGCATGCAGAGAGATAGTAAAGAGAGAAAGAAAAAAACCACAACACAGAAACCAACCCAACACAATTACAAACCCCCACCGACCCCCCAACAACCAAAAGTGAGCAAGGACAACAAAAAGAAGAGCATGGAGTCCAAAAACGTGTCTATTAGAATACAATAATGTTTTGGGTTTCCCAGGACAAGCCAATACAGATGAGGTTCTCTCTCTAGTCAACAGGAAAATCCAATGCTTCCTATGAAGGATGAATTTTCTGGCTTATCCAATAAACCTATAGAATAGATCATAAGGGTTTATGATGTAGGGGAAAATTACCAGTGCCAGTGGGACACAATGGGATCTGTACTGCAAGATCAGATGAGAAGGCCTGGCAATACTCAGGGAGTTTAGTACTTTGGGACAGTCCAAATGACATCCCTGTGGTGATTCGGCCTGGATAACAACAGGTAATAAGGGAACAGTATGTGTATTAACTGTTGATGGACAAACTACCTTATTATCTACCTCTGAGTAAGAGGATTTTAGCCAAAATTGATAATGCTGTGAGGAAATCAGCAATGGTGACATTTACTTAAGATGACCATCAACCTGATTAAACAGTAACCAAATTGCTGCCAAAAGCAAAGAGTCAGCTGAAGTATGAAATGAAATTAAATATAAAACAACAAACCTTTGTAAGAGTGGGAAGTGACTTCAGAACTGGAAGATGGAAATAACAGTAGTTAAACCTAGGTTGATGCTGCCAGAACTTTCTCCACAGAATTATAACTCTGCCTTGGCTAGAAAGAGATGAGCAGAGTGGCCCAGCATGGACTGTGGGGTCACGTGGCTGAGGGAATCATAGGCCAACATGCAGTAATACAGAAGTCCCCTCTTTTTGCGCGCCACCAGAAATTATGGACTTCAAAACACTCTGCAGGAACTTCAGAGCAGCTAAAGATGAAACTACAAGTACCATGTGCAATTGCAGAGCATGAGAAATTAGAAGCGTATTTTTAAGCCTTTCAGAAGAGTGGTTGGCCTCATTTGTAATCCAGTCCCCTGTCAACCTCACACAGAGCTCTTGCAGATCTAGCTATCAGATCCACTGAGAAAAAAAAACAGCTTGCCCAAGTTAAATTTCAGCAGTTTGATGAGAACTTCTGTAAAAATTACATACCACCTATGTTTTTAGAGACACAGGAAAGATTTAAACCCACAGGCCTTCTGCCCAGAAGTAAGAAAGAAATGAAAATGTCATATTTATGAATGTCAGAAGCAGCCAAAAACGTGCATATAGTTTCTTGTTTCAACCTAGTGCACCTTAGCACTGACCTCAGGCCTTTTTCATGTTTTCTGAACTAGTACCACTTAGATTAGGTACTTCATTATTATTACCTGTACTAGTTACTAGTCTACTTATTTTCTTCTCCCTTTTGAATTTAAGCATGATTCATAGTCAGATAAGCCCTAATAGATATTACTTCCCTCAGCCATCCAGCCACAGCGTGGACACTACTCGAAATTAAACCTGAATTTTAACTTCTTGAAGAAATAATTAAATCAGTGTTAGCAGCAGCCGATGTGGAAAGTGTCTGCCTAGTAATTCATTACCACCAGCCTGTCTCTAATTTACCAGTGTGCATGGCACCCCTACAGTAGTGTGAGAGAGGCAACAGATCATTTATATAAATTAAAATCAATGGGGGGTGGAGTATGGAGCCCAGCAGAATATTCTCTGGGCAAGTGGAAATTTTAAAGTCTAAGGACTTAATCTTAGCTGCTTGACTTCTTTCATCAAGGTAAGACTTAAAAATATTAATTATAATTTATGAAATATTAATACCTGGAAAGCTTTTGAGTACAGATATTGTATTTCTGCAGAGTTAAAATAAGAGCTTTTTCATGTTTAAAATACAGTGTCAACATGGCAAACTTTTACAGCTTTAAAAAGCTTATTATTTTCAATCTTGCTAAAGGGGATTTTTTTTTCTCTTTCCCTGAAAACAGGTTTTTTTTGAAAATAATTAATTTATTGCCAAGAATTATATTTTCTGATGCCTCTGAAATGTACTTCTTGATCCAAAACCAGAAGGGGAAAGGATTTTTTCGTTTTGTACTTCTGTTACAATGTAACTGTCACTTCTTTATCTGTGTAGTTTCTATCCTTGACTTTAGTTAGGCACACTGGTTCTAAGGCTATAACTTACAGTAGGTGAGAATCTGGCCCAAAGCCTTCATGCATACATTTATAGTGAGAGAATTACTAGATAGATAGATATGGATATTTCTGACATTCAGAACATACAGACATCTGAAGGTCTAAAAAGTCCTTATTACTGTAATGGCTGCAGCACTGCATTTCACAGAACAGTTAATGAGAACTGGATGCACTTAGTGACTTATTTAAAGTAATTCAGCAAGCAAAGAGTGGAGTCCCAAAGCCCCTTGCTGTCACCATGAGACAGAAAACACTGCTTTTCTCAATGGGTTAAAGTTGACAGGCAATAAAAAATAACCCTTTTCGTAAACACAGAGCAGATAATAACACACTAAAATCTACATTTGTTGTTTCAAGATCTATGCATCAGCCTCCCACAGAATTATATTACTATTTATTTTGGTGGGGTTTATTTTTGCCCTGCTATCTTGTACTCTAGTCCTGTTTACAGTTATGCTTGTTCTCATTCAGCCTAGATTATAAATGCTGTGGTGCAATATCTTTACTGGTATTGTGAAATGCACTGCTTATCTACTGTATGCTATGGGTAATACATAATGAGACATCCTGGGGCTTGTAAGTCTAAACTAAATGTAGTTCTGGGAACCTTGGTATTATCTATTGAATATTTTCCATGTCTTGCTTTTCAGCAATTATCCGGAAAATAATTGCATGCATATGACCAATAGGCAATTCCCAACAGATACTGCCATCTCACATAAAGTGTTTTGTTTTGAATTGAGCACAACTTCTACTTTGTGCACTTTGTTTCTAAGGATACAGTCATGAACAGGGAACATTTTCCTCAGGAGCTCATCTGTTCCTGCTGCTTCTCCCTCACCTGAAGTCATAATCCTTGGTTTGTGGCTATAATCAGCTCTGCAGAAACTAATTGTGATGTCACAGGCAGAAGTTTATAACTTCAGGGGCAGAACAAACAGCAGGAGCAGGTGACCTCTAAAACACAAGATGTCTCTTTTCAGGCAAAGATTGTTCAAATGAAAAATGGGAGAGAAATATGCCTATCTTTGAGAAGAAATGTTTGTTCAGGTTTATAAAATGCATTAATTGGATTGCAAGAGTTAATTTGAAGTGAAATTCTCTGTGATTATATCAAGAAGAGATAATATATTCAGTAGCAGCTGAATTACTCAGTTTGGTTTCTAATTTCTCATTTGATTAAATGACAAATACAACTACTGATGCAATCAGCAACTTATCTATCTTTTCACATAAAACTGGAACCATGTAAAAACTCATTTCCTCTCTAGCTGGCTTTTGCTGTGAACTCAGTCATAAAATGGGTCAAATTTTTAGAGGTTTCTGCTTTTTTTTTCCCCTTTCATGTAGTGAACTGATCAGAGGGACTTTTTTTGATAGCTTTCTAAGGGAATGTTTGTGTGATTTAACAGCTTGTTATATGACAGCATTAAAGATTCAGAGTTGATTTGTGTGAGTTTTTTAATATTTTTTTTTACTCTGTGTAATAGTTAGAAGTTTCGTAGTGAAATATTGCTTGTACTAACCAGAGTTTTTTCCTTCAGTCCTATTCTGAGAAAATGTAACTGACCATTTTAAACAGTGTCCTAAAGTTTCATAGGGAAGACTGTGGAGATCAATTCCCACTTAAAATCCCTATTTATAGCATGTTATCATTGAGATTAGGACTACAAATGTGGTTTTATCACCATATGGATTCTTTGGCAGATGGTGGATCTGTGCTCCAGTATGAAAGCATGGAGGTTTTGGTGGTCTGGATACCAGTCTATCAGGAGGCTCAGTGAAAGCAGACATTTATTTTAGATTGGACTCCTACTCTTTTTGTGTGTGTGTCACATTCCATTCTAGAGAAGTGTATTTTGGTCCAGGTAAATGACACTTGGAGAACAAATTTTTTCCTCTATTTTTATTTACTTTAGGGTAAGATTTTATTCCTAAAAGGAGGACTTTCTTCTTACTAAGGTAGTAATTTAACCTGATATGTTATTTGTGAACAGCTTCCCATCTACATCAGAGATGAGACTTAGATGACCGGCTTCTTTAAATTATAAGGGGCTGTTGTGCTGTATTGAACTGTATGCTTATTGAATATGCTGATTGAACTGTAATCTTATGGATTTTGTTCTTAGAGATGCTAGCCACAAAAAAATTACAGGTAAAAGTGTGGGTCTGCTCTGGGTGCTCAGATAAACCATTTTGTGTCAGTTTTGTAATCTGCAAATTGGAGGCTATAAGCACTTTTTTTTTTTGGTCGAGATTGGTGTCTACAAAAGTTCCAACACATAGTATTAAGGAGCATATCAGTATTGGGATGTTCAGTCTTGTAGCTGATTTTCAAATGCCATCAATCAGTTAAATGTTTAAATGTGTAACTTGTGTATGAAATCATGATCACTGCCCCAGCAAAGGCAATGTATATCTGATGAGAAAATACTGTATTCATATTTTCTGGAGAAAAACCCCAACAAACACAAGCGAAGAGAAAAACCAAACAAAAAACCAACTCCAAACCAACAAAACAAACCCCCACAAAATTTATCTCCCCTGTAAGCATCTGTACATGATTAATTTACTACATTGGGTTTAGTAAAGAACTATAAAGAATTTGCATTTTTTTAAAAGAACATAGAAGAAAAAAAAGTTTTTTTATAAATTATAGGATTAAATTGTGCAAAAATATCATCCTATTATTACATATTTTTTTCCAGATAGTACTAAAAAACAGGAAAGCATGAGAAAGCAGTAGGCAATTAAAAGAAACCTTACTTTGTCATTCATAGGTGCTGTAAGTGACAGCTGGTACTAGAGTAATCTTGAATAGACAGTTCAGTAAAAGCCCATGTTCCTCAATGACATATAAATTAACTACAGCCTTTTTACAGATTTAACATGCAAATCTATTTCTTTTGATAAATGTTTTAACGTTTTCCACCTGGAATATCCAGTCTATTTTGCACATTGGTGGAGGGCAAAAATCTCCCAACCATTCTCCTGACCTTTTGCAAGTTTAAAAATCACTGATAACAAGAACTTGTTTCCAATTTAATCTCACCAATTATGGTTATTATAGGGGAGAGCACTGTAGACGTAAAGCTCAAACATAATAGCACGGATGAGCTGAATAAGAAAGCATCTAACAACATTACTTGGAATAAAGCTGCATCTCTTTATGTCTTATTTATATAAGTGAAGAAAAGGAACACTGTAAGGATTTTTAAGTTTTTATCTTTATGTACACAGTAAATGCTTTTATGGAAAATCTTATGAAACAAATTCCAGACTTCAAGGAGGAAATAAAACCATAATTTAATTCCCTGTCCTACCAGCACATGTACAGCTTCATCTGACTGGTGCCTTTACCTTGCAGTAAAACCCCCATAGCTTCTTATATCATAAAAGCAGTATCTTTAAAATGGTTAGGAGTTTCTACTATGCGACCAGTAAAAATTTGGATCCAAAGGAAAAAAGATATGAAATTTATTTTTGATCAGCTCTAGATCTTATTGTGGGTGCCTCAACTATTTGAGATGATAAAAAAATATTTTTGTCAGTGAACACAAAAGATATGTTCTACCTTTTATGCTGTTTGAAGAGTTATTTACTAGTTTTGGAAAAAAAATATTAGAGTACTCAATACAAATATTGTTTATGAACTCCTTTATGTCACGAGGCAAACTGCCCTAGAGTGAAAGACACAACCCAACTGCAGGATAACCAATTAAAAAAAACATTAAAAGCTTCCTACTTTATTCTTGCTGTTCTAATGTATGTTTCTCCTTAGTTACTAGCTCATTGCAAAGTATAATGAATTATTAAAACTAGGCTTTACTTGTTGGAGTAAATTAAGGTGCGATGCATTATCTTCTGTTGCATTTCTGCTTAACTAATTCTCAGACAATGAAATTCAGTGGATTTCACAGCTGTTAAGTACGATTTGGTGAGTTTTTCTATGTTCAGGATTATTTTAACTGCACTCCTCTATATCGTACTCTAAACATGGCCTTTTTAAGAGATCTTCTAGTTTAGCTTTTTAAAATATAATTGGGATTACTCCATAGATTTATTCTGCTAATGAATGAGACATAAAATATTTTCTTGTTCTTTTTAGTGCTGTTTAATAAAAAATAGGTTTCTGCTTTGTTTAACATTTGATATTTAGAGCAAAAATACATAATCAAATTAAGGCAACAGAAGCACAACTTCAGTGGGGATTAAGGGCATTTTGAGATTACAGAGTATCTGCTCACACCCATTCTACAAGTGAGACATCTGTAAATTCCCAGTAGCCTAATAATCTGATTCTTGGAAAGATGATGGAAATTGCCTACCTGCTATCATGTGTTGGGGAGACATTCTTCTAATTAACATAAGTTCCTTGATCTTCAAATCAGATCTGATTTAGAGTTACAAATTAACACATGATCCCTTCCAGTCTGTTACAGCTTGTATAAAATTGGATTCAGAGAATTAGAAGCAAAAGAACTGGAAACAATGTGTAATTTTTATTACATGAAATACATTTTAATAACTTCTCAAATTATCTTTTTTGTTTTTATGTAGCTGCACAAAAAAACCCCAATCTGCTCCTTTTTAAAGACTGTATTGCTAGAGATACACTTGATAAATTCCTCTAGGGTAGAAAAAAACCAATCAAAACATTCCTCCATATAAAATGTACTAAATAATCAGGGATAACATTCAATGTGGCAGAGTACTAGGCATCTTATCTCCCTCTGGGTAAGACTCTTCCTGTTTGAATAGACAACTTCAAAAATTTTCTATACTCACTATTTCCATTCAGAATTTGGGGCTTCTTATTTTTCATGTATTCAGCCAGCAGAACAGTCAAGTTTATTCACTGATGTGTTTTGCTACTTTATACCTTCCAATTAGCTTTGTATGGAAAGACTCTATTGGTCCTACCTAATGTCTAAACATGATTATGTCCTTTGAGTTTATAACCTCTAACAAATACTTTATTCTGTTTGGAAATCCCTAGTTCACTGTGTTTGAATTGCAGTTGCTATTAGAATATGAGGAATATCAGTCTTACAGCCAGAGGTGGTAAAATGGGAAACTGATTAGTTTTGGTTTAAGTAAACAAGTCAAGAAATTTGGTCAACAGGTTTGCATTCATGTACTTTAAATGCTTTAATTTCTAAACACGCTGTCAATATTCACCTATCTCAGAGCTTTGAAAGCAAAAATGAAGTTTTAATTTGGAATCCAGTGATTAGTAACAAAAAGATATCAAAGTTAGCTGTTCTTATTTGCTATCAATATCCTAGTAGGATATCTGAAGAAACAGGCTAATTTTAATTTTTGTTACTGAAATATATTAATAACATCACATACAAATATGTATATGTTAATATTGATGACAAATCAAAGTCATAATCTAAGGGCTTCCTTTCCCAACTTTGAAGTGTTTTATTTATATCAGTTTCCTTCTCTAAAGATGTTTTGTTACCTGAATGGCAGAGGTCTCCTGCTCACAATTTCTGTATAAACCCAAAACTTACATGGATTAATGTACCTTAAGAAACACAAGGGAATAATTCCAACTCATTAACCTTTGAACTTAATTTTCAATATGTTATATTCAGAATTAAATTCAATTATCTTTTCAGTTAAACAGTTTTTGACTTATGCATTAGATATTATTATCAACAAGTTTGTATTGGATGAATTTAAGCTAATAAAATTATTAGAAACATCCTTAGAAAAAAAATAATTTTCCAAAGTTTTTCACAACGTTTTGGAACACAGAGCACTAGCCCAACAATTTGTCATCTGTTCCATTTCAAATTCCTTGCCTAAATACCTTAATGTATGGAATTTATTTTTATTTAAGATACTTTGATTGGTGAACACGAGCACAGTAAATGGCTTTAGTGTACACATTCATTTTTCTTCTTTGACATATGAAATACAAAGCAGGTCACTCTAATTAATCAAACTTTTAGGATACTGGGTGGGGTTTAGTTTTCTTTCTTTTTAAATGTTTTAGTTTTCTCCTTTCTAAGTAACTTCTGATGTTCTCTGCTCTGGCAGCATAAAGTGCAATTTACATTCTTTGAGTTACAAAACTGATTAGAAAATCATATTAGTCATCTTCTCTTGAAGAATAAGTGCAGACAGAGACTGGAAATCTGAAATCTCTATAAAGTACAGTCTAAAATGTTTGGCTTTGCCTTGATTAACTAAGGATATTGGTGTGCATATTGAATTGCAGACACATTTAATAATGAATTTACATGGACTGATTCTACTGATTCAATGATGTGTATTTATCCACCTAATAAAACTGTTCATTTGATAAAGTTAGTGAAATTTAAAAAAAAAATACTGTGGTCTGTAGAGATTATGTTACAATAACCTGATACAGTGACAACAGAAAAAAAGGAAACATACACAAATTAATACAAATATAAAATCAGTTTTAATGACAGCTATTTCTGTATCCACCAGAGAAAATCCCAGTGGACATAAAACTTTGCACCACCTTGACAAATAAAAGAAAGTGCTTTTAGGGAAGAATGGGATCAGCTTGCCCAGTGTGACTTTTTTTTCTAGCAAACAGCCTTAACTATGTGGAAACTTAGCCATCTGCTTTTCATACATGTCTGGTTTCTCTCATGCATTTCAGCTTTTTTTGTGACAGTATTGCTAGCAAAAAAAGATACATAAGTCATGTCCTTGATTTATTGGTAGTACAAAGCCCACACAGTGTCTTACGCCTTCCATATTCCTTTCCTGATAAAAGGTATCATTCATTAATTATAAAGACAAGACTATAGGGAGAAATATTCTGGCAATGCAGTTTGTCTTAACATGGACTGCAACACAGTTGCAGTCTGAAAGGCTGCATTTTCCCTGCTAGCTACTGCATCTTATTCAAATTCCAAGTAATTTGAGAGAAATCCACTAGTACTTTGCAGTAAATTCAATTGTTAGTACATCATTAAACCTTGCATTATTTTTTTAATGTATGGCAATTACAGGAAGTTCTGTTCTAAATAACACAATTTAATGCACTGTGAACATTGAGAGTTCAATAGTCCTAAAAGTTTCCAGAAACACATTTTTGTCTTTTTTTAAATAGCTGGAACATAAAACCAAGCAACTAAACAAAAACAAACAAAACCACCAAAATATCCAGACCAAGGAAGAACACCTCATTGCATATATATTTTTTATATTTATCATTGTTTTAGTTTTTGTAAATATTTAAAATTATTTATAACTTCCAATTGCCAGGTACTTCTGATTTTCTATAACATGTGATTTAGAACCAAGAGCTTACCACATAGTCCCGATCCAGGTGTAATTATGCTTTTTTGCTCTGTTTTCTGTGAAAGTCAATATGAGATCTTTGACTGATTTTCATGTTACTTAAAATCCTGATCTTCAAGAGTTTTTACTTTAAAATTCTGCTCCTCAGAAGTGTTCATATATTTTGCAGAAGTTGTCTTTTATGTTTTTGTTAGGTTTTTTTCAGGCTCCTGTTATTGGTGGTGACATCTATGAGGGTACTCGACAAAGCTCTTGAGGCAGTGTTGTAAATTCCTTGGGTTTCCCAGTTTAGTGTGCTGGACTTTTACCTACAGTGCTCAGCAAGGTGATGCAGAATCACATCATACATGGACGATTTCCAGAGATAATATTGTGTCTCCAGTACCATGTCTAGTGTTTTAGCCAGATAGAAGCTAATGTGCCTCTTTGTTACTTTGTCAGCTAGGGATGAAACAAAATTAGTTGCCCGGTCAATTTGCAGGACACCAGGGCTAAACCTCTTTCGGGAGTGGGCATGCTTGCACGGAGCTAACACAGGGAGAGCCGGTAGATGCCGCTCAAGGCTACTTAGCGGAGGCCGCGGCTGTGCGGGACAAAGACGCGATCCCGCTGCTGCCCCATCTCCAGCTCCTGACACATCCGAGCCCGCTGCAGATGCTGGAATCTGATGCCCCGAGATTCGCAAACCACTTGTCTTTCTGCAGATGAATCTCAGCTAAACAGCTTATCAAGCTAGAGTTCGAAACACCTTCATTTTCATCCAGGTCTACACCTTAGGGACTTATGTAGATCTTAGCGACGTAAGGTTAATTTTTCATGGGCTCATTAGATGTTAGTATTTTTTCTTGTGCTATTAATTGACTTCTGTGAAAGTGTATGCGGTCCTGTCAAATGCCTCATTTCTGGAAAAGCCCGTGTTGTGGAAAGGAAGATTAGGCATTAAGTTTTAAGAACAAAAGCAGGAGCTGGAAAGATGAAGAATAAAAAGTTGCTGCTCTAAGGAGGAAAAAATCACTAAAATCATAAGTCAGAGGTAAAAGTTCCTGTATAGAAACATGTAAGCTGCTATGATTATAATGAGATGGATTTACAAATACAAGGGGGAAAAAAGAGTCCATGTGGTAGGAACATAAAAGGAGTAAGCCCAAGGGTGCACAGCCAGGTCAAAGGTCCCTCTGTGCTGACATGCTGTTTCTGACAGCTGCTAATACCAAACCTTAAAGGTGCAGAGGAACAAATCAGGTGCATAGTCCTGCTGCCCCAGAATATTCTTTTTAGCCATTTGTGACCTGGTGACTTTAAAGCCAGATAGGCCATCAGTTGTTTCATATCTTAGATGAGGAGACAGTGTGATAGATGTGAGGATTGCTTGGATGTACAATCAGTGTAAACCTTAAGAAAACAGTATCCTACCCAATGGTTGTATTTATTTACAGTAAAACATAAGATCTTCTGGTTTCAATTTAAGGGAGATTTGGCTCAAATGTCCATTTTGTGGTTTATGTCACTGCAACAGATCACTGCTTGACTGGTTCTCCTAGCAGTGTGAGATCTCATCCCTACAGCTACATACCATTTATTCTCTCTGTCTCCTTCTCCTCTCCCCACTATTTTTCTCTTATTGAATAGCTAATGGCATCTGGTTATTAATCTTTGTAGGGGTGGACATTTAAGCTGAAATAACTCACCCCTTTACCACCTACTCTTGTCTTTGCATTTCTTTTCATAAGCTTGGTATTCCTGAGCTATTTGTTTTCCTCTATGAGCGTCGGAGGTTTTATAGGGTAATCCATATTGAGACAATTCTTTTTTCTTTTTTTTTAGAAAAAAGCATTATCACCAAACTCCTAAGCTTAAACAGTCAGAGTCACATGACATTCCTGGATTTAGTTTTCAGGGGGGTTGTTTGTTTGTTTATTTGTCTGCTGTTGTTTTGTTAGGTTTGTCTTGTTTAGGTTTACTTCTCTCTTTATCCCTTTGAAGAGGTACACATTTATTGTTATTGACAATGATTTCTGTGAGAGTGATCACACAGCCCTGCCTCTCATGACATACCTTGAAAATGTAATTTGTTAAGGGGAGATTGTAAGTGTGAACAGCGTGAATAAGCAGGGAAATTGATGCTTCCAGAAAAAGTTGATACTGGTTAATGAAGTTCAGGACTTGAGTAGTCCTGTGTCTCTTGTCATTTAATACTAGTAGAAGCAATCTTGTTTCAAGTAATTTTTTAAAGTTCTGTTATATGGGCTGATAGCTCCTGAAGTCCAATGTGGGTATCTCAACATAGTTATTAAAATGATAGGGCATAAAGTCTCCAGTCAGCAACTCCGTATACACTAAGGATGCAGAGAAACCTCTGCCTGCAACTTGGATATGAGAAAACACAAAATTAAATATGGCAGATAATAGTTTCTAGTGTTCCTATCTTAAATGAAGGAATGTAATACCTCACATGGTATGTAAAAGAGGACTGTCTCAAACTGCTGAAATAAGGTATATTTTTCACATGCTACAGAACCAGCCAATGACATGCATTACTATTTAAAGCTGAAGCTAAGATCTGTGCTATATCCAGCAAGTTAATATGCATATATATAGAGATAAGAAGAGCTATAATTAGAAAGCGCTGAAGAACAAGATTTGCAAGGGAAATAAAAATCTCATGAGCATGACATGAGATTTGGCAAAGATTTCACTAAGGATATGATTCTCTGCCCTTTGCAATGTCTTTTTAACTTTCCTATGAAGTATTTTCAGCTGTTAAAATGCCTGTATTCATGCTACAGGAATAATAGCTTTGACTGAGAGGGGCAAGTCGTACTAAAAGAAAAATAAAGAGTTTTATATAGAGAAAGTAAATGTGAATAAGACAAGATCCCAGGTGAGACTCTCTAATTTAAATAAAAATGTTATCTGTTACTTCTCAAGTGATAAGGAAGACAATATCATTACATAATTTATTTTCATTTGCATTTCATAAAAAAATTTATCAGAGTATAAACTTGTTACAAGTGTTTTCTAATCTGGTTTAAGGTACATTGGTGTGAAGTCACCTTCAGTAAAAGAAACATCAGCTAAGGGCATAAATAATCTTTTCTTCTTGAGCTTTACTTACACATTATAGATGCTTATTTCTTTTGTTGATGGGAGCACCTTGATTTTTACTTTCTGATTGAAATGTATAGAAATTCAATTTTTTTTTCCCCTGAATGAATATGATTATGGAGAACTATCCAGCTTGGCTGTGGGAGATTTTAACTCTTTTTTCTTTTGCATACAATTCACATTTCCATAAAGGAATAAGACCTCCAAAGCTGTAAATAATTTTTCTTCCCATTGTAAATACCAGATCACTTATTTAAGACCATCCTGTAGCATAGGAAAACATGATGGTTCCAGGCAAACCTATATACTGGTGTCTGCACTGATTTTTTCTACACCAGCTCAACTTTCGGTCATCCACTTTTCTGGAAATGCTTAAACAGGGGCTTCCAGTTTATACATAGTTACAAAGACGAACTTTAGATTATGTACATGTTTTAAGCGGGAGCTGAATTTCACCCTTTGCTTGTGATAACCTTCACCCTTCTAATTAGTTTAAATATTGTTTGAGCCATATATTTCCATAAAGTCTCTTAGTAACTTTATTACTTTGTGCATGTGTATGCTTTCATCTTTATTATATTGATTTTTCAAGTCCACACAAAAACCTTCCTGAAATTTGTCATACTCTTGTTATGAAATGAACGTAATATTATAAAAGAAGATCAGGAGCATTTAACAATTCTACACTGACTTGAATATAGCCACTGCAATACCCCCCCACCCATATCTAATTGTATGATATTATGAAGAAGAGTGCTCAGGAGAATGTGCAGTATAAAGCACATCATCCCTGTACTGATAGACTATTTGTCTGCATTGTTGCAAATGAGTTTTGCTGACAGCAAGGAGTCTTTAGCATGTCCTCAATTAGTTCTTAATAACTAAATGCTGTAGTAAAGATGTTAAAAATATTTGCTGTAAAAAAAAAAAAGACATAAAAAATAAGACAAAAAAAAAGGATAAAAGTTTGATATTGTAAATATGTCAGTAGAGACAATTATATCCAAATCCATTGGAGTATAAATAACTGAAAAAATCTAGTTTCATTGGCTTATTGTGAAAGAGAAGTACTCAGATAAGTACCTCTTTTCACCATGGCATTCTGTCCCTGGTGCCATAAATAGAACAAGAAATACCCTTAAGGGCCTATCTGAGGGCCAAGCCACACTGCTATAGTGTAGAGCAATATTACAGACACCTAACAAGTCTGTGGACAAAACAGAATGCAAAGCTTGGAAATAATAGCTCAAGCCCCAGAAACATAATAGATATACTATTTCCATTTGTGGACCTCACTTACTTGAGAGATGCAGCAATCCAAGGACACTCTATATGATTTAGACATATTGTGAATATTATTCTGAACTGAGTCTGGAGAACAGGTTAAAGTGATTTTTCAGCATCTCAGCTCCTCCATCTGTTCAAATTGTGATCATGATATTTATATATGACACAAAAGATGTTGAGAGACCTAGATCACTGAAGTGTAAAACACTTTAAAAACTGTAGATAAGGTTGCTGTATAATTTTAAGGTAGTTCCAAGGAAAATGGATTTACTATTATAAGGTCTTGGAATAGTGAGGCAAAGGTAAGCATATGAAAATTGCTTTTATATTATTAGAGAAGTTGTTTTGAAAAATAATTTGAAACCATCCATGTTTTGATAGTCAAAGTCACTTTAACCTTCATTAAAAATATTTGCAGACAGTTAAAAAATTCAAGGCAGTATTCAACTCCATTTGAATGTTTCCATCTCTTTAGATTTACTATCTCTTTTTTCACAGTAGTTTGGACATTTGTAATAATCACATTGTATCATAATTCAGCATCTTTACATGGAAAACTCATGGGAAGAGTGTTTTAGTGTTTTGAAAGAGAATGAAAAGAGCACCATTGATATAACAGTTCAGGATAGCTTTTTCATGGGAAGTGTAAAGACTCACCTACAACTTTTAAGTGAAGTCTTTGGGGACCTGTTAATATTCACAGTGAAAATATTCAAAGCAGATTGGAAAAGCATATAGGAGTGAAGGGAACAAAGCCCATGAAGAAGCGACCCCTGTGAGTGAATAAGCATATGGTTTCAGACTGGGATCCAACTGAGAGGGATCAACCAGCAGGAGCAGTGACAATCCAGTACTGCTCAGAAATGAGGGATTGTGCAGACAGAGAGACATTAGGTATTGGCATCAATCAAGAACACAAACCATTATAAATGCTGGAGTTAAGCATTCTGACATTGCACAAATGTGTTAAGAGTAATAGAATCAGGTAGGTCATTGTGCTCAGTCCCCCACAATCAGCAAAAATTTTTAGTTCAGGTAAGTCTAGAGAACTTTTGAGTTTTCTGAAGATCAGACACCTCTCTTGAGACCCTTGCTGTTGTATGACTAGTTTTTTGTGTCTCTCAGCTACTAATTTTCAGTGAAGAGTTGCTTTTATTCTGAATAGTTCCCCAGCCTAGACAGGGGTTACCTATGGCTGCTGAACTGAGAGAAGACATGGATGTAGCCAGAGAGACACCCTGTCATAAAACCTGTGTTCCTGCAAGTTGATCCTTTAAGAGAGGTGGTGGAACCTCTGACACTTGACATATTTAAAACTGCACTGAACAACATACAAAGCAGAATATTCAAAAGAGCAATATTATCCTAATAGATAAATTGAGCAAGCAATCTATTACATCTCTTTAACCTTCACTGCCATCTGATAGATTTTTAAAAGAAAATTTTATTATCTCCAGGTTCCAATTGAAAGAAACATTGTACTGGAGAAGATCTCTTGTATTACTGAATCTAGTTTCCTGCTCCTACAGGCAACAAAGTGAAACCCAGCAATTGCTCTCTATTATAGGATAAATGTCAACATGTCTGAGAAGGAGACTTGTCAAATTTCTATCTTGCCTGAAACTAGTGGTATTTATAGAAGAAATCTTTTAGAATAAGTTTGTCAAACCAATCTAACAAGTTTTAGATCTTGGAAACCTTCATAAAAAGCTTCATATAGTATTAGTGTTCATTAGTGCCTACTTCTACTATGCTGTATGGAAGAAGCAAAAATAAGGCTGGAAAAATATAGATCATAGATTCTGCTGAGATTTCACCATCCAAATTTCATCCATGGCACTAGCAACTATTATTGGGTAACTATAGGTAAATCTCTTAGCATTTTGTTTCGCACATGAAATATACTGAGCAGCACTTTAAAATGGTAACCAGATAATTGAATTCTCTGTGCTTGCTGAGAGTGACCTTGCCAAGGAGATACTGGTACATAGCTCTCAGGGAGCATATCAGCACAATATCACTAAATACTCAAACCTGGATAGTTATGCTGATTGTTTTAAATGTAGATATTATTATAACTTCTACTCTTTTCCACTTTAGAAGAACCAAAGCACACACAGTCTTTGAAATCAAGACAATGATGAGACAGAAGCTAAACCCATACTGCCTGCTCTTGCTCACAGTCAGTTAGGGGCTCCAGTGGGTCTCAAACAAAAATCAAATGCTTGCCACTTAATCTTGAATTTTGATCTCTCTACAGACATACAAGGAGGTGGGCAAAACCCAAGCAATCCATAATGTCATAAAAGAGATTATTATATGTAAGAAATATGCATATTTCTTGTATCTTCTAAGCTAAATAGTACTTCCTACTTATTGGAAGAAAAGGGTTCCGACATTATTACTTTGATTAAATCTGAATATTTTTCTACAAGAAAACCAATTTTAATTCATAAGACTAAGTAAAACTAGAAAACTTGATTGATTTCATCATTTTTTTTGCTTACCAAGGCATCTCTAGAAGTCAGTCTTTAGCAGTAAAATGAATACTACCATTGACACGAAGTAAATCTTTCAATGGTATCTAAAGATAACGGATATAAAAACAATATTCCACGTATGTTGCTTGTTTTCTTGTTTTTATGTTCTTAGCATCATCAAGCCAAAAAGTTGCCATTGTGGTTTTGCTACCATTGTACATTGTTCATGCTCAATACACTAACTCAAGATAGCTTTTTTGTTTTTATTCTGGCAGCCACAGTACATGGAAATATCTGCCACGTTCTAATCTCCTCCATATCTCAAAATGCATATGCATTCTTTTACAAAATAAAGCAGTATTTATTCTAATTTATTTGAAATCAAAATAATGAGTAAATGTCAGTTGTGAAACATTTCAGTTTGACTGTGACCTAAGTCACAGAACAAATCAAGAAATATTTTGGTCCAAGTCTGACACCGTGACACTTAAAAAAAGAAGAAAATACCTTGGCTTAATTGAGCTGGAAGTGTCTGAAAGAGAATACAGTAACTTCAGTCATGTACTTTTATATTTTCTGATAAAAATAGCTTATTGAGAAAATCTGGCTTGAAACACATTTACTGGTTTACTTGGTGTATTTATAGGATGAATAAATATGGTTTGGTTTCTTTTTTTTATAACTTGTCTTTATTTTAGTATGGCCTTTTTTTTCTTATTTTTCTCTCACACTGTACTTATTATTGCTATTTCCACCAGAGCCAAAGGCAACAGATATTCATGCATTAGTTATTACACTTATTAAAAAATAATGTCTCCTAAGCACATACATTTTGACAGATTTCCTTGTATACTCATCATTATAGAATCATTTATGTCCTATGAATTTTGAATCTGCCCTGGGTGATTCTATCAGCAGATTTAGTTTGTGGTACTGCTCCATAGGATAGAATTATTATGAATAAAATGAAAAAATTTGAAGTGTTAAAATATATTGGGTTCTGAAACCTATGGAAAATATCATATGGATTCAACACACAGCTAGGTGTTAAATGGTTTTAAAAACACCTCAGCAATAATCTGGTTACTTTTTAGTAACTCATTGCTGTCACACAAGGGACTAGGGTACACAATGAAGAAATACAATGCCTAATAGATTTCAGAAAGAATTTCAATCCATTTTTTCTTGCTACAGTTAGTGGTGGTATTATTCTACCAAATACAACAAATTACTGAAAGTAACATGAAAAACATGAGTATTGAAAAGATGTATAAGGAGACAAGGAGCAGATGTTTAATTCTTTATCCCTTAACTGGACTGTAGTTCAGAAGTAAGATCATAATCTCTGAATCTTTTTTTTTCCCAAAACTGTATCCAAACAGAGAACACAATCACTGAGAAATGCAGTCATAAAGCAGGTTTTTAAATATTACTTTTAAATCTTATTTTGGATAAGATGATGCAGGTGGGACTCACTGTATGTCTTTTTCATGGGATTTGTATCTTTTACAGAGATTAAAAGAAAAATATTCTAGCCTGTTTACTGATTCTTCAAAACTGTTGACAAAAAGTATTCAGAAGAAGGATTTACTATGCATTTTAATGAGATAAGGCTGAAGCAATATGGGATTTTTGGAAAGAAAATCTATTTCTGCTGGTAACCTACAAGATGTGTCTTCTAGGCTGTTTCATTTGTGTGGAAGGTAGTGTGTGGAGAGAAGGGAATGATTTTGTCCTACTAGTGCCTTGGATTTTTAAGTTCCCATAATCACCTATTTATTTATGCAGTTTTCATTATGCTGTTCTTTATATGAAAAAAAATAATCAAAGAAATTACAGAGAGACTGTCAAAGTTTTTTATCACTTTTCAAGCAAATAAACAACAGTTTTATCATCTTTTCATGCATTATTCTGTCACTGTGAATCAGCTTTCCTAAAAGGTGATTATAATGGCATTTTTAGGAAATTGCTTTAAAATTATGATTGATATTTTATGACCAGCATAAATCAAAACAATATTCTGTGAGGCCAGCTAGTTCTTTTCTTTGCTTGGTTGCTTAATTTGGATAGAAAGCACAATTTTATAAAGAAATTCAAAGTTGCATTACATGGGCATACTGAAACATGAAGAAAATATAGAGTGCAAAATTAAGTATAAAGAGAGCAGATAAGAATAAAACAAGCAAATTTATATAAAGCCATTTCAAGTCTTGGTGACTGCTGGTGTATCAGGTCATTTGAAGAACAATCGGTAGAACCGGAATAATCAAATAATTCCCATGATATTTACACTCAATTCAAAGACACCACGTAAGTAACTTCTTAGTTGCACCACTTTATTTATTTGTGTTTCATCTTTATAGCTTGAATTTTTAGGCAATTTTGACAATTTTATTGAATAAAATACCTAAACTCTTATGTTTATCTTGAGTGACTCTTATTCAAGAACACCTACCTGAGTCTGAGGAAGGGAGTAAATATGTTTTCAAGGTTTTTACAGAGATTAAAAGAAGAGCATTCTTGGAGGGTCCAAGAACATCAGCTGTGGAATTTAGGTGCCTGAGTCATTTCTAGAATCTTACACTTCCTTGCCTATGAAGGGACTGGTGTCAGCAATGAAACCAGACATAGTGCAGGAGAATATTTTGCAAGACCACACAGCACCACACAAAACCTCTTAATCTACCTTTCCCCTGCTCCAAGGTTGTGTTCATTCAAGGCTGCAAAACAGAACCTCTGAATTATGTCAGAATGATTTGCAGCTGGCAGAGAGGCATGATCATTTCTGGCTGGAGGCACCAAATGAATTTTCATTTCTGTCAAAGTACACACTACACTGAGAAACTAAAAACTCAGTACACTAGATTGGTGCATATTTGATGCCTTTTTCTTTAGTTCTCAAGTGAATAGTTTATAAACACGTAACAGAATTATATTTTTTAGGTTCAAAACTTAACATACAGCATTTGGTTTGAAAAAAATCAAAAACAGCTAAAAGGTTGAAATGAGTGGTTGTGGTGTGCAGAGATTGTAATTATTCAGCAAATCACCTGGGACATAAAGTCTGAATTGTCATTTCTAGTGGAGATTCAATAAATTTTCTGTATGGGCTATGAAGTCAGAAATACAAAGACAGAGATCTGAAGCTGCAGTTCTTTATACAAGCTTAAGAAAAAGAAGTGATATTGCATATTCCTTTTCCTGTGCCATTGCATTAAAACTTGTAATAGCCTGATATAATCATGGGTAGTGCCTGACAGTTAAACACACAGGAGGGGTGTATAAAAAAAATAATCTGTGTTTGTGAACTCAGGACTTATTATGGGTATAAAATAAAAAGAATATTCCATAGGTCTATTGTGATCCATGGCAGTAGCTCAGCTGTTGTTGCTGATCGCAGTAAATACCTATGAGGCTTCCACAAATATTTAGATAGAAGGATAAATCTTCATGAGGAAAGCGTCAAACCCCTGCCTTGAACGTAATTTTGGCTTGCAACTTTATGGTTCTTTCCCAGCTACTGGGTTTAATGTTTGTCTTCGTTATTGTAACTGAAAACAAGAGCTGGTTTCATTTGTAAGTGCTTGATGGAAATATTAATAAAATGCTCAACTGCTGAAAGGGCCTGGTTGTAGACACTCTAAACTGATGACCAGAGGAAGTATGTAGAGACTGGGAATCCAGCATTTTTAAACAAAAATCATAGGGGTGAAATTTTGACCCCTATGAACATAAAAGATTGAGGAACTTCAATGAAACCAGGATTCATGGTAAATCTCAGAAAGTAGGCAACCAAGATTAAAAGTGCCCAAACTAAGAGGTCCCTTTGGAAAACCAGCATTTGAATGACATACCAGAATGCACACAAGGAGTCATTGTCAGAACTGAGTTTAACTCATGATTTCCTGGCTCTCACTGATTGAAATTACTTCTTAGAACTGGCTAGCATAGCAATAAAAGCAAATTTTGCACTGCAATCATTTCTGATACTGTGTTCAACTTTATAAAATATATTCCTTGGGGGTGAAATTAATGAGCAACACATAAAGACTGGTTATTCACACCTTATGCAGCTGCACTTACAAGAGGTTTGGGAAAGGTGAAATCCAGCCTCAATACAACACCATGATGTGCTGTGCCCGAAATTCAGGGAGTTGTGACTTTCATTTAACCTTATAGGATGGAACAATACCTGCTGAATTTCTGTGTGTTCTTCATAAGGATTCCAAATGACTTGATCTTGATCTGACATTTGCAGTTCTTTTCCAAGCCTATTCCTAAATGCTTTGCCACAGCTCATTTTGATGCATAATCAGGCCTTCTCCCCTGGCTTTCATACAGAAGGAATACATTCCTTCTTCTCATAAGTACTTTATCAACAATTTCTGTGTAGGATTTACTTATTGCACTTCTGTGAGGTTAATGACTTCAGGGAAATTATAGAAAAGCCCAGAGAAAATGGTTTAAAAAGATTTCTCTGGCATTATCTATGTGTATAGATAATAATGAGCTTTCATGCAGTGTGTATCCTGTCACTGACAGACCAACCATTAGCATACATAAGGCTTACCAGTTAAATGTAGGCTGTGGAGAACAATCAAGTACGAAGGAAGAGTAGCATACAGACATGGTTACCTGCTCTGTTTTTGCACTGCATGTTCCATGTTGCACTTTAGACAGACAGACTGAATTTTTAGCAAAGACATGGGGAAAAAAAAAAAGGTTCACCATAAGAATCTGTGTTGAGATGGGAATAGGAATCAAATGAGACCAAATATGTTCTTCTTTTTAGTTATTCCCTTTCCACCATGCAGGTGAAGAGTTATATTGCATGATAACTTGTAATATCACTGATTCTCAAATTATTTGAAAGAATTTTGTTAATTAGAATTAATTTTTCAGATGTTGCCATCTTTCTTATGAAAGACACAGAATTCTATTTGTCACGAGTCTTCTGTGGTCTAATTACCAATTTTATTACATCAAAATTTCTTCCAAAAGTCAGTAGGATTTGGACTGCAGAAAGACTGGAAGTTAACTGCAGAGCTTGGCAGTACACTAGAATCCCTGGACTGTATACTCACTAAGGTGCAATAGCACTACTAAAAACCTGCTTTAAATTTAAATTTTGCTATCCTAATCTCAAATGAAGTACTCTCTTTACTCACAAGTCACATTTTTTGAATTTCTAAGTAGTCTTCTGTGATGATACCTGCGTCAGGTTTCCTGTGTGGTGAGACAGCACTTACGGCATATCTAAATTATATTTTGCAGTTAGCTCGATGTCATATAAACAGGGATACCCCATTTCAAAGACCAGGCTAAATATTTGTGTTAGCCCATCTCCAACACTACTACAACACTTCAGTACTATAGTAATTAGAGTAACTTAGAGTACAAGAGTGTTTTGGAATGGAGAGCAGAATGTGATCATGTCAGCAGACCAGAGTAGGCATGCCCAGTGGTGTGATAAGGGTGGGAGATCCTATCTTCTTAACACTGTAGAAGAAGATAAGGAAATATTTTTGACAGAGGAGGCTGAGAATCCCAAGCTTGTCAGAAGTAAGAACTATACATGATATTATTAAGAAGACATTATTAATAAGAAAATAGGTTTAAGGTATTGGTTTTGAAGAAAATTGCACCATACTTTCTTATTATCCTACTTACAGACTCCTTAGGTGAACTGCTAAAAATACCTAAAGGTAATACAAGCATCCTCTCAGTGTCATTTCATTCCAAAGGAAGACACCTTGATGACAACAGATTTACAAATACAGTTCTAGAAAAGTATTTGCTTCAACTCACAAATGGTGATGACTTCTTTTAAAATCCCTCTTGGATTACCCTACCTACTGCATTTAATAGTAGACTCTTATGGTAGTATAAAGAAGACAAAGTATTTAGGACTTCCTATTTTGACTACATTGCAAAAGAATCACTGTTTAGTTAAGCATGTACTCTCACTGCTTTATTAGAAAGATTAATTTGTGTTTTCTATGTATTTTTATGACTATTTGTAGCAAACATAAACAACCCTCCTCAAAAGTTGTTAGTTTAAGGTAGCCTTTTAAAAATCACTGAAATAAAATAGTCCACCAGACCAAAAAAATGAAATATCTGAAAACCTAGAAGGGACCTGCTTGAAGAGATGATTTAGGCCTTTTCTAATTGTCAATTTCTAAAAATACAAGTGAAATAATTTTCATTCCTTTTTGACAATTCTTTTGTATTACATATCCGTTTAAGTTTTATTCAACTGGTGTATTCACCTTTGAACCACCAAAGCTATTTTGCAAAAACTGATTTCATTTTTACCATGTCAGTTATTAATTTTCTCTGTTTGTCTGGTTTTCTTTATGCACAGCTTTGGAAGAAAGATATGTACAAGTGGCATGGAAATGCATAAGTTACTTGGCTCACCAAAAAGAAACAGTAGGAATTACATACAATCTTAAAAATAATTTCTTGTTTTCACAGGAGGACAACTCTTTCAAGGGATTACTATACAATGTGACCTTTTCATGTCTCACAAGTTTTCAATTAGATTTTGACTCTGAGCAGATCTTAAAAGAGAATTATTGATAAAAAAAGGTCTTTCAAGCAGAGAAATGAGGTTGAGGTCTCACATGGTCCCCCATCCAAAGGTTTTATTCATGTAAGTGCATAAAGAAAATAGATTTGAAAGCGTTTGAGATTGAAAAACAGAGAACAATTTATCTAATGGTGTTGTAGTTTTATTTATTTATTGATTATATTGATTTTTTTGTCATCAGCTGTGAAACAAGCCATGTTCCTGAATCAGCTTCCTCAGCAATAATTCTTGCAAAATAACACTTGCATTAAAGTAAGTATTCCCAACAAGGAGAGTTCTCATGGCATACTCTATTTCTGTTAGCCACATTTTGGAGATGACTACATATTATATTTCTCCTGACATTGAAAATTGTCCAGTGGTAATAGTTCAAGTTATTAAAAAGAAATAGAATATGAATGCTTTTTTCTTTCCTTCCCTGCCTTCCTAGAAGACAGAAAAGACTTGACAGAGAAAATATCTCAAGTTGTTGCGATCCAATCCTATTTTTGCTGACTGTAAAAACTTCTACCCTTTGAAAAGTCAATTGGACTTGACAGAGTACAAGTATAAAACAGATTTAGATTTCAGATTATAAATTCTCTTTGTAAGGACTCCCAGTGTACAAATTTCACAAGTGGACCTACATCACAGCTGAGACTGTTACAGCAGTGATGGAGTTCTGAACAACTGCAAGTACAGCGGGTTATTATTTTTGTTTGTAACATGCCAGTGCCACTTGATTGTTTTGATGGCTTTGGACCTAAAATATCTGCCATTCTAACTTGCTGGTTCCCATAATAATCTAATACAGTAAGACTGGCCATATATTTTCTGCATATTCGTTTTTGTGAGTGTGTATTTAGCTATTATTCTATGTGTTTCCTAGGATACTGTGTTTTCCACAGTAGTCTCTGGTTTCTGCAGAAGTTCTGTGTTGCTTGGACAACTGTCATATCATGCCCAAGCAGACTCTGTAATATAAATGCAGAAGATTGTTTATAGGCATGTCTTAAAGGTTTGAAATCTTTTATGGTTGCTCTTTACCTACGAATTTGGGCTGTTCTTAAGAAATGTCTTTTAGATTATTATCACTAGTCAAAACTACCACAGTGTTAAATAAATCTATTTCTGTTACACATTTGAATGTACTGGCGTTAAGCAAATATATGTTTATATTCTGTGCTTCAAAAAACCCTTAACATTCCAAAACCTGCATTTTCATTCCGAAACATGAGAGTTCTTTACCCATATGACTTCAAAATTAATATTTGAATTTATGAATCAGACACATTTCACATAACATATCAACACATGAGATGATTCTTTTAGCATCCTTTTGCTAAAGAGGTTTTCTTTAAATTTTTATTTTTCTTTATATAAAGACGAATTAGAGGTGACAGGGAATCTATAAAAAGAATATGCCATTTATCATGATAGACTGTGTTTCATCAAAATAAATGTTGATATCCTGTCTTATAAAAGTCCATCCATTATTATCAGACCTTATGAATACACTAGATTTATTTATTTCCAATTAAATAGAAACCTTATGGTATTTAAAATATAAATGCCAAGATCTTTAGTGACTTTTTCAGATAAATTTGCATATTTTTCATTGCAATCAGGCTCAATAGGATAAGCAATTGTTCTTTGCCTTTTGTGTTTCTACTCTTCAAATGCTTATACCAGGTAATCATATATCCGTGGTTGTTATTTATCTAAGGTTATCATATACCCATCGTTATTTATTTAGATTGCACAAGCCCAAATTCAGTTCCTTTCTTAGTTGTTTTCTTTTGTCATAAGCCTGCTTTCCCATCATCTTACTCATTCTTTATGCTATACTCTTGGTTGCTTCTATTTTTTTTCTTACTCTTTAAGAAAGCTAAAATGGAACAAAGCACAAAAGCTACAATTTAACAGAAATATATAGAAATGGACTGTAATCAGAAGGAGACAAAAATACCTTTTGCCAACATTCAGGATTGCAGTGCATTACAGAAAATCATGTAAAAAGCTAGCTTTCTGATTTACTGCATATATGTCCTTTACTGGGTTTAATAAAAGAATCTCCTTTAGTCTTTAATGCCGTGCAGCCTCGTACAGATCATATACTGTCCTTGATCCATTGCTGCAAGGTCTGGCAGAAGATTAAAATGTTTCATGCAAATGTCAAGGTGCCTATGAAAATATGACAGCTTGCCCAGTAAGTCGTAGGATAAAATGGGTAATTGTTTTTAGCCTTGTCTGAGTACAGTTGTTCTTAATTATGCCCAGAAATAAATCCTGCCACCTTTCAACTAAATGTAAACTATATAATAATAGAAAGCTGGAAAAATCAGTCTTCAGAGTTTCACTGGGCTAGGACCTGAGTGCAAATAGTTCAAGTTTGGTTAACTGAGAGTCTGACGCATATGTGGATATTTCAAATAGATAAGCAGAAAATAGTTTGAATACTGGATGTCTTTTAGAAATTTCTAAAAGGTGACATTTGGGATTACATTCAATTTCTGAACTTAATTTTTAAAATATATTGACTAAAGAAAGATTGTTTGGACAGAATGAGTAGGGAAGCATGATATTTATTCTTTTATTAAAGGTCAGCTGCGGGCAAGTAGGTTTCTTACTCCTGCAAATAGTATTCAGATGAGGATTAGGTGGTTCTTGGAAGAGAGGTGCCAAGAATCAAATTCCAAAGTGGATCACAGGAACATATTTCTCAGATCACAGACACAAACAACAAATCTAGTGTTTGTGCTCACCTACAGAAATGCGATCCTGGAAGGAGTCAAGTCTATGTCCAAAAATGAAGTGGTAACTAAAGAAGCTTGACATTAACTTTGTGTTGGTCTGTTAAATTTACATGAATTTTTATGAATATTTGTGACTGGCCAGACACACGGCTTTGTGGGGAGCAAGTTCTCTATATGTAGATAGCAGCCCTTCCATATCAGATGTGTATTTCATTCACGTCTTGCTCTCTGTGAGTTGTAGAACACATCAGCAAGTGAAAAATGTACTGCTGAGGAAATGAGGACATAGATGAAGAGGGACTAGGCAATAGCATTCATAGATTTGGTATAGGAAATATAAAATATTATCTTTATTATGCAGCAATATTCATTCCATTGTCTCAGTTTAATTTTAGTGTGGACAATTGTTCAAACCTCTGACATGTCAAGTAGAGAAGAATAGCTAGCCAAACAGCATTTGTGGTTTCAGTGCCACGATACATATTTCCTATGTACTATTTCCCATCTCTTGTTTTTCACAGCCATTTTGTGTTTAGAACATCCTTGCACTCTGCCCCAGGGACAGATGCACTTCAGAAATTCCTTTCTTCGTGCATAGCTACTACCCAGTTCAAAATCTTGTCTTTAGCCATGGACATTACATATGACAGAGAAAAATAAAAAATATCCACTTATTAAATTTTTCTCAAGCATTGTAGAGCATTTAAACTGCACATTAGAAATGTCCGAACTTTGGGAGTCCAAGACTGATACTGCCTTATTTTCATTTCCTAGGAGGTACAGGTATTCTGCAAAGCTTACTAGCTTAGTATGTCCCTTGCCTGTATTTCCCTGTTTGGGAACTCCTTCCCTGGGCAGGAATCATGAACCATTTTATCCAAAGCTCCTCCGTGAACTTTTCTGTTAATGATTACTTTACATACCACAGTATGGTATGTAAATACCATGAGAGTGGTATTTTTGAGAGTAGTATTTTTGAAATACACCTCACCTTTAAAATTTTACTCGCCTTCTGCTAAAGCTGGATCACATCTGACAGAAACTGATGGAAAACTCTCTGCTATTATTTCTGTTTGATTAAGAGACAAGGGTCATGGTAAGAAGCAATGTGCAAACAAAAAGTAGAAAGTAATGTTGTAAATGACAGGCACATACATATTCTCAACAACCACAAAAAAATCATGTTACCTAACACACAACTTCACTCAAAATCCAGGATTTGTCTCAACTTCTTTGCAAATGTTTTCTGCACCTCTCCTAGTGATTATTGCCATTGCTGAGTACTATAGCACCAAGTTCCTTTGGTGATTTATGTACTTTGCCAAAAATGCATTTTATTGCTTTGCTTCTTCATTTAACTGGCAGGTTCTTCTTGCACTACAGGAAAAACCATCAGGTCTGTTTAGTAAAAATCCTGAGATGAACTTCAGTAATATCTACCCTGGTTGGAGAAACAGCCTAGTTTGAGACAGTTTGGGTCAATGTGTAGAAAAGATCTTTTCACTGGAATACTACTGATGTCAAACTCCTCATATCTTCTTCCTCTTTCTCTTTCTCTCACCTCTCTCACACACATTTAAACTTTGATCTTTATCTGTTTCCATTTATTCAGAATACCATTTTATTTAGAAAATAGAAAAACATTCTTTAAATTTTTCTAAATTTGAAGCTCAGATTATATGATGACATAGTGAAGTCTGCCATTTATGCATTACAAGAGAAAAAGCTATATTTATTTTGGGATTTGCCTTTTATCAATTAATCACATGTTCTCTTTTCATCAGTTACAGGAAAAGGGGAAAAAATTAAAACATCGGTATCTTTAAATACTGGTTTTCCTTTCCCTTGTCTTATTTATCTACTCACTAAATCTGCCCTGATTTTTTTGAGCTGTTTTTTATGTAAGTGTTTTCCAGTGATTAGTTTTCCTGTCAATCTTTGACTGAGTTATCATTAAAAGGGTGCAGCTCTCAGTCACAATCATCTTCCTCCAAACCTCAAAAGTGAGGGACCAACATTCTTCTTCAAGTTTTTGTGTTTTCATTAGACCACATTCCTTCTCCTTTGAAATCTGTCAAGACTTCAGGTAATGGACTCATGACCTGTACATAAAGTAATATTCACACCTATATTGCAGTCCTGAAAACAAATGTGGTCTGTCAGAGAGAGGCAATTGGATCATCAGGGCTTTCATTCTCAGGTAGAAAATATCTTTTATTATTTGGCAACTGACAGTGAAATGGGCTCTTTGTGTGAAGTGTGTTTTATGTATTGTCAAGACTGCTAATTCAGTTTTAGGGAAAAAAATATCAAAGAGTCTTTAATTGGGAGGCAAGAAAGCAACTACTGTAATATACTTTGTAACCTTTACAACAACAGAGAAAACATTCAAGAATAGGTTACTCTTGGAGCACGGTCCCATGGAAATAAATAATTGTTTGTTCACATACACTAATAAGATTCAAAGAGACATTGATTTATTAAATGAAGGGTCATTAGAAGTGGAGGCAAAGGCTAAGCAAGCTTGCATGGAAAGACTTATTCTAAAAGATGACACTAGCTCTTATTATCACTAGGATATGTAGATCAATTTAAACTGATTTACTGAAAGCTTGACTGGTTTTAAGATATGTCATTTTATACATTAGTTCTAACTTTAATGAGTGCATAATTAGTATAAGTTGGCATAGTGCCATTTGTTCTAACAGAACTCTGTTGACTTACTCCACCTTAAGATCTTGCTCATTAGCAGCAGTTATCCTCGATTTGCTATAATAATATTAATACAAGCCTGTTAGGAAATTTTTTTAAAGACAAATATTTAGAGAGTCATTGATACCTTTCTTCTCATAATGCCTATGGAAATGTAGGTTGTCTAGATGTAATGTGTCCTGAAAATGAGAGAAATTGTCCAGCTGGTGGGAAATTCCAGTTGGTAATATTACCTTTTACTTGTCCAAAAATATTTAAAAGAATCAAAATGTTACATTAAGCAAACATTAATTTAGAAAATGTCAACAAATTGTTTATCTCTTGAATATATTAATTTTACTTCATATCATTTGCTTTCATAAAATTGCATTTGCATTATTTTTGTTTGTTCCTTGCTATGATCTACCTAAAGAGTAAATTAGGTCCCTCTTCAGATAGAAGTTGTTTTTCAGAAGTGCCATTTTGCATAAGGAAATTAAGCTTATTTGTTAACGAACATTGTACCTGGATAAAGTAGAAGAGGAATAAAACCCAAGGAGGAAAGCCAACTGATGGTTTTTTAGTTTTACTTACACGTACTTATATAAAAATACATTCCTGCTATTATTATTATTTTATTCTAATATTATTATATTATTCTGAAAACAGGCCATATTATTTTATGGATGGAGCAATTACTAATACTGAATTGACAATACTGGAACATAAATACTGTAGTAACTATTTTAACTGAGTATCAGAGAGACACGTAAAAAAATTATCTAGAATTAGAGTTATAACATATGTAACAAGAAATATAAAAAAGGTATATGGAAACCAGAGATCTGGTAAAAAAAATCCTGCAACGTAATTTGATGTTCTGACATCAATTTTTTTTTTATCACTATTTGAAAGGCAAAGGATTTTTAGTATTTTTCCCCCCTGTTTACACATTAATGTAATATTCATGCTTCATGCTGGTGAGTTACGTCTGGAGAGAACACTTATATGTAAGTTATAAAAAGAATAGGTTTGAAAAGGACAACCATTTTTTATTTAGATACTGGCTGCACACTTAATTGATCTAGTATGAAAATATGACTCATTTAGTGCTGCAAATGATTTGAATAATACTTAATAAAAGCCAATACATTCAAGTATATTTAAAACACTTTTTGTAACAGTTGATTGTACTTAAAATAGATCTTTAGGTCAGTGGGAACAATAAAAATTTTAAAGGGCAAAAATATGTTAGTACTTTGCCAGCAACTCTACATCAGAGAACAACACAGCATCTCACCATGGTGCATGCAGAAGGAATATCATATGAAAGACGGTGGAGAGGAGGAACCAGCAGTTGGTTACACAGTACAGTGAAACTTCAAACAACTATCATTCAAAGCATTTACATTTTCAGTCAGGGGTATGCTGCCATATTTGAACAGAGTTCATTTTTATCTGGAAAGCTATTTAGGGAAATTATAACAATAAAAAAAAAAAGTCTGATACATTCTGTTTTTTATGATTTCTACATCCCTCTTCCTCCCTGTCAAACCTGACAGATCATCTGACATCAGAGCATCAGAGTATTGAGGTTTTTGGATTTTTTTCTCATGCAAAGCCACATTGGGGTTCTTCCCAATTAGTGGTACCGTACTGAGTCCCACACCAGAGGTAATCAGCAGAGATCCATCACAGCTGTCACCTCTGGCCGTGTACTATACTTTTCAATATATTTCAGACATTTTAAAGTATGTTTTACACCTGAAAATAAATATGCTTTGAATTTTATGAAGCTAATGGATATAACTAATTAACCGAAAATATTAAAACATAACAAAAGCAAAAATAACTATTCAGAACAAATTAGGTCACCTCATGTGCGAATGTAGTAATAGTTTGTTTCCATGTATATTGCTTTTATTGTATACTTTTAATGTGCTCTCTATAGTATTTCTGAATGTCTTTTAGCCTGAATCTTGCTTCAACAAAGTTGCTAAAGATAGCATGAAAAGTGTCTTTGTTGTATCTTAGTTTTTCTTGGCTCTGCTGGGCACAGAATGAAAGCAAGAAGTATTTGGCCCTGTGTATCTAAGTTGTCATTTGGAAATTTCAAGTTTTGGTTTCTTCCCTGTGTGCTGAGGTTTAATTTAAACCATGTCACCACTCTGAGCAATGATGTCATATCCCTCTGTGATAGCTCTCTGAAGTTCTCTGTAGCTGCCAGTGAGTTAATGCCATTCTCTCCTCTCATAAATGTTGAGCAAGTGCAATAAAGAAAAATCTACCACTTGTTCATGGAGAAAACTTCGTAATTTGTAGGACAAATGCCAGAGTCAATGTTTAATTCTCCATTAACATAGAATGAAAAATAATTAAAAAATTTTCCAGAATTTAATTTTAGCTACGTTTAGTCATATAATCATTATGGTTGTTCTGGCTTCAGGCTTTCACCTACATTTCGAAGAAACTGCATGTCTTGCTTTACAGTAGCAGGTATTGCGGTTCCTTATGCTGCCTTTCAAGGCTGTCATGGATTAATAGTGAAAGAAAAGACTTTCCATGTTATTTTACCATTTTCCCTTTCTAGAACAGGATTATCCTTTATAATGGAAACTGCAGAACTATATTCAGTATAGCTTAAAATGGCTGACCAAATGGCTTCCATCATCACTTACTTTTCAACAGATGTAATGATGTATGCAAACACTGATTTTCAAATGTCATAGCAATTGTATTCTGAACTTTATTTGAAGGACCCGTTAATACTGAAAACCAAACAAAGAGATCAGTCTGTATCTACTTGATACTTCATTCTTGTATCTACAGGAATCATTCTGATCTATAACCTGATACAGATGACACAATGGGACAGAAGAAGGGACAGAGACAGACTCTGAAGGTAGAGTAGGCACTGGTGTGGTTCAGAAGAGGACCTCCATTGGAAGATGAGAAAAACGAATGTGAAGTTGACAAATTACTTCTTAGTTATAAGGCACACAGAATCAAGCTTTGAGGGTCTTCCATTAGACACAATTTCTTTGTGTTAGTCTCTGTGAACTTCTCCGCACTGGAAAAAAGAGATTAAAAGACTAAGGTAAGCAGTATAAGTTACTTTCATGGATGGTACCGAAAGATGAACACTTCACAACAAAAGGAGGACCAGCTACTTTCCAGAGTGATTTTGATTTGTGTCGGCTCTAAAGATAACCTACAATGTAGCAGAGATAAGATGACCAATTCTGAGATGGGTAGAGTCGGGTGAAATGTTGGTTTTAAGGAGTTAAGGCTGATATTGACCAAGTACAGCTGGATTTTAATTATGTTCCAAAACTGTTGCAACATCGATAGTTTTAGCAGCCTAGAAAATTTGAAAATATTTTGGGAAACCAAATTTCCACAGACATTTTTATGTTTTGTCTTGTTTGCATAAAAATCCCACAACCTATGTCAAATACAGCATAAATATTTTGGATTTTTTTTTTTTTAGCATCTGTGCTAACATGATAAAGTGCTAACAAGCTGGTATGTAACACTGATGAAATTTACATATATAAATTTTATTTTTTCTAACCAGGATAAATCAATCATTATAGACCACTTTAGACAAGCCTGTCAGCTCTAAGAATGTTTCTAAAGCAGGATATAAATATTGTGTCCTTCTTAGCTTTTTAAAATCTTGCTTACAGGTGTACCACTGAAGATATTTATACATTGCCTTTGTTTCCTGTCAAAAAGCAATTGTTGTGCAAATTATTTTGACCTATTCCTTCTTGAATGGAGATTTCTGCATATGAATTGGCAGGTGCTAGAAATACTGTTTATGGTGTTTCCTTGCTTTGGGTTTTGCATATTTTTTTCTTCTTGTGTTATTGTATATATTACTTACCTTGAAGAAAATAATTTAAACATTTAGCTTAACTCCCACTCTTTACATTTTGTTCCTAAGGAAAAAAAAGCCAAAAACTCCTCCAAGACTGTTTACAAATCTTTCCTGGTCCATGTAAGTAATATCTTTTTCACTGATGCTTTTGATGGCTCTGTTTTGTTGCTTTTCTTTGAATGACTGGAAGCTTCTCTTCATTAAAACAGGATATGTCCTTCACCATTCCAATTAAATAAAATCTGTTCCAGAGAAACGGCTTAGCAAGTGTAAGGGTGTGGGTTTCCTAGTTTATGCCCACAGCTATATTGAACAGTTTTGCAGCAGCCTAACTTTGTTCAATGCAGGCTGCATTAATATAAATCTGCTGTTATCAAAATGGCCACTTTTATGGGAGCAACGCTTTATGCTAGTGTAAAATTGTATAGACTACAAAAGGATAGTTCAGTTCAAAATGCTCTGATTACTTCAGCACAATAAAGGAAGAACCCTCAAAGGAAGAGAGAGCAGTGAGAGCATTTCTGAGAGCAGGAGGAATGTACCTGAAGGGCAGGGAAACACTTGCCCTTCCACCATCATGCTGTGATAGGAATGGTAGCAAGTTCCCTTTGTTTCAGTAACTGCTTTTCAAGAGTGATAAAACTGAGGGGAGAGTACTGTTTGTGTATCTCTGTGGCTTTCCTCACAGTAAAACTTGCAAGTACAATTGACAGCTTCAACTACTGGACAAATAGAAACAGAGCTATCACAAATACTAGTGTTTCACAGGATCTTTCTGTTTTGCAATGCCACATGGAACAATTCCTCTAAATTTGACCCCACTGAGTAAAAATATCTAAGTTCCTCTCAGGCTGACACACCTATGCTGTCAGAGGGGTATCTGCCACTGTCAAACGGGTATGTGTCTGCATCAGATTTGTAATTCAGTTTCCATTTATTCACCGAATCACAGAATGTTTGATGTTGAAAGGAACCTCTGAAGGTCATCTTGTCCAAACGCCTGTGCAAACAGGGTCACTGAAAGCAGGCTGCCCAGGAATGTGTCCAGAGACCTTGTGAATATCTCCAAGTATGGAGATACCACAACCTATCCTGACAAGCAGTGGCAGTGCTCAATCACTGTCGCAGGGAAAAAGTGTTACCTGATGTTCTGTCAGAAGAAAGACATTCCATGAGAGCATGTCTAACATATAAGTTCAGTGCCCTCTGGGACCCAACTAATCTTCATAATGACAATTGTAATTTAATATGAATATATATATAAATATATATAAATGTACATAAATAAAATCACACAGAATCATGCTGAGTCCATATCCTGATGTTTGAAGGCACCAGGACTGTCTGAACAATTCTGAAAGGCAGGAATTGCTTACAATTGTAAGGCAGGGGAAGCCAAACTTGGTACTTTCTCATTCCTTATTGTTTGCAGGGAGAAGCCTCTGCACCCATCCCAGAAATCTCCCCCAGATTTTGATTAAGCAGAAATTATTTATTTCATTCCAAGACAGAGCCCAGGAGCTAGATAATCTGCAGAACAGTACTCAAGATCAAAGCTCTTTGGAGTATACAAACACCAAGAGTATCTGGGGACCACTGGCTTTGAAATACAAGTTTTATTGACTCTGTTGTTCATGAAATTACTTATGTCAATGTCCTATTTTAACCCAGCAATATAATACTTACTGCTTATTGAGATGCTTTAATTAATGTTCACAAATGTTACCAGATGAAGGGGCATAAATAAGGAGAAAATATTTTTGCTATTAGATAGTGGCTTGCAGAAATAAAATATCAAACTGTCAACTGTGCTTTATTATGCATCTTTATTTTCCATATTAATTTGTTTACAACATTCTGCATCCAAATGCAGAACATCTATAACTTAAGTAAGTTCCCTTTTCTCTGCTGGAAATCTTTTTTACTTCGTCATGTAAATGGAAATATTTTCATATCCTTCCCCAAATATTTTATTCTGCATGCATGGCGGGATATTGATTCTGTATAATATATCTCCCAGAACAGTGTAACAGGATCTGCCTGGAAATATGTGTGTACCCAGTATGCCATGAAAAAAGAATAAAGATCTTAGAAGCAAAGATTTCCCTAATTGTTTTATTAGGAACAGTGGAAATGCTATTAGAGAGACATAAAACTTACTGACAAACAGCATTTGTGAAAATGTAAAAACACTTACTTTTTCTATTGGTAGCCATTCTTCACCACATTTTTAATTGTATTTCTGACAAAACAATAAGAAAAAAAAGCCTGCTTCTCCTAATAGATCATTCATATTCTAATAAATAAGAGTTTCTATAAAACATGCATTATATCAGCAATTGTTGTCAACTGTGATGAAGAAGGTACATATACATTCTACCTACTTAAAAAGAATAACTGTCAAATGCAGCCTTTCTTGTCCCACATACTATTAACAGCTAAACTTATGCTAATCTTTGTAAAGAATTTATTATTTTATTTGGATTAAATAAGAGGAAAAAACAAAGAAAAGAGGAACAGAGTATCTTCTAGCTTTCTACTCAAAATAGCCGTATACCTTTGAGAACAAAGAGGTTTATTTGTCAGTGAAGACAGTTTCTAGCAGAATAAGGCATCTGTCCAAACTGCACAGCAGTTTTCTTTGCCACTTTGTTTGTTTCTCGTTTCTGTCTCATTTGTGTTCCTTATTTGTTTGCTTTTACTGCTTAAGTGAGAATGCATACCAGTCTGCACAATTTACGTGTCAGGGGTGGGATACGCTATTATCAACACACCATGACAACCAAGGAAATAACAAGTAACATCTTTCATTGTATAATCTAGAAATCAGAACTGAACGGAGACATTTATAGCTCTTCTTTTCTGCCTTCCTTCTGTGCGATTCCAAATCCCATTTAACAGACTCCAAAACATCACTCCAGCAGATGATGCAGGAGATTGAAATCTAATAAACCAGGTAACACTTCGTTTTCACAGACCTCTCGATGATTAGAGGACTTAAAAAGAAAAAAAAAAACTCTTAGTCATTTATTTAACATTCCAATGTTAAATTAAAAACTGCTGCCTCTTTTAGTGAGCACATCTGGCTTCAAAGTGCAGATTTAATTTTTTATGGATAAATCTGCAACACTAATATTCTAATGTACGCCAAATCCTTCAGTATTACATAAGAACTGATTAGCCTGCTGTCGCACTCATTTTTGGGTGAGCTGTGTGACATGAACTGGGTTAGGCAGTAGAGGAACACAAAAAGTGGATCTCCATGAAGCTGAGCAATGAAAAGTGCAGACAGAGTAAATGCAGGCATTTGTACAGGCAAGGAGCAATCTTGCAGGCAGGTTCCTGGGAGCCTTGGTGGGTAAGACAAATGCATCTGTCCAGAGCATTCTTGCAGTGATCAAGGAGAACCACACTCCCAAGGCTGCATAAGTGTGGTTAGTTGGCACTGGCTGGACACCAGGTGCCCACCAAAGCTGCTCTACCAACTGGACTGGGCATAGAAAATATAACAAAAGGCTTATGAGTCTTGTTAAGGATGGGCAGAGATTACTTACCAATTACCATCACAGGCAAAAATCCCTTGACTTAGTGAAAGTAATTTAATTTTCTATCAATTCAGTCAGAATTGTATAATGAGAAATAAAATGAAATCTTAAAAACACCTTCACCCCACTTCTCCCTCCTTGCAAGGCTTCACTTTGTTCCTGAGTTCTCCACCTTCTCCCCTCCAGCAGTGCAGGGGAACAGGGAAGAGGGGTTGTGATAAATTCATCACAAGTATTCTCTGTCTTTCTTTCCTCCTCAGGATTAGGGCTCCCCACACTCCTTTCCTGCTCCAGAGCAGGATACCTTCCACAGTAGAGAGTCCTCTATGAGCTTCTCTAACGTGAGTCCTTCCCAGAAGTTAACTGCTCCAGCCTGGGTCCCTTCCATGGGGTGCAGCCCTTCAGGGATGGGGTCACAACAAGGTCACAACCTCCACAGGGTCACAAGTCCTGCCAGCAAACCTGCTCCAGCATAAGGTCCTCTCTCCATGCGGCCACAGGTCCTGCCAGGAGTCAGCTCCAGCACAGGATTCCCATAGGATCACAGGGTCCTTCAGGCATCCACCTTCTCCTACATGGGGCTCCTCCATGGGCTGCAGGTGAATTTCTGCTCCCCTGTGGACCTCCGTGGGCTGCAGGGGCACAGCTGCCTCATCATGGTCTTCAAAACAGGCTGCAGGGAAACCTCTGCTCTGGTGCCTTAGGCATCTCCTCCCCCTCTTTCTTCTGTGACCTTGGTGTCTGCAGAGTTGTTTCTCTCACATTTTCTCACTCCTGTCTTTTCTGATTACAATACCTTCTTCACAATAATTTTTTCCCATCTAAATATGTTATCCCAGAGGCACTACCACTGTCACTTACTGGCTCAGCCTTGGCCAGCAGCAGGTCCATCTTGGATCTGGCTGACATTGGCTCTGTCAGACACGGGGGACGTTCCTGTCAGCTTCTTGCAGAAGCCGCCTGTGTAGCCGTCCCTTACTACCAAAATCTTGCCAGGCAAACACAGTGCAATTTGCCAGAGAGTAGCCCACAAGTCCAGACTGTGCTTACTCTCCTCTATTTCCCACTTCTCTCTTGCTCCTGAATAGTTTCCAATTTTTCAGGCCACTGTACAAGAGAAATATCAAAAAATTGGAGCGATTTTAGTGACGGGGTCACCAAGATGGTTAAGGAGCTGCAACACATAACCTAAGAACCAAAAAAATGGACCAAATTGTTTTGGCTTGGATGAGAAAAGGATATATAGTACAGGTAATAATTATACTTCTATAAAACTAATAGCAGTATTTAGCTATTTAAAACAGAACTTTCAGAAAACATGGAACCAGACTTGGTTTTGGTGCATAATAAGAGTGCAGTGGTCATGAGTGGCAGCACAACAAGCACAATTGAGCATAAGGAAAAAGTTCTTCCCCTTGGCAGTTATTAAGCATTGGTACAGTTTTTCTAGAACAGCTAGAGGATCACAATACCTGAAATTTTTCAGTGTTTAGCTGTGGAAGGTTTTCTAGTGTCTAGTCTAATTTTGAAGCTGGTTTGGCTCTGAGAAATTTGAAGCAGGTGACTTCCAGAAGTCTCTTCTAATCTAAGTTTTTCTTTGATCCTGTGTTCACAAGTTTAAAACTTTTATTTTTTAAGACTTTTTGAGGACTTTTTTTGTCCCTTGCAGTCTTCAGCATGGTCCAGCATTACCTTGTCTTTCCTTTAAAAAATGAGCTCACAAAAACTTGGGATAAGGATAGAGCTTTGAAAACTGACTGTCAGAATATCTAGTTGTTTAGCTGATATCGGATATCAGCAACTCTATCCTGCATTTCCACAATCACCCTAAATAATTCTAACACTGAAAATTTAGCAATGATCTCCTGCTTGATTAGAGAGGATAAACAGGAAATACTTCATAACCCTGGCTTCAAGAAGAAGACATTATGTAGCTTGATTAGATATTTCCATGGATGGTTTCCATCAGTATTACCACTTGAGTATCTCACAATCCTGTTGGATAGAAGATTCACTGATCACTGCAACTGCTCTGCCCAGGAAAGTAAAAAAGAAGAATAATTCTCTGCATTTGCTGCATTCCTATGACTTGCTGCACTTCCCCTCATTCCTGTTTCCCATCTTCTTCCCTAACGCTGTTTTTATGGTCCCGTGTCTTTTGTCTGTACATAATCCAGGATAGAATTCCACAGTTCTCCTAGCCATTGGTTACCACAATTGCATCTTAATTACTGACTGAGCACAAGCATCTTCTGTCTTTTAGAGAATTTGAGAATGCAAAATATAAATGACATGTTGCTTAAGTAAAAATAACATTTATTTGAAATTGGTAGAAGAAAGCAAAGAAATAAAAAGTGAAACTCTATGAGAATGTCTATCACAGTAATGTGAGTTGTCTGAACTTTTGGAGTCATATGTGAATGAAGATATCTGTCTTCCTCAGGTTGTGTTCAGTTATTCCAGAGCTACAACAAACTCTTCTTTGGCCTATCTTCATTAACTGAGCAACTGCTTCTGGGCTATTCCTTCCCTCCTTAGGTCTTTAATCATAGAGTTCCATTTAAAATACCCTGATATGTACTGATACAGAAAATGTCTGAGCAAGTTACAAAACCTATAGTGTACATAAGCTGCTATTAGCAGCTTCCAGTTTCTCTCACAGACTGTCGGTAAGTGGCTGTCTCCTGGGACCAAGAGGAAACCATGATAAAACAGCAGGTTTTCAGAGTCATCATGCCCAGAGCTGCTCCAATTTGCACACTGCCTTCAGCCTGGGGCTGTTTCAAGTCTTATTAGCTGACGTCTGCAGGGCAAACAAATACTGAGGTCAGTTAAGGAAAGTTTCCAAACTTTTGAGTTTTAACTGAGTTAGCCATGCACTGATAAACTGCTGGGATGTACACAGCTGTTAGGTTCAAATACTAGGGAGACAAAATACTCCCTGTCAAAATGAAAGAAAAACTACATCAGGAATTAGGATAACTACTAATTCCCATGATTCTCCTCTGTGAGGTGACAGTTATTGAACTAAATCTATGATTTAGTTTGCATAGAACTCACTTTAAGTGATTTGACAATAAATAAAAGAAAAAACTTTCAGAACCTAAAGACATCCAAAAATATTTCAAGAATGTTAGTGGAAATTATGTATGCCTCATAAAACTTTTTGATTCATCATGCTGATCTAAAAAGACTTGTGAAGGTGGAATGGTTAACAATGAGATAATCCAAATGACTTATATGGCAAATTAATGGTCAAGAAAGTCAACATGGAACTATCCCAGGACAGATAGTTTGGGCTGCTACCACTGCAAATAGCAATATTTTTTTAAATGTTTTTCCTTATAGTAGCTCACTGTCTTCATTCTTATTTCGAGTAAACTTTTTCCCCCACAATCTACAGATTTTATCACACTCATACACTCATTTCTTTTATGCAAAATTATTCTTGACCCATTTATTATATCAACTAGGTGATATGTCTCTACGTTGTATGTAACATACATACATTACATATGTTATTTTATATGATATTGTTCTTGTATGATTTGATGGTATTGCCCATAAGGTATTTCTGTCTTATATAATTTTCAAAGATATTGCATTAAAAACATAATTTAATGGCATAAATTGCATTAAGGAAAGGCATAAATAATGCTTTTTCTGATGATAATTCTTTGTTGTGTCTTTCAGTAGTCTTGATAAATCTGTTTTATATCTCTCATTATGACAGTCTATATTTTGAAGACTATTTTTTTAAAATTCAATTGAACTTTACATTAGGCTGATTACTTGCAACAAAGAGGTCTGAAGAGGTCTCTTGCAACAAAGAGGTCTGAAGAGGTCTAAGGTATGCTATCTGCATGAAGAACAACCGTTTGGAAAATCCTAACATATTTAATTTATCATTTTTTATACAGATCTTAGTCAATAATGGCTTTCACCCCAAAAGAGAGCAAACTTCTTTTTCCTCCTCATTTTAACTCGTAACTATCTTTGGATATATGCAACTGGGTCTTGGTTTGCCACTTCCTCCTGCCGTAGTTTTATCTTTCATAGAACACTGCATGAAACAAGAACACAGTTGCATGAAAGTTGGCCTAAATAAAACGGTTACAGTATGAATAAATTACTGCACTCTAAAGACCTTAGTGCTTTTAATGTAATTATTTAAACAGCTGGCATCGGATTTCCACTGATCACTTATCCTGTGATCTTCCTTTTGAAATGTAGCAAATAAAAATATTCTTCCATGAACCAGTGTGATCCTATCTCCTAGCTCATTGTGTTTTCTACTATTCTAGTCTTTTCTGGTTTGTTCTGTTCCGTTTAATTTTGTGACTACCTCAAAGACCATTAATTCTCTCAAAATGCTCTAATTTTCTCAGATTTCTTGGAAAATTTTTCCTTTAAATTCTAGAAGCATATACTTCTAGAATTCCCTGGTATCAAAAGTGTGAAAAGTTTTTTTTTTCCTGAATCTTGAATGCAAAAAATCTCGAATGCAAAAAATCTCATTTTATTGCAAAAAAATAACAGTAAATGTTCTCATTCATAATTCAATAGCTGTTGAACAGACGAGATCTCTGTGATTGTCATCCAATCAGCTGCTGATGCTTAAAAAAAGCAGTTATAGAAAACCTGGTTAACATTCTTCACTGGTGATTAATACCCCCACCCCTTCACCACCCCTCTCAAAAAAACAAAAAAGAAAAAGAAAAAAAAATTAGAAAGAAATAGGAGAGCTAAACATTTCAGTGAGGGATAAAATACCCTGTTTGGTCACAGATAATGTAGATTGTCTGTGAAAGAAGATGTATAATGCATAAGAAGGTACGTGACCAATAGAGCATGATGAAAAGAAAGAGAAGCTGGGAAAATGTTCTATTGTACTACTCCCTCTTTGTGCCCTTCTGAACTTATTTTTTACATGAGTTTTACAAGGTGAGGGAAGGTGTCTTCTATTAGATGCTAAATGGTTATTTATTGAGCTTAGAAACTGAATCATAGGATCAGATAAGGGTGTAATGAAGCTCCTGTGTCAAAAAACCTCCACTTGTTTTATTGGTTGGTCAGCTGGTCTAAAAAAAAGTAGCTGCAGCTTTTCCATAGACTTTTCTTCCATTTTCCTTTCTAGATTTTCATTGATGCAGTAAACTTTAGAAATGACAAGCATTAAATATATTTTATTTAAAAAGCAATTGCTTACTCTATCAGCGATGCTGTGAGAAATGAGTAGAGTAATAGAATGCTTGGACCTTAATTTTCATATATCTTTATCCCTCTTGGTATGCTCTGGCTATGTAAAATGGCTTTAAAATTGTACTTACCATGTACTAAAGATTCCTAATCCATACCACTGCCGAGAAAAGGACCTTACTGTAAATGAGAATCAGGCCTCCTAAAGAGTGTTTGCCCAGCAGGTTGTCACTAGAGTTATTTAGCTGCATTACTTCTGCAATGGAGTCACATTTAGAAACTTCACTGTTAAATGAAATTCCAGCTCCCATGTTACTTTACTTCTTAGCACAATTAAAAACCAAAATATAATGGTGCAACACAAAGCTTGTGAATGTGTAAGAAATACAATATATTCAAATAACATTTTTTCTCCAGGATGTGGTCCTCTTACTAGTTAACAAGCCATCTAAATGTGTCATCTAAACAAAATATATTGTTTTAATGATTTGAAATATCTCACCTGTTGCAAGACTTGATTTCTGTTATAATGTTCTGGAAATGTCTAATTTCTGCTCAGTACTACACTTGAAGGCAACTACACTTAGAGATAGATTTCAGTGACTTCCATATAAAAGTAGAAATCTATAGTTTATGCTTTTTGTGGAATAAAAAAAAAGAAAAGGGAAAAAAAGAAGTCAAAAACCTTTTGTAATTTTATTGCAATATTTATTGTCTTATACATATAAGAATTTAAAAAAAATCCAAGCAACTCCTTCCTATTCTTCCAGTACAGGTCGCAGGTTCTTCTGTGTATGGTTGATTCAAATATCTGTTGACAAGCTTAAAATAGATTTGTTTGTAAAGGAAGTGCACAGTCCTCAGCAGAAGGATGCATTAGGAGTGTATAACTCCTTTCACAAAGGATATAGTACTGAAACTGGTAGGTTTGTATTTTGAAAACTAAAGAGCTCCTTGTGGATAACTTCAACAGCCAGAGAACAGCATTTATCCTAGTAGGAAAAAAATAGTGTTCTACCCAGAAAAGTAGGAAATTTTCTGTGAGCTGAAAGAACAGAAAGGTAGGTGAAGGTCAGATTAATCCATGTTGCAACAGTCATGGTTGCATTTTTTATTATCATTCAACAATCTATTATTAAAATATATTGATAACAGTATATATTTCCTTTGCAGTATATACTTATGAACTTGTTCAGTTTCCTTGGTGCTCGTTGCCTTAGATTTTCTTCTGTCTCATTTCCTTTCCATGATGTACTATTTATTGCTTATATTCTTTCATCATTGAAGACAAGTTCATATTTTACAGAAAACTGTTGACATCTATATTTCAAGCTCTTCCGCTCTCTTTTGGTAGGGGGAAAGAACAAACACAGCTGATTGTTTACCAAAAAAAAAAAAAAAAATCCTCCTTTTTAGGTTTTCTGAAGGTTCTATCAGTTCACAAACATCTGTGAAATAATTTGTCCTTGAAGAATTTTCACTGAGTTTTTCAAGCTACACCCAGTAGCAAATAGGGAAATGCCTATTTGGCATTTTGTATTGCCAAACAGTTGGGAATGACAGAACCTTGTGTGAGCTTCCACGCTGTTCTGCATACAGTCTGATCTTAAAGATGTCTGATCCTAATACAAGCTCACCAGATTAACCTACATGTCTCAAGTAACATCACAGCCCTGGAACTGGCATTTGGAAAGACTGTCTTAATTTAAAATATTTGTGGCAGATATTTTTTCTTTCTTAAAACAAAGTAAAAATTATTTAAGTAGCTGCTTTATAGAAATAAGAAGAATGATCTATGTGGATATAGTATTTCATTTTTTTCTAAATGAATTTTCCCAATCTAGAGCATAACAAATTATAGTATATTGTATGCATTTGAACCTTTGATGAGGTCTAGCTGTCCTTCTTGCTACTTTTCTACAAGTCCTAATACCTATTCATTATTAGTTCCAATAGACATTCAGATAAATTTCTGAAGTCAACTTTCTGATATTGGTTTGCCTGTTTTTGTAGGCTTCAGTAACTGACTTTTTAAAATATTATGAAATTTAAGTCAGTATTTTTTACGGTCCATTAACATGTGGGTATATACTTGCATGTTCAAAAGATCTTTTTCTACAAATTATGTTTTATTGCCTTATCTTTCTGTTTTCATTTTCTTAACAAAGCTGAAGCATGCTGGATGATTAAAACATCCTGTCCATCATTCACCCAAAAAAAAAAACCCCAAAATTGAAACACGTCCCAACATGCTTTTGATGTAAATCTTTAATTGCAATAGCAGAAGTGTTATTAAATGAACTAAATTATACATGGAAAATGGATGAGTTGCATCCTTGAGCATTTCGTAGTAGAACAGGGAACCTTCTACTCCAGCTCTGGTTTATTCCCATCCCAGACCTGCAGCATCCATAGTTAAAAATCTAGTGGTTGTTTTGTAACTTGTCATAACAGACATGATTTCCAAACAAACAGACAGGGAACATAGCTAAAAAAGAGCAAAAATAAAATAGGAGTGTAAAATACTATATGTGTATTGAAACATAAGAATATTACTTTTAAATTTTTGAATCACTCCTATTTCTTTTTGCTGCATCCACACACTGAGAATCTAGTCACTGAGATTTATCCATAGTCTATCTGTTGCTCACTGGCACTTTGAATAAAACCCACTGAATGGATCAGCAAATGTTACAGTACAATTTTATCAATCTTTTCCATGGGACAAAAACTTCAACTTTAATATTTTCAGAAGCTTTTATAAAATATTAATCATTTGTTTAAGTTGATTAAGAGCCTCTGTTTAAGTAAGGAATAAAATTACTCTCTGTAGCTGTTGAAAATAGTGTAATGAGAAAATAAAATTTTGTTTTCTGTTGATATATTTAAAATGCATATGTTGGATTTTTCCTTGGCTTTCCCAATTTGACACAGGAAATTGGTTATAAAATTATTTTTTTTTAATGACAGTGTTTTGGAGAAATGGGAGAACTGAAAGGCAAGTGAACATCTAATGTAAAACCTAATTTATATTAAAAAAGTGGAAATAATTTAAAAAATTAATTTCAATAGGAAAAGGGGGTTATTTGCCAGGAAGAGTTATCCTGATTTTATTAACTTCTGGAGAAAAATCTTATTCATTACCTTACTATGTCAGTTACATTTCAGTACTTGAAATGTGAAGTGCCCTACACATTTTGCAAGCTGCAGTAACTCTGAGCTCCTACCAATTTGGGCTAATTGAGGCTGTTGGCTTTGTTTAAGTGATTGACTATGCCAAGTCCATACGATGTAACACACTTGTAGAATCCATTTTGAATATTTGCATCCACTGGTTGCAACTGCAGCCTAAGCAGAATGAATACACATCCATTTCTTTGTGCAGGAAAAAAATGCTGGCTTTTTTTTTAAAGCCCAGATATGTGAGGTTGCCCCTGTGTGGAAATCAGAGTCACCCCACAGGTTCTGCTGGGGAACACATTCTGATTGATACTTATCAATCTGTTGTTAACCATGTATGCAAGATTCGTTATTGCAAAAAAAGGAGGGTAAAAATTGTCAAGTGCTGTAGTTTAGTTACATTTAATTGTAGGACAAGTTTATGTAATTTCATTCTTTTCTGATTAGACTTAACAAATTTTGGAGAAACCCTTTGGAGTTCTGTTTTCAGAAACTGCTATTTAATATTGAGGAGGTTGCTCAATGACACTGCTTTTTTGTGCATAGAGCTGCACTTTGCTGATCTTTCATCTGGGATTATGAGAGCTTCCTCCAAAAAAATCAAACACCTAAGGAAATGTAACTGTGGAATTTGCAAGCGATTTTTCCACAGTGTCTGTCTCAGTAGAAGAAACTTCTTTTGCTTCTACAATCCATACAAAAATTAGCAGATATTATATTTACTTAGAATACCTTGCAATGGCAGACTGCACGTCACAAAATGATGTAGAGAGATCAGAGAATTACACTGCAGTGTTTGTAAAACCTCTGCAAGGACAAACACCTCGTCTTGTTCAGGCATTATGGGCACATTGGACCCTCTTAAGAAGGATGACAGCTAGAACCAATTTTACTGGAGCTTGTTGAAATTTATCTTTTGTCATTACCGGCTCTTTGTTTTACTCACAGTGTATCTGTATGTAAAGTGCACAGAAGATCAAGAATAGTATATGGCTTCTGACCAGGCAAAGCTAAAATTGCAAGGCAGGAGTGCTAATGAGGCTCATAAAAGCTGTCATGGAACTACAAACAATGCATCCAAACAAAAAAGGTTTTACAATCCAGGAAAATAATTACAGGCTCCTCTTGAAATCCCATACCTGAAATAAAATAATTCTGTAAACCCAGCTTTCAGTTTCCTGATGTTAACTTTGAAAGTAATGAGCATGAATAATCAAATATACAAGTAACAGTTACTCCAGCATAACTATTTTCTGCCTGAAAACCTTCACAAAATTTAATTTAGATCAGAAGACATCAAGGTGGATTTTTTTTACCCTAAAGAAAGGAAAACAAGCAATAGTAATGACCACATTAATGTTTTGCACACAGGTCCATATCCAAACTGATATCTGTTATAATTTCATTTCACACATTTGACTAAAATCCAATCTTATTGAACCTCCTAAAGCCATAATATTCTACCTTTCCTTCTAAATCAAAGCAAATCCTGTCAATTTTATGTATAGTTCTGTGCATCTTTGTTATGCTTTGGAATTTTTCCTCATATTCAAATATTCTAATTTATTCCAAATCCACTGGGCTAAATATTTCTGTTAATCTATTTACTTTCATTGTGAGGGATGCTTAATATCTGTCTGTCTTTCGAATCTGTATTTTCAAAGCTCCAACTAGATGATGCAGCTGAAATCTTAGCAGTTTTCTGATAGAGGATCATAGCAAAGGTCAAGTAAATGTGGAGTTGGTCCTTAGTTGCCAGTTTTTACCTCAGTTCCATATCTGTAATATAAAACTTTTTCCTTTTGTCCTCCATTTCCTTTCTAGATTTAACACAGAATATTTTATAAGTTATGGTAAATGTTAGCTTAAGCTTCCTACTTGCTTTCAGACTTTTGCTCTCATCTGAATAGTGTTTAAAAGGAAAAAAAATATGGAAATTGATTGATCTGATGTTTGACATCAAGCTGAAAATATCAAGTAGGATAAAAATTTATGAGAAACCTGGAAGATGAAAGCTGAGTAATTTTGACTCAGAGCCTGCAGCTCCTTCCTTATCAGAATTATTTTCTTCTTACCATGTCATCAAACAGGATCATACATTCTGCTTTGCTTAGGCAAGGACTTTTGAAATACGATGTTTATCTAAAATGCTTGTAGAAAGTTGGTCGAAATTGCTTAAATGCTTGAAAAATTCTGTACATAAAATCTGCAGGTATACTTTTAATGGTTGATTCTGATCAGCTTAGCCAACTGAATCCATGAGTGGAAAGGCTGCAATGGACAGTGAATGCACTGATAACCAGTTTGACACTACAGGGAAGTGCAGTTTGAAATATGCTCTTCCTTTAAAGCTTAAATGAGGAAGAAAGTAAAAAGGCTAAAACCAGTACAAACACACTTTACTTTTCTTTCAGTCCCATGTATTCTTTTCTATTATCATTGAAAGTTTTTCCAAAGGAATAATAAAATATAAAAAGCCACATACCTCTAATAAAATAGGATTTTTGGAATTTGCAAGATCAAATCTTTGCTGTTTAGCCATGATAACAGAAACATTTGTTCTCCCTGAAAGGGTCAAGAATTTATTTGATAATTCTTTTTCAGGTATTTATTTCATAGTTGTTTTTTCCTATCCTCTTCCCTCTCTGTCTTCCTAGCAATGCTGCAGTAAAGCTTACCGTACTACACCTAAAGTTTATTTAGAAATTCTTCAGATTAGAGAAGCATTCAGAGCAATAAGGACAATTTTCTAAAAAAGTCATCAATTAATTTGCGGTAACAGAGCACAGTCCCACATCACCTACTGTTATAATTGTATTCCAGCAGGAGATATATCCAAGAGTTCAGGTGTTCTCATCCCTGAGAACTAACTATTGATCAGACACACTTCCTCTGCAGACCATGTAATACCATATAAAGGTCACCATGGACAGCACAAATTGCTTTTATTGAACAGTATAGTGAAGAGGCATTTAAGGCAAAAAAGCACCTTTATGTTATTTTGGCAGGCAGTTGATTGTGACTGTGTAGTTCATAGTCCTGAAATCAAATTGTAACACTCTGGCTTTCCTGAGTACCTAAGACTATTTACTTTGGGAATTGAGTATCTCCCAAATGAATCGGGCTGAGCAATTTTTTTGCACAGAACAATAAAAGATCAAAAGACTAATGAAATGCATCTGCAATACATTTTTTGAACACCCACACAGGTGAAAGGAATCACTCTTTAGAAGGCAAACATACAGTTGGGTATGTCAGATACTTTAATTCATATTTTGTTATTTCATTGATAATAACTGGTATATCCTACTTCAAAACTAGTTATTTAACTGAAACAGTATTTATACTTATATATGTCTACCATAAAAACAAAAACAAAACCAAAAAAACTCCACAAAACAAACTGACATAAAAATCCCCAACCATATTAGATAAATTAGGAAAATTCAATGTTTTGATCCTTCTGAAGCTAAGTTGAATTTCATTCCATTTTTTTCTTTTGGAGGAAAAGATATTCCATAAAATTGAAATTGTTCCCATACAGTACTCAGATGGTACAGAAAAGATAACATTCTATTTAAAAACTCCCAACAGCACTGACCAAATCTGAAAAGGGAGTAATGTGCAGTTTGTAAGAGAACTAATATTCAGTGCTGTGTTCCACCATTGCTACTGACACTGGTCCACTAGTCTTAAACAGCTCTTAATAACCCTGTGAATCTTGCTGTATGTGTGAAGTCAGTGCCATGTTCTTCTAGCCCAGCTTCATTATTTTAATAACTAGTAGAGGATAAATCAGCAAGGAGTCTCCTGCCAGACAATTTTACTGTCTGAAGAACAACATGTATGCATTCATGCACAATGGAGATGGGAATCAGATGGAAAGGATCCTGAAAATTTGATTAAAAAACACTAAAAAAAGAGAGCCATTCAGAAGAGATATGGAAGGTTTTTCCTACTCACAGGCATAAGCTGAAGAAATATTGGAATAAACAGGTCTGCAAGAATGTTGTTGGAAGTTAGGAGATATTCTGTTAAAGAGAAGTGACACTGGGCAGAAATCAAGAAAACATAATATAGGGGAAATGGTTGAGAGCTTGGTTTATAAGAAAAGCAAAAAAGAGAGCTATTTTGTAATAGCTTTCAGACAAATATAAGCCTCCTGCAAAGAAGAAGCAATGTTTTCTAGACATTTTCTATCTCACTAAAGCATGGGACAGAAATCTTAAGTTGTAGCAGTTACTATTGTTTCTGCTATTGTTGCAATTTTTATTACTATTAATATTATTTTGGATTAAGTATTTAGATAAAGTTTTCCAATGTGAAAGTTATTAAGCATCAGCCTCTGGAGGCTACAGAACATCCAGCCTTGTAAACTGTTGATGATAAGCTAGCAAAGTATCAGGAATAGCCGGAGGAACCATCAATATGTTCTTGGCAAGGGCAGTTCACTTTTTCAAGTTCTTCAGTCTTCCGTGCTTTCCTCATGGCTCATTTCTGTTTGTCAGGCTGTTTTGTCTAAGCAGTGTTTAGTCCCAATCTCCATTACTTCAGAACCCAATTTAAGACAGCAATTAGAGTTTTCTTTACAAGAGACGCTGAGGTAGGTCAGAGTTCATGCATGACAATGGCCACTACTATAAACAAAACAGCAGGGCTTATCAGCTTTTGTCTCTAAAACCAAGTTGTATCACCATCTGGGATCTAGAAGGCATTTTTCTATCAATTTCAAAAGGCGTATTTAGGTTCTTTATGGGGGTTTATTCCCTTCCTCATGTGGCACTGGTTGTTCAAGCAATAGGATGATATACTAAATAGTGTCAGAGTATTCTGTTCTAGTGTCACACTGTCTGTGCTGCTAAACAATGCACAGAGAGACTTCCCCAAGTCACAAGATGAAAATATATATCCGTCAGTGAGGAGAAAACCATTTTTTTAAGTTGTGAAGTATAACACTAAAGACTTTAAGAGTGTGGAATCCCCTGTATCAGATTCAGCATTTAGGCATCCTTGAGACCATGGAAAACCCAAAGTACTGTATAAGTAAAGGCCTTTCTAGAGAGAAAATGAAGATGGAATATATCTATGGCCAGTGATGGCTACTGTGACTTATCCAAAGGAAAAGGATAGGGAAGATGTGTAGAAATGCCCACAAAGAAGGGAAATGAAGCAAAACAGACACTTGAAGGTAATAACAGAGGAAGTTGCAGAGAGATGAAATGTCTGAGTGGCTGCTTAGGGAATAAAACAAAATTCCATATCACTCTGGTGGAAATCAGCTGACAAACCTGCCTAAATAATTCTGTCTTTCAAAAACAAAAGCAAAAAGTGAAATGTGACTTTCAAGATCTGCTTTGCTGTCTAGCATATACAGAAATGAAATGTGGAGACTCATAAAGATGTACATTTCATTTTAACAGCTAATTGACATTATCTGCATCCAGCTGCAGACCTCCACCTCAACTACAAATTGATCTGGTTCGTATTCTGCTGTTTTTAAGGCTGTTTCACCTATATATAATAACCTTGAATGAGTTTATTTTCATATTTACCCTCTTTTGTAACTCTCCAAAGGTGAGCAGCATTTGTATTTCAAAAGGAATTTAACACAAACATCATAAGTAACATAACCAACATAGTAATCAAGAATCACAGAGGGAAATCTGTATGCTCTGACCTACCTTCAGATAGACTAGAACAGTTTTCTTTCACATTGTTGAAGACATTTTATTTTGTGTCACTTTTTCTAAATTAGATGAAAATCGGGCCTGGGTTTAATACTTTTCATATTTTTTTTCTTTTTTGCCCCCTTGAGAGAGACCCGAGAAAGCAAAAATAAAAAACCCATTGAAAGATAAGAAACCTCTAAAGTCCAGAGTTCTCCCTCCTATGATGATCACCAAGCTGCCAAACATTAGAAAAATTGTTCTGTTTATGAATACTTCTAATCTAAAACTTCCTAAACCAGCCAAATTTTGAAACAAATATCAATTAAAAACTCATAACAAAGCTTCTAATTTATACCACCTGAAATTTAAAAAATCCATCCAACAAAACCAGTTATTTTTCAGCCAAGGTTGTCCTTTAAGGAACAGTTAAGGGAAAAATAGAGCTATAATTAATTAGATTTTAAATCATGCAGTTAGTGAAAAATAAACCTAATATCCTTGATAGGATTTTTGGTTTGGTATCGATTTCCCTCTTTTTAGCCACAGAAAATCAAATATTCTTATTTAGTATGGTATGATTACAAAGTTTAAACTTCTGAGTAAATGTGAAAAAAAATTCATTTGTAACACAACATCGTCTAAAATTCCAAAGAAAAAAAATTCTGTCACCAGGAGTCTGGAAGAAATACTACTTTAGGTAGGTACTATGTAGGTAGGACTGAAAGAGTTACTTGAGTGGAAATTTTGTTAAGCAACACAAATCATGAACATTTTCATATATTTTATTCCCACTCTTTCCACACAAAAATCCTTCATCTACTACTCAATTCAGAGTAAATAGCAAGGACCAATTTTCTGATAGCATTAAATAAATGCTTGTAGAAAAAGCTGGCAGCTTCATTGTTTCTAGAATTTCAGCACTAAAATAAATCATAGCAACAGCCCAATGCTGGCCTCAAAGGCCTTGTTTATATTCTCCTTTGCACAAAGCCACTTTCTGTGCTTGCTGTGCCTGAATCCTCCTTCTAGCTAGAACATAGCAGAGAAAAAAATCTATCTCAAGACAACTTTTGATATTCCAAAATTTGCTGTTATTTTTCATTCAGACAAATGCCATGTCTATCATTCACTTCACTTTAAAAAAAGAAGTGTGTGAGGTGGCAGTTCACGTAGTTTAATTACTGTAGGGTGATAGTCTAAAAAGAATGAAATGTACTGTGGGGTTCAGTTTGCCTGAGTTGCAGGATGTGTTCCATCTTCAAATTAAAACATGTGGGATTCAATGTCAATGCCCACACATGGATGTGCAGTGCCATTTGAAATATCTGCTGCTGCCTCCAGCTATTGTTCCAGGGTAGCATAAAACTCCCCTTAATCTTTTGTCACTTCTGCCAATTGTGAGCAGATTTTTGGATTTGGATGCTTTGGGACATGTCAAACACTATTGTGCATATATGTAATAGCACTTAATCAAATCCATACGGGGGATTGTTGTGGTTTTACCCCAGATTTCAAATAAGCCCCAAACAGCCCCTCATTCACTCACTGGGATAGGGAACTGGAAGAGTAAAAGTGAGACAACTCGTGCGTTGAGAGAGAGACAGTTTGAGAAGTAAAGCAAAAGCCACTCAAACAATAAAAGCAAACACAACTAATTCACTTCTTCCCAGACACCGGCAGGTGTTCAGCCATCCCCAGGAAACCAAGGCTCCATTGCGTGTAATGGTGACTTGGAAAGACAAACACCATCACTACAAATGTGTGTCCCCCTTCCTTCTTCTTCCCCCCACTTTATACACTGAGTATGATGTCATAAGGTCTGGATTATCCCTTTGGTCATTTGGGGTACCTGTCCTGGCTGTGTCCCCTCCCAACTCTTTGTGCAACCCTAATCTCCTCACTGGTGGGGTGAGGCGTTGACTCTGTAAGCACTGCTCAATGATGATGAAAAAATCCCTGTACTATCAACACTGCTTTCAGCACAAATCCAAAACAGCCCCATACTAGATAGTATGAAGAAAATAAACCCTACCTCAGGAAGAAAAAGAAATAAAACCAATTAACCAACAAAAAAAAAAAA
>VZRQ01000162.1:0-130283 GCA_013397975.1 Machaerirhynchus nigripectus | reverse complement strand
AAAAAAAAAAAAAAAGCACAGAGATAATTTTGAAGTAGATACTGAAATTTCAGTGTTTGCATGTGAACCAGACATACAAGCTGTCACAGTGGTCCACAGGGTGGAAGTCAGTGCAGCCAAGGATGTGCAGAATACTCCTCAGCTCACTCCAAAGTAGATTGTGCTGAACTGAGACTCTGGTCTTTACAGAGCATTGGTTACCTTCAAGCAGCTACCCACAATCACATTTTAATAGGAAGAGATCATGACAGTGCAATCAATGGAGTGGAGAGAGGAATCCATCTTATTTTTAGAGCAGATGGCTATGTATTTTGACTCCACTGCCTGTATTGACTCCCATTTACTAAAATGGATATCCTCAATCCTGTGTTATAAATAGATGGCTGACCCTTACATGCAGTGTCAGTGGGTGGAATTCAACCTCTACTTTTAAGTCTTAGTTCAGGAAATAATTTTTATTCATATCAGTCTCTATAGAAACACCTTAATGCAGGTTTGTTTATATTGCAGACCAACTGGTACATGCATGAAATTCTCTATTCACATATAGTAGCTTTTTCGAAAGAAAGTTTGAAATAAATAATTCTCAGTCAAGAACTTTGTAGAGACAAAGTATGACTTTGCAATTAGAGTAATTTTGGGTGAAAATTTTTTACGTAGGCCCATAAATATTATTAGTTTCTTCTGGAGTCCAAGTAGGCCTCTTACAGAAGGTGTCTAATACATTTTCTTGCTAACTATTTCAACAAAAATATATTACTTCTGAAATTCAGAGTTTCAAAGAATTTCCTTGCAGATATCAAGCCTAAACTCTCTGAAGTTTTCAAGCATTTCAGTTATCCAAACTCTACAGCAAGTGTTTAAATTTTAGGAAATGGTGATGACTATGTCATTTCAATTTAGGAAAGAGTAATTTTTTTTTATTATCATTATTTTTTAAATTCTTACATTTTAAAGTTGAACCAGTATCACATAATCATTTTGGCAGGAAAAAACCTCTAAAATCATAGAGTCCAACCACCAACTTTTGACTGATCATGACCCTGCTGTATTAAACAACAGGAATTAAAGAAATGCAATAAAGAATTTAAAGAATTACGGCAACTGCAATAATTCTGAAAAATATGGTTTCTGGAGTCTTGACATATCTTGATAGACTGGAGGGAGGGTGAGGAAAACTGCAATCTTAATAAATCTCCTGCAGCTAAAGATTTAAAACTCACACTGTTTCAAATTAGTGAGGACAGCAATATTTATTTGCTGTTGAAATGTAGGCAGCAGGACATTTCAGCAGGAAGCACTTTATAAGAATTCAACTTACGACCGCAGAAGTTTCAAACAAGTACTTAAGCCATATGCAAGTAGAAGGTTTGCATATTGAACAAAAAGATGAGTAAAACTGATTGCCATTTCTGTCTTTGATCTTTGTAGAATCAGAAAACTACATGTGAATTACAAGCGAAGGAAGCCTAGGAAGGATAGAAAATGAAGACAGGGCACTCGTTGTCCCTGCAGGCTTAGGGGCAATTGAACAACATTACAGTCCATCAGACCCAGTGTTTTCAAGCAGGCTGTCTCTGTTAAATTACAACTATGAAGATGTGGATGCAGCTGACATCTTGTTTGTTTGTTTGTTTGTTTGCTTCTTTTCTTCTTCAAAGGCAAGTTGGATGTCTGGCTAGCTGAAGGAAATGGGGAGTAAAGCTCATCAGCAGAGGAAGCAGTCACAGATAACATACTCAGCTACAACAAAGGATCCAAGCCCATCACAGCTTTTGCCACTAGATTTGTTTATTTCCAAAACCCAGACTCATCTTATTCTGAAGCATCTTTACAAATCCAAAGTATTTTCACTTTGCTTTCCCCTCATGTCCTGCTGTGAGTTGCACATCGAAGCTAATCTGTGCTTTCAAAAGTGGTTATATGACTGACCCAAATAATTATCAGCCTATCTCAGTACTACCAGTCGTTTTTGAAATCACTTTGAAAGGTGTGGCTCTTAAGTCCACTCAAGAGACTATAACTGTTTTTTCCATACGAGTGGGTTCTATCGCTAAATGAGATGCCTTGTTTGCCAGAATCTCATATTTATATAGACTTCATCTCTGAGAAAGTGAGTGAGACAAATAAATCTTATAATGATTTACATCACCCCAGTGTTGTAATGGATTTGAAAATTTTAATGAGAATTTGATGGGGAAAAAAAGCAGCAAGTAAGCTCATCAATGGATTTCCAGGGTTGCAGGAAAGACACTTTATGTATAGCTGAACAGCAGCAGTGTCTACCTTTTTTGGACTACAAAGTAGCAGGAAGCACGCAGGCACTTTTACATGTGGAATTACACAATTTAGGTGGTTTGAAATTAGAATAAGAATATTGAATGACAAAGGTGAATTAGTGTTACAAAAGAAAGTATTGTTGCCTTTAAATCTATATGATCCAGTAATTTAGGGTCAGAGAAAATCCAGAAGAATATTTGCAATCACTTAAAATTAAACTAAGGTTGTTGAACAACTTAAAATGGTGTAGACATGGCTTACAGGAACAAGAATCAATCAGAAGTTTTCTAAATCAACAGTTTATTGAAGAAAAATAATCACAGGAATATGCCAAAAGCTGAACACTTTTGGCAATATTTATAATGATCTAAAAAACCCCATTTCAACACTTTGTGATTACAGCAATTTCCTCTTCATGCAAACATTCCTTTTATATAATGAAAGGTGAAAAAATGTCAAAATAAACCTTTTCAGTAGGCTGAAAATAATGAAAGGCCTAACCCTAAACATACATAGTTTCATATTGTGAAACTTTTCTACAGAAAGCTATGTTACGCTCTTTTAAAAGAAAAAGAGCAAGAAAACAAATCTTCATAAGACTCACAAAATGCAAAGCCAGCTCAGACCTGTCTTAGAAATGAATTAATAGCACAGGTTATCGTCCTTTGGATGACACATGCACCAAATATGGTGGGCTGGCCATGTTCCAAAAAGGATAATTACATTCTGCTTACCTGTTATTCTCCTGCTGTTTTTCATGTAAGATATATTTTTTGTTACATTCTGTTTCAAAATATTGTTAATGATGCTGTCTTCACAACAGTGTTTTTTCTTTGTTTTTAACCTCTAAAAAATACATTTTCTATGGAAGGCATGTCAAAAAAACAATAGCAGATAAGTTATGACCCCTAAAAATTATTAATTCTATAGCACCAAATCTGTCTCTCTTTGAGCCTTCAGAAATATGAAATAAACTTTGTAAAAATCTCCACAGCTGCTGTCATGCAAGAAAATTTTGCATTCAATAGAACACCCAAGAGCAAAAATGAAATCTAGAGAATTTTTTTAACTGATGCAGCTAGTTTAAACTATGATTAAAGATTGAATTGCATGTTTACCTACCACAAGAGATTTAATTCCTGTGTAAGCTTTCTTCACTAAGGTCTCAAGTATTTGAAATATCAATGGAATTATGGAAAAATAAACAAAAATTCACTGCCTCCATTGATAAGTTCTGCCACCTACTCCTGATTGGTATCTATTCAGCGTGTAAGCAAAATTCAAATGTATGAGAGTAAACTTTTACACATATTACCTCTTTTTAAAGTTTGAAATTCTACTTTTTGAATAGTTCCTTATGATACTAATTCAAAATACCCTTTCATTGTTAACATTCTAGATCCAGCCAGATTCCCTGTACATTTGCCTTCATCACTAGAAATTCTGTTGGTTTCCATCTTCATCTTTCAGGCAAGGCTTTCAAAGACTGTATATCCAAGTATCTTTTCTGGTATGCTTAAGTACTTGTTCTGGAAGACTCAGGACTTTTGTGCCATTCTGGTACATAGCAATTGGGACCTCAGCTATTCATATTATTCCAGTTTTCAAACTCTAATAAATAAAGGAATTATACTTTATTGCTAAGTTTCAGAGCTTAAGCATATTTATATATAATTCCTTGTTAACCACAAATTAAACAAATCCTGACCATTGGGAATTACAAAATAAATACGTGGAAAGAAATACACAGCCTGTTCTCTGAACAGTGGGCACGACTCCTACTGTAGAAAGTAATAGTAAATGGTGGTTTGATTTTAAGAATAGAGAACTTGAACCATATTCTTGCCCTTGCCTTCCTTTCCCCTCTCCTCCCACCCTTCTTCTCCCTTCCCCTCCCCTCTCCTCCTCTCCCTCATTTCAACAGCTATGGCTGTCAGAGCTTACCAAATAAACTATCTCTCATAAAGACAGAGATTCAACCTCTGTTTTTAACAAATTGAAATCAAAAATGTTTACCTGATTCCTAAACTTTGGCATATGCTCTCAGGAATGGTGTATCTTCTTCCAGTAGAGTTTTTGAAACTGGTATTTAATTTTCATTTTTGAGTCTGTTCAGAGCAATGTGTTCTCCAAATCTTTGGCACGCCTGGCTTTCATATGATAATCAGAACTGCCCTGCCGTATGTTTAAGAGATTTGCTTCTCACTTAACTGCTTTAACTTGCTGAAATAATCAGCATGACTCAAAGCCAAATTCAATAGCTTGATGAAAAGAACACTCACGAAGCAACTGTCCATCACTTTTTCATACTGTGACAAAATGGTTTTCATTTTAATGCAATTATTTTGAGCAGTTGTTGTGCATTCACAGCATTCTGTTTCAAACTTCCTTTTGAGAACAGAGTTCATTTCAATGAAATAGCTATTGTAGTTATATATAAATTATTCACTAATTCGTGGGCATGATCAAAAACCTTGAAGTTACTATAGACTAAAATACTAATTTAGCACTTCAAATTACATATACAAACAAATTAGAAATAAAATAATACCTGTCCCAAATCAAAATGTTATGGAACTTATATTTTATGAGTCATAAATGAAAACCTGGTGTAGAAATATTTTGCTGAAGGAAAAACCTAACCAGGAGGTGCTCACCAATCCAAATGTAGCTTTCTTGTGTTCCTGCTTGAGTATTGGTTCAAATGTAAGCAGGAAAAAGAAAAGATGGATTATCTTTTGCACAGGATTTACACACACGAAGTCAGACATTTAGTGCCTTCCTTAGCAAACCCTATGTGTTAGGCTTTGCATGCATGACACAAAAATTACTGAATCTTTACAGTTACTGCAGTAAGCCCTAAATGCGCTTCACTTGCTGACACATCTTAACAAAATAAAAACTCTTGATTTTCTCTAAGGGGTAGCTTCATTTCTTATCCTGTTCCCACGCAAATTGTAAGAAGGGAAGGCAATAAAGATAACTAGTAAATATATTTGTATTAGTCCTATAATTGTACATAAATGTTTTAATTAAAATGGTCTGTATTGTAAAGTCTGGATATTGCTAATCAGTTGCGCTCATAAACCCTATTTAGTGTTTTCTACCCATCTACCTGGAAGTAAAACTACTTTGTTTATTTATTGGCTGCACAAACGACTATGCTATATCATATCTTTCTATTTTTATCACATTTTATCAATTGCTTTCTTTGCACATGCATATTTCTTCTTGTAGAATAAAAAATGGCGATACTCTCAGCTAACTATCTTACCACCAAATTATACATATATTATAGGTTCAGTATTAAGACCAACATAGAAATGCCAGGAAAATCTCAAGAGAGAAATCAATAACTAAGAACTGTGTAAGTTTTGTGGTAAAAATAAACTAAAACATATATTTTTAAAAATCTATAACTTAACTACAAAAAATACTTTGTAAAACATTTTTTTTCTCCAGCAACTGAATACATTAATATCTGAATTGTTTTTTGTACTAATTTCAGTGATTAGGCTTGACTTTCTTTTTATGGATATATTTTAACAAGGAGGTAAGTTTACTTCCTTTTACATTAATATCCTTATAGCCATTAGGTAGGCATAAAAATAAAATGGCATCAGCTTAATTATTTTCTATTGGTGCTTTTATTGTTTCTACAGTGTCAGAAACCAGCTAGATCTGGTTATATAGCATATAAGCATATATCATTTTATATAGTCCTATGTAGCATGTGCTTTACTTCGGTTATTTTGGTGCACTTTCAAAATGGAATATTGGAGCACGTAAGAAGAGCTCAGGGAACTAATTAATACAAGAGCAGATCACAGTCAGTTTACTGAGTAAGAGTGATCAAACCATAATTACATTTAAATGTTGGGTGCTATCAAGAGTTACAGTCACATAAGACTTCAGGAAAGGAGGTACAGGTAAAATGTGACAGGTCCTAATATTAACATCAAAGGTTGTCATGTCTGAGAAGTAACATGAATGTTACTTAAGGAAATGATAAAACCTTTGCAAGAAAGGAAATATAATTATGTCACATTTTCCTAGCTCAGGTTTTTCACACCTTCCACTGAAGCTGCCAGTGTTGAACGTTTTGACAAAGCCTAAACTGTTTGAGCAAGCGTGCAGCCCTGTGATATGGTGTTGCCATTGCTAGCAACAGGTCATAGTTCTTTGTTTTACTTGGTTTAGCTGTAACAATAATTTCTCTAATTGACCACTTGTCTGTATCTAATTTAATTCTGCTTATCGTTGTATGATACAACTGGAATTTTACACAACAGTAACAAGCAGATTTTCCAGATAGAAGGAGATATTCCCACCTTTTCTTTCCCACTGGCAGTAAATCAAAGCCATCTGACTGTGGATATATTCTGTCACTCATGTAGACTGCACTGTTTTTGCAGGGATCATGTGTTGTGTACTTATTTATACCTTTATCTGTAAGGATCTAACTTCCAGTAGAACCAGAGCTTGGCACTTGAACACCTTTCTGAATCTGAATCTAGAAGAACAAAGATACTGTGTTTAAGTGTGACCCCCTTGCTATGAAGTACCCAGGTGAGCCTGGTGCCTCCAAAATTCAGGTAGCTCACAGGAATGTTCAGTGACTCAGAAGGAGGGTGATGGTAGATGGTACACTCAGCAGGATGTTGCTTAATGCCAGGTGAGGAGCTTGCTCTTGCCAGCTGATTGCAGTGTGTAGCTGCCCACTCAGACTTGGTACTAAAAACAAACCTGTAATCATCCTCATCTATATTCAATCAACAAAATTTCAGTTAATTTTAATAATTTCCTAAATGTTTCCTAATTAATTTTTTTATCTCGATAATTTTGATTCATTGGAGGAACGTTGTGCTTATGGCCTCAGTTATGCTGACAAATGTGGGGAAAGCAAAGTGAAAGACAACCAGGAATTCAACACATGACTCCAAACAAAGGTAATCTAATAAGAATCGGTCCCTTTTGCCTAAAAGCAGTATCATTTTTTGAAAAGCACATGATATAAGTATATTGGCTTAAAGCAACTCAAGTAAGATAGAAAAAGATTCATTTGAGAATCTTCGTGGGGTTTTGGATTGAGTTAGGTTCTTGGAAGCATTTTAGCTGAGAAGATTTAAGCTCAGTTCTGTTGACGCTGAAGTACCACTCAGCAAGTTCAGAGAATTTCCCAGGAAAACTTGATGCATGAATCCACTCCAGATCAAAGTGCCTACGTCTTACTGACAGCAGTTCTAAGAGCCTTTTGCAGTTCTAGCTCCGTAATCCACCAGCAGTTTTACATATATCAAAACTTTAAAAGCATTACCTTGATTTCCTGTAAATAAAACAAAGTCAGTCAACAGAAGAAGAAGAAATGTGGAAAGTCAGAATTCAATACATGGTACTTTTTTTACACACTTCTCCCCATTTATTTCTTAATTTCCATTCTTTGACAGATAGAAATTAATCCAATGTAGAATTATTCCACTGTTATGTAATATAAAGCCCTTTTCCTGAGAAATCAATGATCAAAGAAATAAAAGTTATTGTAAAACCAGGTTTAGTCTTTTTTAGCTGTATATGATATTGAAAGGTGAAGAAAAGATAAAGAAAGCGGTAGAGATATGGCTGAAATAGGAGAAGATATTATAAAATCATGACTACATTAAGTCCTGTGGGGTTCAGGCTGTATTAACATTCTCTGGACTAAATTATTCAGAGATACCTCCCTGGAACATTTTGGACTCCGTAACTAGAAAAGTGAGTGCAGGAACCAGAGAAGTGGTGGAGATCTGGTGAGCAACTCCCCATTACCTGACCTATGGCTGAAGTTTGTTCTTTTAGGTACAGTGAGAACACTGACAACCATTTTCTCTCTTTTTAAAAAGATAAAATCATCCTTTAGAATGATGTATTTTATTAAGGGACAGTTCATTTCTATATCTTTATCTTTTATATTTAAATTGCTTCTTCCAATTGATTTATCTTTCCCTTTGTCTATGCCTCAGTTTATCAAAATTGTTGTGTCTGTGTTTAGCTAGAGACTAACACTGTGACTAAGACACCCTGTTGAGGGGCTTGATTTTTTTCCTTAGCTTGCTTACCAGAAAGTATAAAAAAACCCCTAGTATTGCTTTTAGCTCTTCCCCAAGTTCCTGGATACACTAAAAGTCGTGGTCTAAATCTGACCTCCTTTTAGTCTGATATCTTGTGTCTAATATCAGTCTAATGTCTAATATCTAATGTCTAATATTAAGAAAAGTACTATCTGAGTTTTGGATTGAGTATGTTTTTTTGGGACAATGGTGCTTAGCCTAGTGACTTTCACCAAAGTCTATGTTGCTAGTTTTTGATGTTCTTGTATCTCTAATTTTAGTGGCATAAAATTACAGGGCAAATTTTAAGGAGGAAGGCACTAGTGGAACCACATGCGCTTTACACAGCACAAAAACCTCTTGATCAGCTATTTTTTTTTTAAATACAGTTGATTGTTTCATTTTCTTCCAACACCTTTCTCACAGCAAATAGTAAAGAATTGCTGTACTACAGAATATATTTAATAGTAAAGATACATTAATCAAAATCTGTCAGGTAGAACCTCACTGCCGGGTCCCAGTAACAGATTTTGCCCCATTCTTTTTATGTGGAAGATTGAATTTTAGACAGTAATTTGAATGGCATTACCTTGGTATTTGCCACAAGAATACAGCAGTAACACAATCTGGATTGTCAGTACAGTTAAGTGTTAACATAACCATGAAAATATTGCTTCTATGTATGTAATACCAGAATTTCACGTTGATGTGTTTGAATACATTTTTGTCAAGCAAATGTGCCAGTATCACAGGAGCTGCTGAGAAGACATTTTAGCTATTTCACATTAAATAGCATTGACGTAACTTCAGCCTTGGAGACTGATGTATCTCTGCACCCAGTTAGTTAGTATTAATTACCATTACATTGACAGATTTGCTTCTTTCTTGAGAATGCAGATTTGATGTTTTTCCTCCTTCTGCTACACACCAAAATCATAATCTGAATTCTTAGATGCAGTGAGTGGCTGGTGCTCATTGTCTACCACCTAACACATTGCATAGACTCACGTTTTACAGCAAAGACCGTTATTTCATTGCAGAAACTGAGATATTTTTAGGCATAAGTGCTTTGTTACACAAGGGTCTAGTATCTGTGGAAAGTTTTTGCACTTCATTCCATCCTAATTTTCTAATTTGCTTGATATTTTTTTTACAGCCTTTAGCTTTCACCTAGTCTTTGCAGAGTCCAAAGTGCAGTTTCTATACCACAGTTTGGGGTAGGAGTGCCTGGTAAGTCACTGACTGATTAAGAAATCAAAAAAGAAAAAATAAAAGGAGTACTCAAATCTCTGAAAAGGTGCAGCTATGCCACAAGCATATATTTTGAGAATACCAGCACCAAAGAAGGGCTTAAAAGTCTTGCTAAGGCTTCAAGTCCTGTTTATCTTTTTATCAGATAGGTAGCAAAACAATTAATAAAAACCTTAAAGAAAAGGTGGTTGAACAATTATCAAGAGGTAGATAAATCGCTGTCTAGCATTCTAAGCTTTGCAAATTTGAACACTTAAACCTACCAGGCCCCAAAAGTGTCCCAGATGTCTTGATGGAAAATGTAGTGCACAGAAGAAAGTTTAAAGGGCAAGTGTCTAAAATTAATCTCTAGTGTTTTCATCACAAATGCATGAACTGCTTAGTGTATTACAAAATAAAAAAATAAACATTAAAAAAATGAAAAGATGACTCTGTAAGCTTTCCATAAAAATATTTGGTTTGTCCCATACACAATTTTAATCCACATGATAAATGTACTTTACGGATGAATAAATAAGAAAGTGCTGTTTTGATTAGATAACATTATAGGTTTGAGTGCTGCAAAGTAATTAAAGGACATAATACCCCATTATAAAAGATCAATATGCACTTGAGATCAGGGCAGGATCTATTTCTGAAATGATATAGCACACGCTGATTTCTATCACATTTTCAGTATTGATCTGATGTAAACCTTGTTGATTTGACTTCTCAGCTTGTTGTTTGCCTGGGTTTTAAGACTGCCTGTGCCTCCAGAGTGAAATTAAAGTCAAGGCTGTTTGCATGTCTACATAAACTGCTGTTAGCAGGTCTCAGTCACAGACTCTTCAGTAAACAAGCTGTGTATTCCTTTGAAATGATCAGTTCCAGCTCTGTTTTGACAATTTCTTAGAAACTGATTTTCATGAGAAATTCTTTGATGGGAATGGTGAGTGCAAGTAGCACGGAGCTATAGCTTATTGCTGTAACAACTTGTTTGTTCTTTTATGCATGAAGAAGCTCTATACAGTATTCTGATCAGAAAAATGCTGGTGGGGAAATTTTTTTAATGATTCTTAGTTGGCTTTAACTCGACATAGATGATATCAGCAATTATTTGAATAAAAATAAATAAATTAAGGGAATGAGAAGAATCATTGCACCATTGCTTAGTAGTATGACAGCCAACAGAATGGGACAATCTCATTTTTCTCAGTCTATTAAAATTGGACACTCCAGAAAGACAACTACTGATTTTATTTACGTGTAGGTCTGAGATATCTTTCTCATTTCACCCCATGAAATATGAAAAGAACAAATCCTTTGGACAGTGGCTGTTGGCACTTAGAGCCATTGGCAGAGTTAGAGGTTGGACCCCAAAAACTCCAATTCTCAAAACTACTTCCAAGTTTCCACACAGCACTTCAAGTTCACAGATTCACGTGGCAGTAGTTAACTTTCATTCTAACACTGGGGAAAGTTTAAAGCTTTTTTTGAGATCTCAGTAGGAAAGATTAATCATACTAAATAATGTGCATAAAACATACTGGGATTTATAAGACATAAATCTTGTCACTTATTTGTACTAAGTTTCTGTATGCAAATTTATACATAAAAGAGAAATGGAAGAGAACATATTTCTCTCTTCTCCCCATGTACCTGGCATTTCAAAGGTTATAGGTCTGTTTGAAAGACGTGGGTTTAAGCATGAATTTTTGTATTTGAGATCTTCTGATCATTGTTACTATGAGACTAAGCTGTTTTGAAATGTCATCCACCATTCTTCTAAAAGGCTCTGGATCCATTGGGTCAAACTCACTGGCTTGAGCACTGATTGAATTTGTAGATTTGAAACAATAAACTATAAAATATATTCATATGCCTCTCAGAGGAAATGTGGTGTGTGTGGGAGGCAAGATGGAGGGGTAGGCTCTTGTGGGCATGGTGAATCTTCTGCCTCTGACACGAAGCAGAACAGCTTCCTAACAAGTGGCTGAGAGTGAGAGTGTTCCTCCCCAACAAGTGCCCTCAGCCTGCTGATTAGGACACTTGTGTGGGAGGTGAGATACGGGGTTTGGTGCCCGGGACTTTCACATTTTATAGGAGGTCTCTGATGCTCCAGTATGAAACGAAAGTATCACAGTAATAGATCCTCCTCCAGCTGTCTCCTATAAAAAGCCGTGACTCATGTTCCATTTAGGAGGAGAGGTTAAAGCTATGTTATACACCAAGAAGGCCTGGTGAACAGAAGTGCATCTCAGTAGCACAGAGTTCATCATGTAGCACGACTACTGCTTTTCAGAGTTTTTCTGTAGGCTGCTTTAGGTAGTTTCCAACTGAATAAATTGTTATACAATTTTAGGCCCTATTCTGAGCAGCCTAATTTTCTTTAGACTGAGTGAAAGCCCAAAGTAATTTGGTTATTGAGTGTAGATTCTGTTTGCAGGATCAGAGGCCTCAGGCCCTTTTTCTGCCTGAAGCTGTAACTCTTACATATTTTTAAAATTTCTGTATTTATTTTTCCACAAAGGGGCAATGGAAGTTCTTGATTTTGGGGTAAAACCCAAACCAAAACTTTTTAAAGGGAAAATATCTTGTCTTTTTCTACATAGAATCACTCAGTTCTTTGATGATAGAACCAGTAGTTGTATTTTATGCATTACCTGAGACTGTCTTGTTATATTTCCATAAATTCTGCTTTTTGGTCAGTATCAGATTTGCAAAATAACTCTTCCATCTAGAATCCAAAAAAAAAAAAAAAAATGGAAGCTGTTTCAAAGAGAGTAATAGTTGTTTGCTTTGTAAGTCTCTGTAGCTTAAACTTGTATTTGCCTTGACTTCCAGGGTGATCTGATTTTAGCTTGGTTGTATTGATTTGCTTATTCTAATGGTAAGATAAAACTTTCCATGAAAGTGTAGCTTCTTAGATTAGGTAAATCAATGTAAATCAATTGACTTTAGTGTTATGATGATCTGCACAAACTGGGGATCTGGCCCAAAGCCGAGCATTTTATTACCTGGAACCTTTTTATTTTTAATCAAAAAATATTTATTTATATTTTGTTTAGATTCCTAATTATGCAAAACAGTGATGCCAGTGCTGTCTAATCACTATATACTACAGAAAGCAAAACAAAAGACTTGTAATTTATCCCCATGTCTCCTTGAATCTTAAATCTACAAGATTAAATGCTTAAATGTTGCAGTCTCTACAGTAGCTTAACATTCAAGGAGCATTTACTCTGTTAAATCATTTAAGTGGCTTGAGAAGAATAATGAAAATACAGAAGAGCCTCAAGCTTCCTAAATAGAATCTGGAGGGAGATTTTCAAAAGCTAAAAAAGACAAGATTTTAGACATTTTAAGAGGGCAGTGTAAGCATCCTTTACCCGATCTATTTCACAATAAAATAAGAAAGTAAATATTATTACCCTGTTTTAGCAGCTCTGATTTGTTTATTAACAAAAATCTCAGCAAATGGTGGGGGGGCAGTTTCTGGGTAGTAAATTAATAAGATACACAGCATATTAGAGACATATTAGTAAAATAAACATATTAGAGACATATTAGTAAAATAAAAATTCCTGTTTTATGTGCGTCCATAACCAAGAATGATGTGACCACCACCCTATTTTAGAAAGCAAATTGAGGAGGTTTCTCTTGACTTCTGCTCAGTTGTGAGAGACAGTGACTTGGAGTCAGCCTCTCTGCTGGAATCCCAGCTGTAATGCTATTCTGAATTTCCCTTGGAAAAATACAAATCTCTGCCTTAGCCTTTTGCACCGAATTTATTCAAATGATCTCCCTGTTTTTCAGTAAAACAGAAAGTGTATATTTGTGAAGCATAATGAAGGAATAAAAATGTTGCAGTGATTTCTCATAGAGACCAAATATGGGTTGCTGCCATGCCTACCAGGAAATGTGTGTATATGAGGTTAGATACAGCCTACTTATGACCTTCCTGTTATAAGCCAGTGCAGAGACCAGACAGACCCAAACAATGCTAAATAGCAGAGGTGTTTTTACTCCTTTAAGAAATTTTCTCATTCTTGCTATCTTTTCCTTCCAGGCTGAGGATGTCCTGTCATTATATTTATATGCATTCTAAAATATTCATATGCAGATGTCTGGACACATCAGTATTTTTTATTTTTAATTGTGTTTTCACTTATGTAATGTATAATTATAAAATGACCATCACTTATGTAAGACAAAAATGAAATAAATTCAGTAATTTCTTAGATGTTGATGAAATCATCTATCAATAACAGTAAGAAACCAGAATGTGTCTAAAGGGCTTTTTTGACTGTGCATTTAGTTTGGTGTTAGCCAACATCTAATTATAAGATGATAGATTTTAAGGTTAAGATTAAATATTCTGCTGTAAAAATACAGACAAAACACTTTCTGAATTTCTGCAAAATGATTTTGGAATATCTTTGTTTCCATATATTTCATTAAAGTTTTTTGGATTGGGCAACAATTCAAGAAAATAAATTATTTCCAAATATTTATTGGACAAAGCACTGCTGATGTTATTGCTTTTGCCAAATTTCACTATATGTATAGATACACGTATAGTATTTATTAAATTAAAAGTATTTCTAAGTCTTTTGGAGAATTGATATGTCTATAGGTTTTTTTATGTGGGTGTCTTCCAACTTTCCTACACCTTCTAACTAGACCAACTTGGTTCCTCACTAATATTCTTTCCCCAGGTGAAGTTCCCTCATTTTGTTAGCCTTATTAATGCTGTAGGCAGAAACTAAGCAGGCTACTCACCTGTAACTATTTTAAAAATACTTGAGTGAACGTTGCCATTTCAGGGTCAGTTTGCATTCTGGCTGAATGCTCCGATCTGCTTTGTTTATACTTGCTGATTTACCCTGGCTGCCAATTACTACTTGCTTGGCATCCAGAATCACATCTCATATCTCAGCATTTGTGCGGATGTTGTATGTCATCACTTCACTCTAATAAACATCTGAGATCAGCTTCTCTCAATTCCTAGCAACTGTGTAAACAAAAACGCAAAGGATAATCTTGGAAGGAAGAAAAAAAATAAAGAGGGGAAATAAACCCTTTCACCTGTGAAACCTCAGTCTGTGCTGGTAGAAAGAAATAGGTTTAGCTTGGCTCCTATTCATTTCTTAACTTACATCCCAAAATTGTCATGCATAATTTGATCCAAATGGATCGCCTTGGTTTCAGGAGGGGAAACACACAGCTCAAGTAACGGAAAAGAGTGAATCACCTGTAAGTTATTGAGAAGTCAGACTGCTTCCTGGGTCAGGGTTAGGGTAATTAGCTGGTCAGCCTGAACTGCAATTTGCCTGAGGAGAAACAAATGAATTTGGTTTCCACATTTTCAGCATGACCCTTGTTGCATTCGTCCTGGATCCAACAACCTCTTCTTTATGCATGACCGAAAAATATCTTTCCCACTGCTAAAATACTAATATTTCGTTCAAAGACAGTAGTGGGTATCAGCAGTCAACTCCATTCATGAATGTTTCTAATTTCTTGCCAGTCTGCTACAGTTTTCAGACTTTTTATCACTGACATTGCAGATTAAGTCAGCTGTAACTAGATTATGCATGCCTTTTAGTTTTCAGTTGCCCATAATTTACTCAGCAAATACAGAAACCTGAGTTATTTGCTGCACGCATTGCCAGAGCTTCTGCAATACAAGCACATTTATTTGTAATTCTTGTCTCTTTCTCACCTTTTTTTCATATTGTGTTTTTAAATCTTAGGTATTTCTTGTAGCTTCATACATGTGTAAAAATGCCCTATTTAGGAACAGAGTTGCCTCCCTTAAAGACAACAGAATCTTTCAGCTGACCTCATTATTTCATCTTAGGCAGTGTCTAGAATGATCACACCAAAGAATTAAGTTCAGTCTAAACACTCAATACTACTTGGTGCACTAGACAACGAGGAAAATTAAGATTATTTCCATATGGGAGTTTTTAGTCAGAATCTTCTTTGCGTATACACATGTGCATGTGTGTATACACAACCTTTTAAGTGTGAGGAAGCAGTAAAACAGAAGATTAGGATTGTACCTGCTCTGGTCGTGGAGCTTGGCACGAATGCTTTCCAGACGTTCTTCCCAATCCAAATTATTCTTTAATTTTCAGGTAGTAATGGATTCTGCTGACAGTTTCTGGCAACAATTTCTCTGCTAACTTAGAATATCCCTGTTGGATAGATCTTCATGCATTAGAAATTGGAAAAAGACTTCTCAAGTATTTAAGATTAGCATTCCTATTAATAGGATAAAGATCTTGTGCTATGTCTTATATGAACACATATGCAAAGACTGCCTAAACTAATTCTGAAGGTCTGCTTGTGAAACTGGAGACTTTGGCTCACGTGGCATTTCTGCCAAAGCAGAGCAGCTGTGGTATTAAAGAATAAAAAGGTAACTTAAAGCAACATGTAGACTGACTGTCACTGTCCAGAGATGGACAGTGGAGAACAAAACTTATTGAATATAGCTGTTACAATCATGTTGTCAGTCTAAACTAGATTAGCACAGAACTGGGGTGATACAGATTTTTGCCTATACTCAAAAGGGCAAAATAGATTTGACACTTATCAAAGGAAAAAATTTCTTAGGTCCTGTTGAGTAGGACTGGTAGTTTATCAGAGAAACTAAAAGAGTTTGAAATACCAAGGATCCAGCAGGTGTTGCTTTCCCCTATAAAGAACCACACCGGTGCATCATTACTACCACCTTTACTCCCAGCACTTATACAATCACACAGGGTCCAGGAAAATATCCATAATGCACTTGCAGAATTTGCTTCTGTTAAGAAAAAGTAAACCCGTAAAATATATTTGTTCATGAGGGACAAATTCTCGATTTGGGAGGAAAAGTTATTAAGATCTTCTGTAGAGAAAGGTATCTGTTTTCCTGTTAATCAGTCAGTACCCTCAAGTCAAGTCTAACCTTTCCAGATCATGCCCTGTGGTTTCCACTCAACTGGCTGTTTATTTGCACAGTTCACTTCATTAAGATATGATACTATGAGCTACCTTGAACTTTTACAAAGCGAGGGGCTTGTATATCAGCAAATCTCTGTCATTTTCAGCCCAGTATAAATGTATCTTGTTTCTGTTTGCTTTCTTTCGGTAAACAATCTGTCTTTTTCCATTTCACATTTTCCTGCCAAAAAACATATCACAGTTGCTGGAATTAATGTCTAGGCAGAACTTCAGGGTGAATGCCTTTCTTTCCCCTTGGGGGGAAAACCTGTGAACACACAAATACAGATATGCACACACCATCAGCTACAGCCTGAGGCTTAGCAGCAGCCAGTTTAGATTGCTTCAGGACAGATTTTTTGTTGAACATTATTATGCTATTTTTTTATTGGTGACTTGTGATAGAATAATATTTCTCTGACTCTATTTGTAATTTTTAAATCATTCACAAAAGCCCTGAAAAACTATCCAACTTATTTGGCTTTCAATACTTTAATGCTGCCACTGAGTTTGTAGAAAGCCATTCTCAGTTTGAAAGAAAATCAAGGTAAACCAATATGCTTACATTGTGATTATCAAAGCAAATTTAATACACATTTAGATTCCATGCCAGTCCATTCAGAAACATTTCAGCTTATTGGCAAATTTGCTTTAGGTTACATTTAGACCTCATCTACAAGCCATTCAATTTAAGATTCAGTGCTTAGCTTTGGGATAGGATGCACTGGGACAACACGATCTAAGTGGTATTTACATGCCACAATGTACACCAGGCACTTCAGAGACCAGGATAAGTATGCAACTTTATTCCAAAGGAATTTGGTATCACAGACAACCTATCTGGTACCAAGATATCTTTCCTAAACCTTCTGCTTTTGATGAAGAGTTTCGGCTTCTTCCCTCAGCTTACCACAACCATGTCAGAGAGAGGAACTTTTTCCTGCCCAAATGGGATGGCCACACCAATACAGCAACTGAATGATCAACCAGGCTACCTTGCCTCACAAGATCATGACTGATACCATTATCAGCCTAATCAGCCTACTCCAGGTGATTCTGCATGAGCAGGAGAGTCAGACCAGATGACGTCCAGAGGTCCTTTCCAACCTCAAGCAGTCAATGATTGTGTTCTGCATGGCATATCGTCGTCATGCAGGTTTGGTCAATATTTTAGTTAAGGAAAGGGATAAAGTAGTGTTAGGTAAACACCAGGAAATTGTGCAAGACATGAAACTCAGAAGAAATGCAGGGCAAGTGAAAGCCAGGATTAGACTCCAGCATGATCTTGAGAAACTGGAGAAAAAAGCTGTTAACAAGATAAATTGAAATGGGTAACCTGCTACAATTATTAAAAAAAAAAAAAAAGTAAAAAAAAAGTAAAAAAAAAGCAAGACCCAGTTTAAAATTGGCAAATAACTGGCAAATAATTGACTTGAGAGCAGCTCTACAGGCAAGTGATTGGCATATAGTAGGCATTGAGCTAGCTGTGAAACAAATGGTATTTCTAATTATTAGTATGGGTCTCACTGAAACACAGAAAGCAGTTGCTCTTTTCTAGTTAACATTAGAGCAGTTCAAGCCTAGTACTACCTGCTGTGAGCTGCTATTTATAAGCTGGATAAACATGGAATGGAGGAGAAACTGAAGGAATTGTGCTGTTTTAATATGAAAAGGTGAAGGCTAAACATGGGATATTAGAATAGTAATATCTATGTCTTATGTAAGAATTTAAGTATCAGAACCAACAAATTTAGATTAACAATGTATATAGTTGCAAAATGGTACCAAAATCTAGAACAAACATCCAATGGAATTTGGATTAAACTGTTTGGAGGCTTTTTTTTTTGATGTTCTGTTTTTCATAAGAGCTTCAATAAATGCTTTTTAGTTGTAGAATGATGGACTAGATGTAGTAAGTCCTCGCTAAGAGCATGTGCTATATAATATTCACAAGTTCACTTTCTTTCCTGCAGTTCAATTTAAAAAAAAGTAATTATTTTCCTGTGAGTTTATACTTTTAAAAATTTAGCTTTATTTATTGTTTTTAAAAACAGTAAAAAAAAGTTTGAGAGAAAATATTTTCATTTAGAACTGTGCTCTCATTTAAGGATGGGTGATTCGCAAAAATATGTTTGTTTGTTTTCTCTTTAGTAATGAGAGACAAAGAAAACTGCATTTACATTATAAATAATTGAGAAATCGTTGATGACTTACAATTTTCAGTTCCTTCCCTCTATTTATGTTCATTAAAGGAGTATCAATTCTATGACCTTAATTCTGAATAATGAACAAATGTAAGTTTAAATCTATCCATATGGATGGAAAAAAAGTGAAAGTTATTTTCAAAAGGTGAGTGTAAGAAACTTAAGCACATCTGTATTCTTACAGCACACGTTACATTTACACATCTGCTTGAGAGTCCTGCTAATGAGAGATTTGTAAACTGTATGTGAATGGATGTTTCTGCAGCAGATTCCTCTCTTTATATTTTTAATTAAAATCTGCCCTGGTATAGGATTTTTTAAAAATCTAGTTAAAACAAGGTTGGGATGTGTCAAATTTAAAAAAAAAAGTGAGTTATAAGGATAATTGCAATTGGTCAGAGTGGGTTCCTGTGACACTGATGGATACAGAAACATTGCTGGAGATGTCAATACAAATATAAACAGAATCTGTCAAGGAGACAGATTCTGCTGTCAAAAAGAGATAAAAGTGGCTTTCCACTTTGTATCTGTTTGCTGTGGTTAACATCACCAGTACACCACCACTGATTCTCTCAGATTAATTAGTCTAGTGGGAAGACTCTCATAAAATACATTTGTTCAAGGTAACATCTGTTTTAGGTTACTTACTCTGTCCTCTGTTTAATTTCTCATAAATATATTTTATTTAGTTTTTTGTGAGCATTTGTCTAAGTTTACTGAGACAATAAAGATGTCATGTTCTTATATTTGTTGAGTGAAGGCCTTTTCCAGAGTACAGTCCTCTAATTATCTGCACTGTGTACTCTATTTGTTTTATAAAAATGTATTCAGTGGCAATATGTTTCCTCAGCATAAGAATTTTTTCTGCTCTTGAGATGGTTAAGTAATGTTTGTGAATTGTTTATTTGATCCTTGCTGTTCCCTCACTAATTGATGAATACATTTGTTCACAAATGAAATGTGTTCATTATTTAACTACATTGCAGATGGTGGAATAATATTAAGAAAAATCTGCAATATTTTCTACTTTTAACTTTTAATCATTGCTATCTTATCTATTCTAATCTTGTATCTTATATCTTATATTCTTATCTAATCTATTGCCTCTTATCTCACCTAATTTGACATCCCATTTTACTCATTCCCCAATCCACATTAATTTCTCTTCAATATGAATCACATAACCATTTGGGAAAAAAGAAAAAAAAAAGACATAAAATGTTTCCCAGATCACAGCAGGCTTTTATATTACAGCTCCCAGGGCTTTCTTTAGTCTGTCTAAATGGTCTGATAGGAACGCCAAAACTGCCCCAAAAGTGTACGCGCTGCCACTGCTGCCTCAGTTCCCCAGGAGCGGCTTCTCCAGACCACAATGCATGCTGTACCCTTGGCACAGTCCCAGCAATGCTGGATCAGGTGATCTTCAGAGAGTCTGGCAATTTTTGGTTATGTGCATGTATGATGGGCCAGGCGAGAACCACAGTGTCTCCTGACTTCATTGTGTGGAATCTTCTGAAGTATGTTTGTATCTTTTAGGGTACTACAGCTGTAGCCAGAGCTTACTGGTGTTTATAACCTGTGATGTCCAAACAGAGCAAATATCTGGGTATGTAGCTAAAAACATTTGACCATAAAAGTATATTTAAGAAAGTAATGTGTTTAATGGACTGCGTCCTGAAAAATCCAACTTCAGCTCTTGTGTTGGCCTCTAATATTTGTCCTAAAGTGTGCAAAAGAGCCCAGTGATTTGTGCCAGCTCTGTTTTGTCAGTGTTCCATTCTTGCCTTAGGACTTGGTCCGATAGGTAGGATGTGCAAATGAATTTTCTTTCTCACTTCAGAACTCTTCTCACATTTCATTTCATCTCTCTTGAATTGTATGCTCCCCTTGTGTAACACAGGAATAAAGCATATGTCATTTTTTTGTAATACATTATTTATATTTATAATTTTAGATTATATACTGACTCTTCTGTAAAATGCCATTGCTATTATATGTTTCTATTAAACTAGCACAATGGGACTGCAGCTTCAGTTGGGTTCTAGGCACTAAAAGAGAGATTGATAATAAATATTAATAATGAAACAAAAATGTATTTGTAAGAAAATGGGGAAGTTGCAGGTTTGAAGCATCTTGTAATCATCACGACAGAATGAGTTATATCTTATGTAGTTCCATTTAAGCAGAATAGGTAAAACTCATCTACTGTAAAACTATGCTTATAAAAGTAAAGCAATATAAAATAATAATTCAACCTCAGCCAGTGAGAAACTCTTTTAAGTCCATGTTTTATTTCACTTCTGAAATTCAGTCTGAGTGTTTTTAACAGTAAGCCCTGACCTAGCTGTCTTTCAAGAAAGAAAGGTATATTTTAGTCAAACTTTAATTCCTTTACTTTGAAACAATAATAAAGCAGATTTAAACCAATGTCCTCTGGAAGCTGGGAGATTACTGCACTGTGATCTCCTTGTTCTAGCTGTCTAATTCGTATAGACTAATCTGTAACCAGACAGCACATTATATTTAATGTAGAAAGTTTAGTTTAAAACTTTGCTATGAGAGTGATGCAAGAGAAAGACACAATTCAATGCACACTCATGTGACATCAGGGTGATATCTTCACCTAGAGATGCAATAGATGGTATGAACTGGCCTTCCTGTCCTATAGGTTCTCTGTCTGAGAAGTATGACTAGTGGTGCATTTTAAAGTAGAATTTGTGCCATGGACTTTTACATTTCAATAGAAGCACACAAGTAAAATGTACATTTCTGCATTTTCAGTAGGCTCACAGATGTCCTCAGAAGGAAATAGGCCAGACTGCAAAATAAACTCTAACTTCTTGTTGATTCTGAACTGTCAGAAGACTGCCTTTCTGAACTCAAATTTTTCTATTTTCTGTTCAAATCATTCAAATGCCCAATTTTTAATTTTTTAAAATTGAGTTCTCTAATGAAATCATGGCAACAAAATTTACAGCTCAGCACAGTCTTGACTGTATGGGCCACCCTCACTATTGTCCAGTGAGAAAGGAATTCCTGAGGTCCAAACATAGGGATAAAACAGTAACGTAATAATATCTATTTTTTCCTCTAAAATATTTTACCTATTCCACTCTAAATGGGATATACTATCTTATTCAATGTCCTGTAGTGTTTCTATGTCATGTCTTGATTTAGTTTCATAATGGGAATATTTTAGAATTCAATTGATCACAAAAGCTTGAAAAAGAGGAGGGATAACCCTTCCTTTCAATATTTCTGTCTCCAGTTTACTAGTGAGAGGGATATGACAGTCTGCTCTATTTTCTCTCTTTTCTCTCTGATATGTAAACTGGTTTTCTCCCATTTTTCCCCTTAGTAATGCCATTGCCTTTCATTGATGAAGTATAGATTTTGAAGAACTTAGGGGTCAGTCCGATTGCCTCTGCTAAGGAGTCAAGAAATATTTCTTCACTCTCAGGTAAAAACGGCATGATGGATTTGCTCAGCTTCCTCAAAGTGAAGAAAGGGTATACACTTCTTGGAGAGGATTCAGGAATTTCTATTAGTCATCTATAGGAATATTGTACCCAGTGTGGATAAAGATCAAATAACCAATTTTACTAAGTAAGGAAATCCTGGAATTTCATCAGTGGACCTTGAAAGAAGAAGAATAGAGATGAATCAGTCTTCACAAACTAATATCTTCATTTGAGTTCCTTTTACCTCTTGCACAGCTGTGTGAGATGGCAGGATAAAGAAGACTAATGAGACTAGCTTTTGGAGCAGCTCGAAGAAAACCCTCTCTCTGTAATATATTATGTGATGTAAGTCTTGTAACTTGACCATTTCAAAGGACTGGAAAGTTAAGTTAATACACTGAATCCTGCTGCTTAAATTGTTCCTTTTATTTCAATCACCTCTATATTCAATTACTTGTTGAATTTTATTTTGATCAATCAGCTTTGGCTGGGAACTCTCTGTCACCACTGTACTGGTTCTAAGAAATTTTAGTCTATACTAGTGGGATGCATAAGTTTGTTTTTACGAAGGCTCCTCAATTTCAGAAGAATTCAAGGTAACTGTTGCAGAGGTTCAGAGAAACTGCTGGAGAAATTATCAGACTTGGATTCTGAAATGTTTTGAATCAGACAGCAAGGTGCCCAGTGAGATGGAAATCAAGGCCAGTAGCTCAGCCAGTAGAGGGAACTCTTACACAGTACAAAGTCAGGCAAGAATATAAGGTAATACATTAGGGATATAAATATGCATGAACGTGTACATTGCAAAAATCCAAAAGCAGTTTTTGGCTTCTTTGTACATAGCACATTGACCTTTGTATTTTTATCCATCGTCAGTTTATTGCACTGAAGGTATAACTATGCTAAATACAAGACAGACCGTTCAAAAATCATTTTGCAACACGTAGGGAATGTTTAGGGGGAAGAATAGGGAACATCTGTTCTGACTACTCCTTTTTTTAAAAGCTGCAATTTGTCTTTGAGAGTGGCAAAACAGCTTCACCATTCCCTGAAACATTTCAGAATACAATTGTTTCCCTCAGAAATTTTCCATGCTGTGACTGTGTGACTTAATTCAAGTGTTTTGCTCCCTATGCACAAGACAAATATTGCTGACTAAAGTGAACAACATGCATCCTTATGTTTGCCTCATGGGTTAGATTTACGACAGTGCTTAGCATCTCCCTCACAGGAAGAGACATCTAGATTTCCATAAGTGGGTTTAGGCATTAAGTATTTCAAAAAATGCTTTCAGCAAACACTAAAGATTTGTCCCCATGCCCCTGTTGTGTTTTGTCTAGATCCACAGCTATCAAACATTTAAAACTCTAATAATTCATTTTCTGAGCTTTTGATAATCAACTGAGTGATGAGTGTTTTTCATTGTCTAATCAGCACAGATATTGCTTCAGGACTCCTTTACTGAGAGTTTGCAAGAACACTTAGTTTTCATTGGATAAATTATCTTTTTCTGGTGTCAGCCCTGAAGTATAAGACTCTACATTTCTCAAAGGCAGCTAGTAATGAATGAGCCCTTATAATTAGGCATATTGCCATCTGTATTCCTGCAACCCACTCCTGTCTGGCAAACCAAACACAGTGTTTACTTTTTCTTTCTCAGAGCACTTAATAAGCTTTCCTTCTGTTATGAGCATTGCATCATTGCTGACCTTCTACAGAAGAAGATTCTCATTCTTTTTGTGGCCCTAACCAAGTATTTTTGTTAATTTTTAATCTTATTTTTTGTATTTCCTTTCTCCCTAGTTTTGGTAGCTTTTGCACATTTTGTGACTGGTAGTCATGACCTTATTTCTGATTATTATGAATGTATTTCAAAGTTTCTTTGAGTCCTTTGTGGTGTCCCTCTTCCATCTATGGCAGCAGAACAAGAGAGGTACAGAGGTACAGAACAAGAGAGTACAGTGTACTGGATTATGGTTTCTCAATGCTGTAAATTCTGGGTAACATCTCTGAGGACTTATATTCATCCAGTGTTCAGTGAACATGTACATTTCTTAGAACCTTCCCATTTCCTAAAGAAAGGCAGTATGTTCCCATACCAATGGGTTGTGATGGACGTTTTGACATGTAAATAAGTGATCTTTTTTAATCCCGCTCATGTCACTCAACCACCAAGGCTGATAATTATCTTTTTCAATGTTTCCATGGAGTTCAGAAAGCTCTTTTCATCAAAGGAAGCTGAAAACCCAGTATTTAGGTCTGTCCTTATTTAAAATCCAGTTTGTGATTTTAGAAGCTATTCTGTGTGAAACCCTCCCTGTTTTGCTTTTTCTTACTTGGAACATTTTGTTACATATTTCCCTTCTTTTTCTGTTAACACTTCAGCCTTTCTCATCCCATAGGGGTAGAGGCACCCTAAATGACTTTGGATCTGCTGCTTGTAATATCTGCTGCTTGTAAAATAGTCCTAAATGACTTTGGATCTGCTGCTTGTAAAAATCAACAGAAACATCCCAACCCAGGCAGAATTGTGACTCCATTTGCTCAGTGCTGCATCTGCACTGAGCTCTTCCAAACAGGCAGTGCCAGTTAGCCTTCTAGACATTGCTCTGTAATTTCCAAAACTGAGCTAAGCACCATTTCGGATTGCCATATAGAAAAATCATATCTGATATCTGCTAGTCCAGGCATCTATGTTGACACGAACGTCTTTGTAACATCTGTGAGAGTATGTTTAAGCCAAAACTTGAATAAATTGTAGCAGAGATCATCATACTTAACTCTGCATTGAGGAAGAGACTGTAAAAAATGGCTAAATGTAGTGTTTGTACATTAATCATGAAGATACACTCTTTTCAATTATGTATAAAGAACCAAAAAGCAAATATCACTGAAAGCAGTCTGGCAAAGTCAGTTCTATCCTTCATGTGACAGGGTTCTTTGTGGTCCTCACAGTGAATCTTTGGAAGCTGGTTAAAGGGAAAAGAAAGGAAAATTATATCACAAGTAGCACAGTGGGAAGGAGCCGAGAAATAATGGAAATCACACCACATTCCCCCAGCAGCCCCCCTCTAGTGCAACAGATCAAAGTCTTTCTATTTTAGAACCAAAGCTTCTTTATATTAAATACCAAGAAAGTATGTTTAGATAACATTAAGGGACTGACTTAAACCATAAAAGTCAGGAAATTCAGAATTAAGGCTGACACTCAGATCTTAAATCACACAGTGAGAAAGGCAGGGGTGGGGATAGGAAGGTGTACTCCGGCACAGCAGAGTAAGGTGAGGATGGAAAATGAGACCTATCTTGGCAACTTTTTACCTGTGTCACTAGAAAACTGAAGATTGAGTTTTTAGGGGTTTATTAATGGCCGCTATGCCATGGCTTTCCTGGTTTTTTCCTGGCAGATTGGCCAAGAAAATGTACAAAATGTATTTCATCATATATTTCACGTATTTCTCATCTCAGATCAGCTATGCTTTCTGTAGCTACCCTGTCCAAAAAAAGAAAAGGTGATGTGATTAGTCAGCTTTGTTTTCTTTTTCTTCTGAGATTCATGCTGCTCTTAGCCCCCCTGGTATTAAGTTATAACTACCCTGTTCTGAAAGCTAGCTTTATGCCTTCTTTTTATTTTTTTAATTTAGTTGAAACCCCAGTTATCCTTATAGATTTTCCTATGCAATTTCAATAGAATATGTTTTTTCTTTTCTTAAATTTTTAAGAGATTGTTTTTTAAAAAGTTGAATCTTTACATCCAGAATGTAACTAAAGTGACTAAAGTGATCCTTCTATATAGACACATACCGACTGTATAAACACAGTATTCATGGCTGGGATTATTCACAACAAAAGACAAAAGAATACTATAAATACCACAGTGTTTATTCTCTATGAGCAAAATTTATTATTACATCACTGAGAAGAAAGTCATAGATTTTAATTTTAAATATACATTAGTGTGTGCTTTATAAGAAAGACTTCACCTATGTGTAAGACTAAAAGTGACAACTCTGAAAAGTCTGTCGTTTTTGGAACTTATTTGCCTTGTGGTTTAGTTTCTGTTCAAGATTCTCAGATATTAACTCCTGGTCTGCTAGTGTTATATGCCGGGTGTCAGAAACAACACTTCCTCTTTTATTTAGTAAAATCAGAAAGAACACAGATTGAAATAACTTTAAATATTAAAACACTGAAGTATTTTTTCAATATACGTATGTTTATAATAAACTATTAAAAATAGAAATTACAATACACCATTTTATTTGATAAAACAAAACGAAAAATACTGAAATATTAAATGAAAAAATAATCTGAAAGCTACATATATTATTTTTCCATTTAGTCTTCATAATCGTAAAGAAACATTGAATAAAAGATGATGGGACACACCACTCACTGCTTTCTGTTTTGTTTTGCTGGAATAGGAGCTGAATGTTACTAGGTAGTTTCACAGAGAAACTTGGCTCCTATCAGTGTTATCTTATTGAGAAAGAGAAAGTAGTGAACAATCCCAGAATTGTTCATCTATATTTTGAAATGAAATGTTCATTTCTGTATTTGATCTTCACATTGTTCACAATGAATTAGCACTGGGATTGTTTTGGAAAGAAGTTAGCACATTTGGACACTAACCAAAAAAACTATAATCGTGATCAAGTAGGAAAAGCATAAACATATCTGTACTGGAAACCTGATTTAGGAGAAAATATATCTAAGCAGGGTAAAAATACAGAACACATGAGTAAAGCATGATTGTGTGGACAGGATGATATTGGCGTAGTATATCAATATCTGAGGTAGATATATAAACATTTTCACTTTTTCAGTTCAGTGAAAGAAATTGATCTTGACAATATTTTGCAAACTATTAGTTTAATGTTTTTCTGTTGATTTTTTCATCAGATTTTTAATGTCATCATCTGAATTAAAAAGAATAGCTAGGTTGCATTTCAAAGAAAAAAAATCGTTTAAAGCATGAAGAAATCGTAAAATTATTCTTATTTCCATTTAAATGTGAAAGTGAAATGTGTCTTCAATTTCTAAAACTCCACTTGATTCTACTTTTGATTTTTTTTTCTGCTCAATTAAAGAAGAATAACTTTCCTTTTGTATGGAATACAGATTTCACTTTCAGTGTGTAGCAGGGAAACAAAAATAGATGAGAACATTCTGGCTAGTTGTGTGTGGAAAAAGACTGAAATTTTACTTCACATAAAACTGTAGCCAATACAGTTGGTTCTTATCAATTTTTTTGTTCAGTTTCCATTCCATCCAATAAAAAAATTTTGTGCAAAAAAATCTGATTGTATAATGCAATTTGCAGGTTGAATAGTCTTTATAGGTTTTAGTTCCTATAAATTTTTAAGTACAGAAATATTAGAAAGACATTGTTATTTGTTACTGGTGACCATCAATAAACAGGCTTATATGTTTATATGATATTGCACAAGTAGTACAAACACCAGCTTTGAAACTACTGAATATTAGGAAAGCTTTCATGCCGTTGAAAATTACATAAATATGAACTGTGTTTGTAGAATTGGTTTTTAAATTTCTACCCACATGGTCTTTTCCATCAGAGGGTATTAAAGTATTTGGTGAAATTAATTAAACTACATGACATACATGTTGTATATATCACATTAAATATCTCGTCTTCTTTGCAAATATATATACTTAAACGTAAAGAAATAAGAGGTGCACTGATACGATGTAAGGAAGTGTTATATAGGCTTATCTGAAGAGAAAGATGTATAAACTGGTTAGGATGCCAAAATCAGACACAATCTGTAAGACCAATCTACCCTAGCAGTGTGGCTGCTGACCTAGATTTTTTGGTGGGGGTTTTTTGGTGTTTTTTGGTTTGGATTTATATAGATATATTTAACTTTTAAATGGGCTAGCTCTAATACAGTTCTGCATTGTTCGAGGCAGACAAAACATCAGTGATATTTTGAAGCCAGGGCAGAATTCTGCTTCTGTTTCTTTTGGAGAGAAGTAATGGCATGTAGACAGAAGCAGATGTGCACTAGCAGATAGGCATACACAAAACTAAATGCATTAGCACTGGAATGGTACTGGCTTCTCCAAATGATATCTGGCTGACATTGTTTAATAGTAACATAGTAAAATTGGACACTGCAGAAGAGGTAAAAACACACATCAAAGACATTTTTAGCATAAACTGAAAATTCTGTCTATACTGGTTTATTCTAATTAAAAGTTAAATCTAGTCTTATGTAAAAAAAAATATATATATCATTAAAGTGGCCATAAGATTCTTTTTTGTTATGTTTCACTTAAAAGTATATGTTTTTTGCTTAAATTCTGGTGCCTGTCCAGATGCTGCTGTTACCATTTTGGAATCTGCAGCTTAGAGTTTTTCAGAGTAATCTTTTTATCTTTGTTTAAAGAGGTCAAAGATATGTATCCTACATTTGAGAAATCCGGATGCTTAATTCCAGTCTCAGATAATTCATAGTGCTAAAATGTAAAGTTCTTAATATAAAGATTATTGTGGAAATGCTGAAAAACTTTTATCTAGTACTGAAAAGAGTGATTCTGTAATCAGAATTAGCTACACTTTATCCTTCCTTATTATGATTGGCTTCCTCAAGTTAAGACAATAAAGTGAAGCTACTTCATCCATGCAATTGATCTTCACTGCTTTAATGTAATTAGCTCTTAGTTGTCTCACTAGGTCCTCTGGATCTGTTTAAATTTTGAAAGTGATTCAAAGAGATGCCTTAATTAAATTATTACTGTATACAGTTTAATGCATGCTGCATAGAATCTCAGCAGTGAACACCTACAAGTTCCCCCCTGTGCCTTTTTTCTCTGTTTCCATGTTTCTAAGAACCAAGCTGGCAGTCTCAACAGGTTAATCAAAGCCTCAAAGCAGGTTAATCCTTGCTCTATTATAGCTTGCATACATCCTGGACTTGGCATTTGGCTGATTTACATGAAGCATACTTTTTTTTTGGTCTCTTTTTCAGTGTCTGGGTATATATAATTGACAATATCTTTCTGATAAATACTCTGTCTTATGTCTTTATTATGGATTTGATCCCATATGCTTCAGCAACACCCTTCTTCACACAAGCTTACATTAGAAACGAAGATTCAAGAGACCTAGTGAGGACATTACTATGCAAATCGACTGAAAAAAGTCTGTCCAGTATGTGGTAGCATCACATATAGTGTATTTAATGTAGTTCTGCATCATAGCAGTCAACATGTAGAGCACCTCCTATTTTTTTGCTGGGTCTTGTTGTCTGCTTGTTGACCCCACAAATTAAGGACACATCCACTGTATCAAACTAGCTGTGTTTTCCCTGTAGTTGAGAGTTTTGAGAACTTGCAAGCGTACCTCTTGTATGCAGATGTTGTCTATTAATGGAGTAAGAAAAGACATTGTTGTTATTTGGAGTGATACTGGGCTATGATACACTAATGAGTGCATTCACTGAAAAACAGGAAGAGGATAAAAAAAAACAAATAGAAGATTTCAGAGAAAAAATTGCCTCAAATATTTAATCAGAACAAAAGAGGGGTAGAATAATACAATAATCTTACACTTTTATTAAACCTCTTCCTCCTGTGAATATCAGGACAGGGCAGCTAAAATACGCCAAGTGACAAAACAGCCTAGTTATGAATCTAGAGCTGAAAGTAGGAGGCCCTGGAGGACCACAAGGTGTACAGCAGAGCTTTCTTGGTGTCACACACTCCACAATGTTGCTCTTGCAATGTCCCACCTGATGAAATATCATGCAACCATGCAGCTACCCAAGGCCGTATTTCAGAGGAATTAATAAAACTGGCAGTACTTTTCATGAGAACAACTTGCTTTTGACAAAAAAGTATTTTTTTTCAGAAAAAAAAGTCAATTATATCTTTTTTTCTGCAATTTTATGATGAAATCTACCTAGAGTGAAAAATATGTCTTCTATTAATATCAATTAGCCTTTTAGCCTTCTTTTACTTCTGCAGTGTGATTTTCAGATATAAATGATTCTCAGAATTTCCCAAGGACTTAAGAATTCTCATGGATCTATCTTGTGCCTTCTCATCTATCCAGCAGGGACCAAGACCACATCCTTCAGCAGAACACCACAAATGATAGCTGTTAGTTATGATTACATCTAGCCATACTCTACAACGTTCGTTAAGGCTAAGTCTGATAACTGAATATCATTAGTGTCTGTACAAGCATTCAATCCAATCTTATAACACCTATGACTTTTGTAGTTTCCTGGGAAGATGTAACAAAGCAAACTCATTTTGAGTGAAAAATATTTCTTTTAGAGGCTTTGAACTTTACTCTTTTTAATTTTAGTGTGCTCTGTTGCTCTTGTATCACAAGCTATTGAATTCAGCAGCACCTGAAACAGCTCTGTAAACTCTATGCCTGTTTCTTTTACCAAGCCTTCATTACTTAAATTTCTAATATCTACTTTTCTGGAAATAAGTGGATAGGTCATTTAAATTTTTTACAGTACCAGTTATTAAAGGCTATGTTATGAATTGGTTATTTTTTATTTCTAAGTACTTATAGTAAACTTGGGATTTACTTGGAATTATATTAAGAGATACTACAGAAGTTTGCATGTCTTTTTTTTTTTTTTAAATGGTCTCCTCCATTTTGAAAGTAATAACAATTATTCTCAAAAAGTCTATGTTGATACATATTACCTCATGTCACAAGAAATCACCTTTAGTTGTAACAGCTTGGTATACAGCCCTGGGAAACTAAATCCATATGATACTACCAAGCTAGAAAACAATGATTCAGAGAACAAAACCTAAATCACCTGGACTAATTCAAGTTTTATGCTTTTAGCTATGATGCTGAAGTGAGCCAAAATACTATCAGTTCCCATAGTTCACACATGTGTGAATTTTTAAGAGCAGCCATTGTCATGCAAGTTCAGAACCACCTCGAAGATCTGGTTTAGTGATGAGTCCTCTGGTAGTTACAGTAACCAATAAAGGGGTTACATACTGAACACTAAAATAACTACAGTGAATGAATCTATTAAAATAGTTGTATTTTGAAGTATAAAAGGAGTTATTAAGACGTAAAGAGAAGAAAAAAGTAAAGTGGAAGTGTAAGGAAAAGGTTATAAAACTACCCTGGGAGCATAAAAAGCAGAGTCAATATTATACAAATGTTGTAAGGGGTGATTTTCATTTATTTCAGAGCATTTCCAATTAAAATTTTACTGGAAAGAAAATCCTTGGCATTAATTAGTTCTTCTAAGAGAAAGATAATCTCCAATAATTAAAGGGTTAGAATTAATCCTTTTTAAAGAGAGAACATCCACCTTGCTCACATTAAATTGCTCTTCTGAGCATTTTTTAAAAGGAAAGAAATTGTTCAATAGGTACGTGTTCAGTTGAAAAACATCAAACGAAGGAATTTAAAAATTCAACTTTCTTTGCAATGACTTGAGATATGCTACATCAGATTATCTTTCTTATTATCTACCATAACATACAGTGTAAATAGTTGGTATTTATACTCATAAAATTGCTGTGCTGTTGTGTTGGCAGTTAGAAATATCAGTTTTCAAGCATTTCTATAATGTCAGTATATAGAATGTCATATAGGAAAAGCAATCCATGTTTTAGATCAGTGGCACGGGAGGATAATAAACTTTTTAGTAAGTCTTTCCTCTTAAGTTTTCAGATATCACCCTCACAATACTGTGAACTTGCCTCAGTGTGAAATGCATGAAATGAAACTGAAATTGTGGAAAACTCTGAGTTGCACACTTAAAAATTATTTCATCTGGTATAGTTTCAGCATTGCATTTATGTCTTCCAGTTCTCTGTCCGAAGCTACCATATACAGCAACTCCTAAGTCAGATGTTAAGTTTAGAGATAAGATATAAAAATTTGGAAATATGACTGTCACAAGCATGTGTGGTCTCTGGTGAAAAATAAGAATTTGAATAAATTCACTTGAGCAGTAAAATGCCAGAACATGCCTTGAAATAATTTAGGAAGATGATGAGCAGCCTGATTGCTGGACACAGGTTTTGTATTTTCTTTGCAGATTTTCACAAACCAGTGAAACAGCTAGCAGAGAGCAAGCAAAGGTAGCAGCAAATTAGGCTTTGTAAAGAACCTGTAAGAATGAACCTTATCACTGGGAAGGTAGATAATGCTGAGGATGATCAGACACCCCTTCCAGACAGGAAACAGAAGTTTCTTGTCAAAAAATAATTGTTATTATTAGATTCTAAATTGACTGTATCAATAGATGATTTGGTGATATAGTAGCCCTAAAAGGATGGCAAGGGTCAGATATTTGAAATTAAGGATGGAAGATATTACCCCTCTATATTGAAGAAGAATTAGGGGTTTTTTTCTATGGGTTTTTTTTTCTTTCTTTCTTTTCTTTTTTTCCTTCTTTTCCACAAACTCCAGATTCTGGAATATCTGAATTAATCTGATTACCTAATTAATCCAATCACTGTGTGGTAATGACCACAGTTTCTTTTTCAAGCCAAAGAAATGCTTAACTAGACTTTGGATTGGGTGCTGCTATGTTTCCTATTACATTAGATGTAGGTAAGGTAATGAATAGGTCAGCAAGTAAACCTAGCCCATCCCTCTATTTACATCTTACTTCACAATACATCCCATTGATTTAATTTGAATTCCTCATGGGACTGCAGTAATCCGGTCTGAATGTGCATCAACTAGGAAGATAAAATCCTGATTCCCAGAACCCTCCTTACATATGTTATATATGCATTACATAATCTTTCCTGCTTCTTCTTTCAGTCACAGCATATTACCTATGCTCACAGCCAAACTACAAACTCGAAACAGTCCCACTGGAATGTGGAAGTATCTTGAGTAAACGAGTCTCCTTTTCTTTGCCTTCTGAAAATTAAAACAGCAAAGTATGTGTGAAAGCTGCTTAATTCAAGTGTCAAATAGCAGGTCTCTGCATTTTAAACACGGCTTGTTTCTTCATCTTTCTTTCTGATTTCTGCATCCTTTCCTGGCAGACATTAATCTTCCCCTCTTTAATACAGGATACTGAAGGAAGGAAGGGGCACCAATTAAGCCTCTGTTATCTCGGTAAAGACAGGCAATTTCTTCTCTAATTGAATTAAAGATTGTGGAGGGCGGCCATTTGCCTTTAATCCAAATTTGTTTCTGTAATTAATAAAACATGTCTCTGATGCTGAAAAGTTACAATCCCAAACTTAACTAATATTTGACCTCAAGGAAAGATAATTTTTTCTAACATTTGGACAAATGTATTTTCAGCAAAGTATATTCAGTAATAACAGCAACTGTGGGCTTGGGGATTTGTTTATGTATAAGACAATATTTTCCTTAAAAGAAAGAAGATTACACTAGATGGTAGTATAAACCCTCATAAATAGATAACTTTCTCACAGAGAGAAACAGCAAATGTGATGCCTAAAGGACACCAGTGGATAAATAATTTAGGATACAAAAAGTGAACCTATGCCTTGATACAAACTTTACATTGTGTTTGGATGCTGGCACATATAAGGAATCTGAGGGTATAGTTTTCTATTACAGCCATATAAGAAAGAAAATAAAAATATTCCTTTTTTTATTGTTCTACTTTTCCTTTGCATTTTGTTATAAAACTAGAATCACAGCTGAGCATGTTCACTAGCATCCCAACCCTCCTACACATTTTTAGTTGCCCATATGGAGGTGTCAGATATAATCTGAATAATGGGATTAATATCAATGTTCACAGTTATTACTCTTGTGGCAACCATTTCACAGAAAACACACTTCACTGTGTACCAGTGTGTTATTGTCACAGGAGGTGCAGAAAACAGTATGTTTATGCAGCTTCTAAAGTGATACTTTAACTGTGGGATAGAATCACCAGCAGTGTTTAGGGAATAAAATAGTCTCCAACCCAGTTAGCTATCCTGTTTTCATATCATTTTACCAATTTTAAAATCTATTTCCTGAGATCTAAAACATTTTCCAACAAACCTATAGAGAAACATGATGCAATCTTTGTCAGAAACAGTCATCTACAAAGTGTCTCTTTTCACTTTTCATTTCTGTTGACTCCAAGTTAACAAGATTCTTAATTTTATGCCCAAGATTCTTGACTTTAGTGTGTCAACTTGATGATTTAGGTTTAACACAGAGTACAAAAGATCATAACTCATTTTTATGAAAACATTTCGTTTTTATGGAAACATTGGAATGTAGCTTGCATGATGGACATTTATTTCAGTGGGCACTGGATGGACCTTGAGGTGATGGATTTTAACCCACATTATTTTAGAAATACCAATTCATTTTATATTTAATTAAATGAGGAACACATATTTAAAAATAAGTTGAAGACTTAAAATGAAAACTCTACAGATTAGCACTGAATGTTCATACTCTAAATTTTCTTCATGAATATTCAATTAAATGGCACAAACTCCACAAGCTCACAGTTTTCTTGCTTTCCAAAGGTCTCTAAAAATAAAAGACCTAATTTGCTAAAATAATAGTTGGAGGTTTATGCCGGAATAATATTAAAGATGCCAAGAGTATGACACTGGTATTTTATTGGGGTAAGGTCATGGTGATTTAGGACTGAAAAGTTTTAAAGCTTATTAAATTCATTTCACTAAGGAAAAGGTCTAAACATGTGAAGAAATAACTTCAGTATAAGACCACAAGACATGCAGAGACACACACCCAAGCCCTGAGAGCTTGCTTTGAAGCCTCTTGCTATGTAGTACACCACTCTTCTTTTTCATAAAGGAATATAGGGTGAAACTACCACTGCAGCTAATGAAAATACAATGTCCAGCATTTGCAGTATAAAAAAGTTCACTCAAAGAAAGGAAAAAATGAATTCAGAAACATAAACTAAAGGGAGAAAAAAAGAAAACTAAATTTTAAAAAAACTGACCCAAAGAATACAGTTACTGGAAAACAGAGGTTTAATTTCTTAGCCAGTATAAATCAGCACAGCTTCCCTGGCATGAACAGATCATTGCCAGTAAACCCAAGAGTTGGGATAAAAGACAAAAAGGTTATTATGGAGGAAATGAAAGCATTAGAACAATAGAAGATTCAGAAACATCCTTTGTTTTATTGCATACACATCTGTGCTTTTTAAATATATGGGTGTGCATTTGAAACCAGATGTAAAGTTTAGATTTAGTATTTTTTACATTTTTAGTATTTGGATAACTGAAAGGAACACGGTCCAAGTGGAGAACTATCAGTGTTTTTAAAAATGTGGAAAATTCTTGAAGAACATACTTTCTTCTAAGAAAAAGGCAAAGTGAAATAAAAGTGCTGTAAAAAATATCCACCTCTGCACTGACAAAATAAATAAATCAAAACATGATCGTATGCTGGCAGGAACAGTACTGTTATATCATTTCCAACTGTTGCATACTTGATCTGAATTCTGGTCAGAAAGCCACAGTAGGTTGCTGTTCTGGCAGAATATGCCCAATATGTGTCTCAGTGTTCAACAGGAAAATATGATAAGCATCAAAGACCAGAGAGTTGATGAGAGCATGACATAACGGGTTTCCTACTGTGAAATGTTTACCATTCTCACTGAGGGGAAGACAATTTGGATAAAATAAGCAAGCCACTATTATGTGATTAATAAATATAACATCAGATTACATCCATTCATTCTGGAAACAATTTTTTATTTCTTTCTAAGACGTGATAAATCACAGAATCACAGAATATCCTGAACTGGAAGGGACCCACAAGGACCACTGAAGCCCAGGACAGCCCAAGGAATCACACCATGTGCTGAGTTCATTGTCCAAATGTTTCTTGAACTCAGACAGGCTTGCTGTGACTGCTTCCCTGGGGAGCCTGTTCCAGTGCCCAACCACTCTCTGGCAGAAGAGAGTGGTTTGTCCTAATTCCAGCCTAAACATTAACTGACACAACTTCAGGTCATTCCCTTGGATCACCAGAGAGAAGAGGTCAGTGTCTGCCCCTACTCTTCCCCCCATGAGGAAGTATAACTGCAATGAGGTCTCCCCTCAGTCTCCTCTTCTCCAGACTGAAAAGACCAAGTGACCTCACTGCTCCTCATATGCCTGCCTCTCTAGGCCCTCCCCCACCTTCACCATCTTCCCAATCACCTCCTTTGGATGCTTTCTAATAGGGTTTACATCTTATGTTGCAGTGCCCAAAACTGCTCACAAGACTCAAGATGAGGCTGCAGAGCAGAGCAGGACAATCCCCCTTGCCAGGCTGGTGATGCTGTGCCTGATGCCCCCAGGATAGGCTTGGCCCACCTGGCTGCCAGGGCACAGCTGATTCATATTCAACTTTCCATCAACCTGGACGCCCAGGTGCCTTTTGCAGCCCAGGTGCCTTTTGCAGCACCGCTCTCCAGCCTCTCATTCCCCAGCCTGTCTGAACACCCAGGGCTGCCCCATCCCAGGTATGGAATCTGTCACTTGCCTTTGCCAAGCTTCTTACAGCTGGTGATTGCCCAGACTTCTAATTTATCTAGGTCTCTCTGTAGGGCCTCTGCCCTCAAAAGAGTCAACAGCTTCTCCAAATTTACTATGGTCTGTAAACTTACTTAGTAACCCTTCAAGTCCTTCATTTGGGTCATTAAATGAAGGTGTTGAAGACAGCCAGCCCTGAGATGGGGCCCTGCGTAACCCCACTAGTGACAAGTGCCAGCCTGATGTAACCCTATTTTTTTAACCCTTTGTGCCAGTTCACCCATTACATTAAGTACTTATCCAAGAAATGCCTGTTTTCTCAAGTACATGCATCGAATATAGGTAATAAATTAAAAAGATTTAAGAAGGCTCTCAGTCTGACTGCAGTGCCCATTACATTTCTTACATGATCTGTTTCCAGTTACTACACTTAAACTAAAATCTCTTATTTATTTAGAAAGCAGTGTTCTTAATTTTCATACAAACGTGTGCAGAGATGTTATTCCTCAGTATTCTTTCTTCTCTGAAATTACTGAAGTACGTTTGGCATGGCAGCCTTGTAGTGTCTGTGTGTTGGTGGTAGCAGCAATAACAACATTTATGAATATAGATACTTCTGTTCTCTGCATTTTCAGGATTTATATGTATGCTTGTTAGGAAGTAATTGCAGACCTTGCACAGGTTTTATTGTGTTCCTATTTATTCTCACACAAACTATTGCTATTGAAACATTTGCTGTTCTTTTTTTCTGTTCAGTTCTTGTGTGAAAAAAACTTACTAGTTTTATCTCTCTTATCAGTGATAATCCAAGAAGTAACACAGAACCTGAGAACAGTGGCCACCCAGCTGGTCTTACACACTCATGAGGGGAAGTGGAGGGGAAAGTAAGATCTCTTTGCTCTCGTGACCACTGACACAACTGGAGGAAATGGCATGAAGCTGAGCCAGGGGAGGTTTAGGTTGGATATCAGGAAAAAGCGTTTCACCCAGAGGGTTGCTGAGCATGGGAACAGGCTCCCCAGGGAAGTGCTCACAGCACCAGCCCTGACAGAGTTCAAGAAGAGTTTGGGCAATGCTCTCAAACACATGGTGTCCTGCACAGGGACAGGATTTGCACTCAATGGTCCTGATGGGTCTCTTCCAACTCAGCATATTCTGCGATTTTATGATTGGACGATTCGCCGTGCCATGCTCAGTGTTACATCACTCTTTCTGGCCCTTGGCTCCAGCATTCTTGGATCCATATTGACTTAGATACAAAAAAGATGGAAAATATCCTCATTCAGTCTGTGGACAAGCAGTTAAATTATTTTCTCAAGAAGGGAGAGATGAGGTCTCAAGACTTTCAGCCTATGGAAAAAATTATTAAAACAAGAGCCTTATTTGCAGAGTGAATATTTTATCCAATATATTGATATGCAAAAATTGTGAGACTATAGTTGTGATGCACTGTACTGGATGCAGAATATAGATCTTCAGAACACTTATAAGGATATTATGCTGGTTGAAGTTAATCTCATGGTGACAATAAACAACACTGCTAAAGCAGAAGATTAATTCCTGGATCGTATTTGCTCCTGGTACTCAATCCCAAGGCTAGTCTACCTTTTAAATATAGGCGTTGTTAATGAATCTCTTGGTATTAGGCAATAAAATTCACCAAAATCCCATTTTAAGAAAACAAAGTAGAAATTCTGCATATGATTTCTTCTGCCTGTTCATCCAGTGACCTGCTAAGTTGCTCTCTTCTATTTCATATTGTCTCTGCATGCAATTTAAAAAAATTGATTCAGTGCTGTTTTCTGCAAAACATCCAGTTTAAATTTTTTCCAACCTTGATGCTACTGTGATAAAATTCCTTGTTGCTTTTTTGTGGTTTTTGATTAGAACATGATGCTCCCACATTTGGTGAGGTTTTGCCAAAGCCACATGTGTCTCTTGGCCTGTTGGACAGTAGAAAATAGAAAGATCCATCAATCAAAAGAATTGAGAAGAGCAACTTATGTTGATGATTTTCAATATGTTTCCATTCTCATTTTGATCTAAGTTAGACCACTTAGTGTGGTGTTCTGGCCCACTGGATGCTGTTTGATCACTTGGACTGCAGTCAATACATTCCTGTGTGTGTTTGGAGTTTTGCTTGTTTGCCAAATGCATCACTACAGCCTATTAGACCTTGAACTTGTTCTGGGCACAGCAATGTGGCCTGACAGTGCCTGTTGATGAGTGCAAAGTACGTGCTGCACATGTATATTAAAGTTATGTACTTACTATTTATTCACCCTTACTTTTCTTTCCCTAATGCATTTCTTACATCATGCCGTGCAATGGAAACATATGTCCAAATTGTAGCAGCAGTTACAAGAAATCAAGTGATGCCAGACTGTATTTTTAAATAATGAAGGATACAATAACAATATTATAAACACATTACACAAATCAGTGTTTCATCAGTATCTTGAATATATCATTCTCTATGGCTTTTATGTCTGAAGGCAGTTGTGAAGCTGCTTATATTTGTCACACATTTATTACCTCTGTTATATCTTTCTACATAACCCCAAATAACTTAAGAGGTAGGAATAATTGTTTTTATCTAAATGAATAAATGTCTGGAAGTAACAAATATTTTCAGCCATGAGACAATGAAAGTGTTTGTCTACAGCTATGAAGAAAGGGAATGACTAAAATATTCACTAGCAATGGCTGTGAAAAATTATGTGAGCAAAGCTGAGATTCAGCTCTTTCTAAATTCACAGTTTCTACTTTTACACATCCAGAAATACCAAAGATCTAATGCAATCTACTAAAAGAACAGTACTCTCTCATGTCATACTAAAAGCACAGCTGAATTTTACTTTCATGCAACCATAATCCAAGCTGCAAAACATTTCAAACACAGGGATAAAAGACAATTCCTGCCACGATTAACTTGTTTTTTATGCATAAAACTAGTCATAAGAGGTAGATAAATTAAAAAAAATCTCTGAGACAATATTGTCTAAATCAATATGCAGTAGGAATGGGTACATCAACAAATGGATACCAGCATTTTTCATGAGCATCATGATGCAGAATTTGAAGGGGAGAGATGAAATATGGTAGCAGTTAGCTGATCTAAAAATATTTCTGAGAAACTCCTCCCATGTCTGAGAGGTAGCATGAAGCTTTTCTGAAAATATAACAGTGGTGCATCCATCTGAGGTACGAGGTGACATTTTATCATAAATAAGATATGATAGCTGGGTGTTTTAAGGTTGTTAAGGTCCTTGAAAATGAAGGAAAGTGGATTATTCTTGATTTTAAAGAGATGGGGAAGTACAAGTAGCTGATGGAAAAATTTTAAAAGGGAGGGCAAAAGCCAGGAAAAAGTAAATGGATGAATATAAGTGGGTCAGGACTTAACAGTGTATGTCAAAACAAGGAGAAAACATTGTTTTAACTGAAAAGCAGAATGTATCTAGACAAGATCTTTAGCTCTGTAATTTGCAAAAAAACTACACCTTAAACAGGTGCAAACAAAATTAGGCTCTGAAGAGCCAGAGTGATACCAAAGACAAAAAATGGCACTTAAAAGTGAGCCCCGTAATGGCACTGTATTAGCAGTTCTTTAGAGCCCCTGCTGGGACTGTTACCAAGAGATGATGTAATGGGAGTGACTTTCATTTGTCAGGTGAGAAAGTTGTACTGAAACAATGAGCAGTGAAAGGCTAATGTGACTGTGAATTGTTCTTGTGCATCACATTCTCTGTAGAAAAAGGCGCTAGACAAGAAGGAATTGGAAATGGAGCATGGAAGGAAAAAGAGCACTTCCTGCTCTTTGAAAGACTAACTGTTTCGTGTAGGTGAAGAGTAACCAGGAAAGGAGAATCAAGAAACAAAAATCAAGCAAGCTTTCAGAAAGATCGTGCACTTTCAGAAAGATCAGCACTGAGGGCTGTTGAACAGTCAGGGAGCTTAAAAAGGGGCATAATTGTGCTGAAGTTGGCTAGGTTTCAAAACTGTAGGAAGAATATCCTTGTGTCAACTTAATAAGTGATTACATAACTTTAGTCCTTCTTAAATTCTATTGCTCTAACTCTTTTTAGTAATACACTTTGAATGCATAACTGAAATATAGTTGCCATACAGAGTTTTTAGAAGTTATTTTTTATAGTTTTGTTTTGGTTAACTTTCCATTTCTACCTTCATTCCATCTTTCAGGATGATTAATTATCACATGATATCACACAATAAAGCAGGAATTTTCTTTGCCTCTTTCTCTAAATTTGTATTTGAAAACAGGGATTTGAATTTGGGTCTCTTGATTCCAGCAAAATACTGTTCATTGAGTTGAACTCAATGACGTTAAATGTCATTTTGCACTTTAATTGTTCTATGATTCTACTAAATTTGTGCCTTAAAATTTTAGAAAAATAACCAAAAATGATACAGAAGAGACAGAAAATTCTTTCTGATGCCTGCTTTTGGAGTACTGGGTTCATAGCAGGCCCACTAATGATACTATCTCTTTCTTTTAAGTCAACAAAATCTCATCTATAGAAAAAGCTCTGGAGGATTGACCTATAACTGACTACTACCTATAGCTAACTGACTATTCAAGATTATCAGAAACATGAAATAAAAGGAAATTTTTCAGCAGAACTTTTAGGAAAAAGCAGTCTTTTGGACAAGATCCCGTATGAAAATATACTTCTCTGGCTGTATAAGGTTTTATTTCCTATGCAATGCAATAAGCATCCAGAAACAGGCAGAAATCTTTAGAAACAAAACAAAACAACAGAAGTTTAATGTACTGCTGAAACACTGGAAATGTAGAGATACTTTTATAGTACCAGTTCCTAGGGTTTTTGGGTGGGTTATTTTTGCGTTATCAGCAAAACAAAAAGTCATGGTACAGATTTCTGCAGATTTTTATGTGTCCAGAGTTTAATTTTAGTAGAATTTGCAGTTGAACTGATAAATCTAGATTCAATGGTAGTTTGGCATTCAAGCTACTGGAGTATCTTTATTAATTATCTTCAGAAATCTGGTCCATGGTATTTTCCTTGGTTACAAATCTTATAACTGCTATGTTTGTTATCTCAAAAACCAAAATACTGTAAGTTTTCATGCATCTTTCATTTCTGTATTTCAATAGCAGCTATTCCAGAATACATATGCTCATTTCTTATTTTAATTTTTTTTCCAGAAAAAATTTACTCTGTGATTCTCCACCTTTTGCCTTTTCATTTCCAGATAAAAATTATCACGAGGCATGTAAATGTTGGAGTCCTACATGCCTGGACATCCATCCCTCTTAGACATTGTACCAGTAAAGATTGCTCTTCTAATTTTCCCTACGGATCCTCTGGTCCAGTGGAAAATTACTCTGCCCATGGCAGGAGGGTTGGAACTAGATGATCTTTAAGGTCCTTTCCAACCCACCCCATTCTATGGTTTTATTAAAAGTCCATTGTAAAATGGCCATTATTGACCAATTTTATATTTCTTCTTCAATATAAATATTTTTCTCCCCCCAAAAAACAGATTGGGAGCAACAGTCTTCCATGTATCTATCACTTTATCTTTCAGCTGTCCCTCTAGGCAATGACTTCTTTTCTGTGCCACTTTGAAGTGCAAAGTTTTGATGTTAAAAAGCAACTACAAACGTGCTTCTCAAACTGCAGCTGTCCCCTTCTCAGATAAAGTTTGATCCTGGGCAGGCTGTCATGTTAAATTCCAAAACAAAAATCACACTTCATGAGAGAGAATGCTAGATCTACTAATTGCAGCTAAATACTTGCTGAGTGCCAACTCTATTAAACAGTTTCTGCAATTCAGGAACTATTTAGCTGAGCAAAAATGAAGTACAATGGCATAGATATAACTTGTTAAGGTGGAAATTTCAGGTGAGTTTCCAGAGAGCTGTTACAGGGAGAATGTTGGAAGCAACTAAAGAGTGAACTTCACTGCCTAATAGTGGCATTGAGTCTATAATATTAGCACTATAAAGCATTTGCAAGAACATAAAATAATGCATTAAAGTATGAGAAAGGACCCTAGGTAAACTTACAGAAGGAAATATAAAAAAACCCCGAAACAAACCACTGAATTTTTAAGCTCTAATACCAGTTTCAGGAAGTGCAAACAAACATGACAATTCTATCTGCATTTCCAGATATTCTCTCATACCTCTTACTCTTATTGTGCCAAATGCTTTGTCAGGGTCAATTTTCAGGTTCTATCAAATAACATCGTGTCAGCATTTTTTTTTTTCCTTTTTCCTGTGTTAGTTGCTGTGGACTGGAACGATTGCACTGAAGTGTCTAAGGAACAGAAGAAATGGAAGATTTCCAGATTCCCTGTCATTTCGGTTTTTTTAATCACCATCGTTTTTAAAACATTGTTTCCTAATAGAATATGGCAGTTGAACTAAATGGAAATATAATATGGAGAAAGAGGCCAGCAACAAGTTTCACTCAAAGAAAAGTTTTAAAAGTGATTTATCTGAACAGCAAATATCATGGCTCAATGCACTACCTGCAATGCTAGTGCAACTCTATGGATCATTAAATATAGGAAATATTTGTGTCTATTTTTTTCAGTCTTCATTTTTTTCGAGAACCTCTGTAACAGTGCTCTCACACTGTGATTAACCCTGTCTCCTGCTTGTGCCCTTCCTTGCATTCTAAATACCCATGGAGAGATAATCAGTGATCTGATTAGAAGATAAGCAAACACATGTATGGGAGGGGAACCAATGTCAGTTGCAACTAAGAAAACCACAAATTGCCATCTCATTTAAAATTTCTCAATTGTACTTGTTATCTGAAAATTACTCTCCTCAAATAGTCTTTAAATATCACATAATCATATATTAGTTGGGGTTGGAGGGTATGTCTGGTGATTATCTATTTCAACTCCCCTGCTAAACCAGGTTCATCTAGAGTAGGTGGCACAGGATCATGACCAAGCTGATTTTTAACATCTTCAGAGAAAAGTTAGTTTCCATAGTTACTTCTAAAATTCGACCCAAGTGAATTCACCACATCTGTCTGTCTATCTATCTATCTATCATCTATCTATCTTTGTGAAATTTTACACTAATTTCTTTGACATTCTGAAGTCTGCACAACTTTAGTCCTGCAAAGGCGCATTTTATTAATGTTGATTCAGAATCAGCTACACATGAAGGCTCAATGCAAAACTGTGTTACTGTAGCAAGAGGTTAGTCCAGTCCTAGCCTTAATCAATCTTCTTTTTTAAAGAAAGGATGGTTATGCACTTTCATAAACCTGGAAAAGAGACAAAACTCCTGTTAAAGTTTCACACACACAGAGAATATGGTGCATTTTCCCTGTGGTTCACTGGTATTTACTTGTGATATTTTTCTTCTGTTAAAAAGATAAATAATTAATTTAATAACACTAATTGTGAGATTTTAAAAATGATTTTACCTTAATTTTGAGATGTTTACCCAGAGAAATATTAAAAATGTTACATCTTATATTAAAATCCTCTACATATTTATTTATGCATCTTAAATAGGACATAAAGGAAAAGGAAAAGGAAAAGGAAAAGGAAAAGGAAAAGGAAAAGGAAAAGGAAAAGGAAAAGGAAAAGGAAAAGGAAAAGGAAAAGAAAGAGAAAGGGAAAGGAAAAGAGAAAAGAAAAAAGAAGAAAGAAAAAAAGAAAAAGAAAAAGAAAAAGAAAAAGGGAGAAAGGAGAAAGCAAAAGAAAAGGAAAAAGAAAAAGAAAAAAGAAAAAAAGGAAAAAAAAGGGAAAAAAAAAAATAGAAGTCTATCTATCTCTATATAAAGGGTTATACAAATATCCTGGTATGTGGAAGAAGAGAAAACAACACTGGAATGTAATGAAAATATGGAAATAAAGGAAGGTCAAAGGAACTGTTTTAGTCAGATGGAGTAAAAAGAATTGTAGCAAAGATTTTTTTCTGCAGTTACACTCTATTTTAACTTTCTGCACTATGTACATTTTAATGTTAGCACATTGTCTCAGATGGCCCTGGAATATAAATCCTAAAATTAACGTTTTTGTGATAAAGAGTTGCCAATGATATTATGTATGTGCATGTTAAGGCTGGTCAAATATTTCACCGCCAGGGATGTCTTTTTCCCAGCAGGATTTTAGTAATATTAATAGAGCAAGATAAATACTTCATTGTTCTATAACATGCTCTGGTGAAACTATTCAGGCTGCCAAACCAATGCTGAATATGTGGGAAAACTCTGTTTTTGAAAGCAATACACAAAAGTAATCAAGAACAAAGAATGTTTTTAGTTACACGTAGTTGGGGAGTGTGCTCAGAATAAGCATGAACATTCTGCAAACCAAGGAGAAGCCCTTGTTTTACTGCTTCTCCGATGTCATTGGCTGGATAGACTCTGCTCCAGATTGTCAGATTGCGTCAAACATTGCAGCTTCAGTAATGGCACAGTTCATTAGAAGGATACGTCACCAGACTGATAAAGGAGCCCCTTCTGCAGCAGGTTGTTTCTTCACTGGTCAGGAAAATGGATGCCCCATAGCACAACTTTCAGGGGTTAGCATGTCTGGCAAAGAGAAGAAGTGTGGAAGAGTCGAGAAATGTCTGATTACTTATTAATAGCAGTAGACAGCGGGAATTTTTGTTTGCAAGACACATTCTCATTCTAGCTTAGAAAAGATTTTTTTGCAAATATATTTTTCTCTTAAAATATATATTGACAGTCTTGTTCTTATAAAATAAAGAAAGGTGCCAACATTGCTTTTCAAAACACTTGTCTGAAATATGTTTGAAGTAAAGAAAATAGCTGCTTTGCAGGGCTCAGCAAAAACAAATATTGCATTTTTTATTAGGTTTATTCCCTGTGTATATTTATGCATACATATAGAAACTAAAAATTTAGTACATCATAAATACCTGAGCTGGAAATAATACTGTTTAGAATTAAATCAATGCATGTTCATTTTGATCCCACAGGTAAATTAATTAATTAAGTTCAGGAGAATATTAAATAATTTTATTTCATCCAAAAAGAAAAAATATTTATATTTAGCATAGTAAAATTTCCACATTATTAAAATGCTGTAAAAAATCTCATCTATGTTATCAGGTATACGGATGTGGAAATTATACCTACTTAGTATTACGTGTGGCAATAAAGATCCAGTTCAGCTTTTAAATAGATGAACACTGTCAGAATAAAGCCTATTAACTAATGCTAGATGTTGATATAATATTCTTTGAAGTTTATAAGAAAGAACAGAAAAGTGATTAAAAATAATGTCCCAAGCTTAAAGCCTCTTTATAGAGTACACTTTTTATATTCACAAGAGCATATATTGCTCCATGAACCAATTATTGGAGGAGAACTTTATTATGAAAGAATAATCTTCTGTATTTATCTGAGGATTGTATACTCAGTATAATACAAAGTTCACAGCAAAACAAAGTGTGAGTACCTTTGTAGCAAGCAGGCATTTGAATATTTTGCGTCTCTACTGGAACTTGAAATTTTGCAAGATTGGGATTTTGTGTGATAATATAAACATCTTGACCAAAAGGGTAAAAAAGACAGAGATAAAAAGTCTTAGGGGAAGGAGAAGAAGGAATAAAACTGTGATAATGACACCAGCCCTTTTGAGAAACATGATTTCTAGAAAACCTGCCTTCATATTCTTCTCTTTAAGGTGGGAAAGTGTCGCCCTGGGTTTTGCAGTCTTTTTATGTTTGCATTCTTGTAGTAGAATTTCTCAGGCAATTTTCTGTAAACATAAGGTCATGTTTTCCTACCGGTCTTTATTATTATCATTCTTTTTGTAAGGCAGAGAAATATGATAGACTTTTGGTCTGACCAGTGTCATTGAGAGGTGGTAACCCCATCCTCCAATCCATGGTTGTCTCTAAAAAGATGTATAACTGACTGAATAAAGAGGCCAGGCCTTCTTTGCCCCTTCTTTGCCCTTCTTTGTGGCCCTCTCTTTTGGCCCTGGCTCCTATCCTGACAGAACAGTGTCTGCGTGGTTCTTTCGTGTCTGAGTACGACAGGAAAGTGTTTGCCTTTCTATTAGAAGGTCAGATTACTCAATAAGTAGGTCAGATTTTCACTGATCTTCCTTATATATTTAAGGCAAACGCATGCAAGCATCTATCTGTACATGCAAACCCACAGATTTGTGTTATAGAAATAATTTCATGAGCATGAATTTTTTTGGGATGGTAAATCAATTCGCAACAGTCCATGTCTAATAATCTGATTATATTTTTTTCAGGTGTAACTGCTCAGTGAACAGCCAACTCCTTAAAACATAACACCTTTTTATTTTGTCATCTTTCCTGCCAAGTGCGTTTTTCTGAGGTTACTGTCATAAAGACAGACATACATACATACATACATATATATGTGTGTGACCATAGAATATTTTAGGAAGCTATAAGTGTTTCATGTCAGTATTTCATGTCAGTCTTTTAAAACATTGCTTTCATAAGAGTAGGAAGAGCCAAAATCAAAAACGTCTGACTAAATCTGTAAATAATTTAGTTGCCAGCAAATTTTCAATGCTTTCAATTTGTAGTATTTAGTAATAGTGTCTGTCTTATTTAACACACATAAAAATAGTTTAGAAAAAGAAATTCAAAGTTAACATTACATTTACAAATTATAATAACTTGTAAGAATTTTTCAATATGAGGGAAAATGCAGCAATATATCAAATAAACCAGAATAAATAAGGAGCATTGTCTAAAATACTATAAAGTTAGACTGATCCTAGAAAAGCTCAGCTCATACAAAATCCGGCATGCAATGATCTGGAAAACAGATAATATCAAATTATATAAGTACTTGGAAAACTGTCATACTAGAACAGACCATGATTTAAATGTAAAGTCAAATGTCCATAAGTTTATAATGAGATATAGTTTCAGTGAGGAAAAACAAAACAACAAACAATAGGAATGTTTCATTCAACAGAGTGAGAGAACTGTTAAGTGAAAATGCTGTATAAGTCAAAAAGGGATAAGTTCTTGTGCTGTTAAGGATTGATGAAAATCAAGCAACACCGAGGTAAATATAACTTCTGATTTTTAAATATAACATCAGGATTTTTCCCATCCAGGCTTACAAGTACAGTTGAAGAAGATATCTTTCTGAGAAACTACAATAGAAGGTGTGCTGGTATATAAGAAAATGCATTTGTCAAATATAACTTTCTGGATAGTCTTCATATTAGAGAATTTAGGAGGTACACAGTAAAAGTTCTCCTTGAGCATTAAAAATTGATGATAAAAAGAGGAAAGAAGAAAAAGAAAGGAGAAGATTGAAAAAGGTATTCTTTGGTATTTGATGAAAATTTTAGGCTGCTACAATGTTCCCTAAGTTTGTGTGGTCAGAATGTTTTCTTTGGCAATGAAAAAGCACTCTCTGAATTAAAATGACACAACTGCATTGCTTCTACAATAGACACAGAAGCTTCAGAACTTACATTTTGGAGTCCATTAAAAATGTTGAAACATTTCACCTTGAAACGACTGTATTAATTCTCTTGCTCCGTTCCCCCTTCTTCCCAAACGCATTAAAAATTCAAGAAGTTTGAAAGCAGTATTCTTGTGGCTGTGCAAAAGCTTTTATTGGCAGCTTTTGCATTTTCTCTTTAGCAAATGGATTTTTTAAATCTTAATGAACTCTGGATTTGCGACCCACCACATTATTTCTGCTAAAGAAACAAACCATCTGGACAACACTTCTGTGGGTTTATTTGTATTTATTTAAATTAACAGCAGTGTATGTCATTTTCAACCATAACGAACTTGTTCCATTCAGGTGAATTCTCTGAAGTCTTTAAATTTTATGGTTTGAAGCATTAAAACTATAGTGAGCACATTGAAACAATTACACCGAAGTAAAGATGATCATAAAACCAAGACTGTGTGCCTCTCACATGGAAAACACTCATGGAAAGAGAAGGAGAAAGAAGAAGAAAGAGGAGAAAGAGAAAGAGAGAGGAGGAGAGAGGAAGAGAGAGGAAGAGGCTGGCCAAGGCAGATGGGGACCAAAATCTGCTACTATATGCAACTGAGCAGAATACAATTTGGGAACATTTTGATGACTTTTCAGTTAGAATGAAGATACTGTGCAAAAGCTTTTAACTGGTAAGGTAGTCCTGTGGGTACTTCTGTCCTTTACGTAATCTTCAGTTGTGCCACATTCTGAAAGTTTTCCGTATGTTAAGCACAGGGGTTTAACATCCCCTGTCATGTTGTCTTGGTTTAAAAGACAAATGTCTGCCAAGGAAGGTGGAAACTCCTGGGATGGAAAGACAACCCCTCCCTCCAAATTATTGTGACTTTGAAAATTAAAGGGCTTCCAGGCAAAAATATTGGAAAAGGAATAACAGTTATTTACTAGAATACATATATCTATGTAACAAGACAAAACAAAAAACAAACAACAACAATAACAAAAACAAACCCCAAAAAACAATACCAGAAGTTTCCCACCCATCGTGCAGTTCCCCCTTAGGTGTAGCTATGACCACAGCTGGCAGGGGTGCTTGTGGGCTCAGGCGAGGCAGAGAGGCTGCAGTGCCTCTCTTGCAGCTCAGGAGGCACTGGTGGCTCAGGCGAGGCAGAGAAGGAGCAGCACATCTCCCACGGCTTCAGGGGGCCTCTGATGCGGCCTGGAAACCTCCCTGGAGGTTAATGGCAGCCTGAGAGAGAGAGAGAAGGTGGGGGCTGGTTCCCCAGAGCCTTTACGTAGCTGGTGGGAGTACCTTCGCATTGGTGGCTGCCGAGGTCTCAGTCAATTAGCAGCTGAGACCCTCTTTCTGCAGAGGGAGGGAGGGGTGGGGGGTTGGTCTCTCCTGAAAACACCCACAGACACAGTGAGGGTCTCTCTTGGTGCTGGTGGCCTCTGCAGTTGCAGCCGGTGGGCAGCTGGGACCGTCCCTCCCTCTTGTAAGCAGCAGGCTGACCAGCGGGCAGCAGGGAAGACATCCCGGCAGTGCCGAACCCCCGAGCAAGAGAAGTCCAGCACCCAAAACCACAACCCTCTTCCCTCCAAGCAGGGCAAGGGCTGACTACCCGCAGATAAGAACTGCCAAAATCCTGTTCCTCTCCCCTCCCCAAAACCATTTCAGTGGTATGTCAAGGTACTTGGTTACTCCTTTTGTCTCTTAATCACTACACCTAGAAAGCCACCCCCAGCATCTCCCTTACAACAAATGGGAAGAAGTTCCCTGGGAAATCTAACCCAGAACACGTCAGATCATTAATACAGGCCTAGCACAGTAGCAGAGTGACCATATCGATGTGGCCTCAACTACTGAGTTGCTACTTTTAAGATAATCCACTTTTTTTTTTTCCCCAGATCTCTTCTTGGTTTCTGCTTTTAATCTGCTTTCTGTTCCCTATATATTCAAAGAAAATGATAACAACATTCTTTTATTCAGTTATTGGAAGAAATATTTAACTGCACATAATGCCATACTCTAGCAATGATAATGCCAAGGCTCACAGACTGTTCCACAACACTACTCTAGGATCACAGGGATTGTACTTTTATCTCCACAATATCTGCTGGAAACACTTTTCTCTTGTGTCTTCTATACATTCGCACACAAACAAACATAATGGCTTTTTAATTGCACTGAATTAACTAACATGGAATAAACTAGAAATGGACATAAACTATAAGGCTTTATTGCAAGGTGTGAGAACATAATTACAAAATTTTCAGATGATAAACTCCTGTACAGCCCAGTCAAAACCATGTGCAAAATCTGCAGTTTTAATTAGTCATGAAAACAGAAGTTTATACTGAATATGACTTCTTGTGCTTTGAGTTTTTTCCTCAACATCCATAATCAGACTTTTACATATGGTTTCTATATTTATTTGATGTGCTGAATGTACATCATCCACCCAAGGTGACACTTTGAGAGGGGAAAAGAAGAGAGTTTGCTTGCACTATTGCCTTACAGAAAGTGTTGGTCTATTCTGGGTACTTTGATGGCTAAAATGACAGTGTTATAGCTGAGTTGCCTTTGCTGCAGCAATACCTGCTTTTATGCCATAACATGAAGGACTCGAAGAGGAGTGGAACCAACCACAGGAGGGAATTCCACTTACTTTTCTGTATGGGGAAATTTCTTTTGTTTTTCCTGCCTAATAATGGAAATTGTTCTGAAGTTCTACATGTGCATCCAGAGGGATGACCAGTTAGGAAGACTTGCACTCCTAACGCAGAGAATAGGAGCAAACAAGCAAACACAATCATGACAAATGGCCTAGGAAAGGGAGTACATGTATCCTAAAATGATTATATTTTTTCCAAATATTATATAGAAAAAATCCCAACTGCTTAAATTTATTGTTCTTTATTGTAAATTTTTCTCCTCATTGAAGAAAAAAGTACCATGCTTTTTTGTTCCATTTTCTTTTTGACCTTCTTTTAGGAGACTAGTCTACCACATCTAGGGGAATTGTTATTCTTGAAAGGGAGAAAGAAAGTACAACACCTACCAATTTAGCAACACGATAGGGTTAAGCTCCACTCTGGTGTACATGAGCAGCAGCCAAATGAACACAGTGGGATTAGTGCACAAACACAAAGTCTGAGTTTGGCTCCAAGAGACTAGTTTGTTTAGATAGGCTCCAGAAAATTCAAATTACTCTACTACAGCCAGAATTTCACTCTTTCAGTTCTTCTGTTTATCTACTCCACTCCTCTGCACATTGAAAAATTCACCTATCACTCATCAAGTCACATTTCCAAAATACACAGGATTCAAATGTTGATCTGTTTTTACAGCTTAAATTATTTCCTAGGCTCTCTGATGCATTTTGTGGCTCAATTTCACCATCAAAGGCCATTATAAAAAACAAACTGCCTTACACTGCAGACACAACAAGTTTCTTTAAAAAATTAGTATTTAGGTACTGTGATTCCTGAGTTTCTAAAGGCAAGGCTTCACTTAACAGATTGGTCTCTCTTCTCAGTCCTGCATTTTGCTGGTTATTTGACAGGTTAACAACTGTTGCCAAAAATGTCCATAAGTCTGTGTTTTGAAAAAAGATGAATTTACTTTCCTCTTCTAGTTCAACAAAAAAAGACCATTCAAAACCATTTTTTCTCTACAGAGGGTGAATTAATCACCGAGAAAGAATAATTTGATGCTTTGAACCATCTGCCTCACATCTTTCAATGGCTTGCTCTGTAGTCTCCACCCAATAATTAGAGGTAGTCCTTCTTTTGCTAGAAGGTTGTAGATTAGAAGGAGCAGTTCAAGGCTATACATTTCAGGTGATGGAAAGCTGCTTTTTTTGACCTTGTAGTGGGATATCACATCTTCTCTGCTAATTTCCAGTATACATTCATACGTTTCTCTGTTGTATTTTTTAGAGCCATCTGCTAGCCAGATCAAATGTAAGGAGACTGTTTTGAATTTCTACCCTTAGTGCTCAGATCTCTCTTGTAGCATAAGTTAAAACTATGAATTTTGTACTAGATATAGACACCTAGAAATTAGGCACTGACCATTGGCAGTGAATTCTTAGTTTTTTCCTCTTTTTTCCTCTGCCGCCCTATTTAATATTTAATAAATAAAAATAAAGATTTTTGGCAGAAGTACTTTGTTGCTTTGGGAATGAAAACAACAGTTTCTTCAGGATTGCTAAATATATGTGATTCATTTATACAAATAAATGCAACTGCCATATGCATAAAGCTAGTATTTCTTGCTGTGTTCCCTAGTGTAGTCACTACTTCATGCTTCATATTAACAACCTTTCACATAGTTACTGCCAATATGCTCAAGGGTTTAAAATTAAAAGAGTTTTGTAAACATGGAAACCAGCAGAAATGCTAAGTCCTGAGGCTTAGGACTTATCTTAGCTTTAAGAATAGCTTAAAAAAATTAATACACTGTACCATAATTTCATGCCCACGAATGCCATTTTTTTGTGGTTTTAATTAGTTGATTTGACTTCACTTGATCTTGTCCTTGCACTGAGAATAATAAAAGATAAAAAATAAAAATATAATATATAATATAATATAATACAAGTTAAGCTTGATGGCTGGACTGGTTTTTTGCTAGCTACAGCCTACTCTGCTTTCCCAAAGGCATTTCACTTAGGACTTTAGGTCTTGGCCGTAAATCCATGATCTTTTTTTCCTCCATAAAAATATGTATTCTAATGATGGGAAGATTTCCTGTCCCACATGAATCCATGTTATAGGCCTTTCTCCAGGGAAGATGGGATTCTGAGTGATCTGCAAGCTGAAATGGATGAACTGCAAATGTTGACCTGAAATGTTGACATGCCAACATTTTAAGACTACAGCAAGACTTGGAAAGAGCAGAATGAGACTTACTAAAAAAGCAATCTGAGACTTTCGACATTTAGTCTTCCTTTAGGGAGAAGATATCATAGACTTACAAAATGTAAGCAAGTGTATGAGTAAGAAATACAAACCCTGATCTATTCAAATTAAATTGCTTATCCTTAGAAATCCCTGAATCATCTTTACTACTCAAATGCATGCTTTAAAATTCTGATTCCTTTTGAGCTCACCTTAAAACTTTTACAGTATTTCTGACACTTGAAACACCTCGAATATAAAATAATAATTATTTTGTATGATCAATGATTATTTTGCTGTGTGTTTTCTCTGACTTGAGCAAGGATGAGGAAGTGCACTGAAGCTACTGTTTCAGATACCTTGTTGCACTAAACATATTGCATTATTTCAGACGTGAACACCAGTGTATTATTTGGATGTCATCACATTTTGGTACAGGGTCAGAACACATGGAATCCTGCTTTCCTTGTTGCTCAAGAAGGGACCTTCCACAGGGCATGCTCCATCCCTGGAATCATCCCTTTGCCCCACCCCAGCAGTGTTCAAGGCGAGGTTGGACAGGGCGTTGAGCAGCCTGGTCTGGTGAGAGGTGTCCCTGCCCATGACAGGGAGGTTGGAACTGTGTGATCTTTAAGACCCCTTCTGATCCAAACAAGTGTGTGATTCTATAATTCTGTGACTCAAAGCTAAGACTCTGAGGGTAGGTATGGTTCCTGGCTCTACCTATGGTTCTGAACTAGTGAGCTTTCAGAAGAGAGTATACTTTTATTAACTCAGAGTAGATATGGGTTGAAGTGGCTATAAAACAGCATCAGAGCAAGCTAACAGTGATGAGCTGTCTTATGACCTCTGTGATCTTTAGCTGTATTTCTAAATTGAAATAGGAATTAGAGAACAGAAACGAGCTCTAACACATTATCAACCATTTTATTCATGGTTTACAAATGTGTATATATGTTATACATTCTCCCTCATAATAAAATGGGTTGCATCATAAAAAGCCTATTTTCAGTGAGACAAAATCTGCATTTCCAATGAAGAAACCATCATTGCTTCCTGGCTAAGGTATTGTGTTACAAGTGCAGTGGATAGATAATAAAGTTTAAAAAAATGAAGACTCCTGGTTTCTATCTCTTACCATTCTTCTCTGATAAAAACTCCTGATTAAGAGTTAGACCTAACCTTTCTTACCCATGTGTAAGGAATGAGTATTTCAAGATAAAGACTCCTCCAGTAAAAAATGTTGTAAGTTGTCTGGGTCATGAACACCTTGTATCAAGTGCAATCGTATACAAATATGAAGATAGACCACAAAAGATTGTATGTCCTGAGCGTTCTACTCTTTTGGTATGATGGTGAGGCTATCAGCAACCTATGACCCAGCATGCTCACTCAAGTGTCTGTGTTTTGTTCTTTCTTCATTGCTGACTTCCATCAGCTGACTTGCCCAAAATACTGCTACAGTTATGTAAGGCATTTCAGGAAACATCACTTCACACAGATGTTTAACCTCCAAGCCCTGAAGGGATAGGTCTGCCAGTTGCCAGGCTTGTCAATTAATTTTACATTGACATGCTAATCATGCTAATGTAGTTTGACACAGAGAAGTTTTGCAGCCAGCCAGCTACATCAGATAAACAAGGCAGATGACTGCAGTTCACTGCAAGATACATCTGAACACATAGCACACCACGGCATATGTCTCATAAGTAGCACTGCTCAGTTTCATATCAACTACCATCCCAGATGATCTGTATTAGTAAAATAATTTTTTTGCTCACCTGAGTACTCTTCCAGTTTATTTTGTGGTCATGTTACCACATATGTATTCAGGAAATATGAATATGAAATATGAAATATATCTGAATACTTGCCTTACAATATGAACTGCCAACTGCTGAGATGTCCCTGAGAAAAGTTCTTTGACCCTAAGATACCTCATTCAAGTTCTGTTAGCAAACTGGAAGTACCTTAGAGAAGATGAACAAATATTTAGGGTTTGGGAGGAATGATTTATAAGAATACTTTAAATAGGCTGGATATGTGCAACTGGGCACACTAATGAGGAAGGTGTGATGAGGGTATAATTGGCTAGAATTACCTAAAAATAAAAGCAAACACAACAGTAGCTGCAACACGAGAGAATGAAAGTAGATATTAAGTTAAAGTAATACTGTCAGCTACACCAGATTAAAAAAAATGTTTTACACCAAGGACAAACTGTGGACAAGTTGACCCAAGATAAATAAATTGACATCAACTAGAATATTTAGACTAAGACTGAATACAGCTTCAACCTGGAATCAGACATAAATCGGCCAGTGAGTACCTTTAAAGGTATATAGTCTTGTCTTTATCTTCAAATTCTGTGAGTCTCAGTACTGAGGATTATTATTTTTAAGTTTGAATGAGATTGAAACCTGCAGGGTAAAAAGAACGGTTGGAGGTTTTTGTTTTTCTGTTCTCTCCTCTCTCTTGTCTTATGAAACTGAATTAACTCTAACCAAAATTACCACTTTTAAAAATTATTTGAGCATACAAAGAGGTTTAATTTCCCTCAAGATGTTAAGTAACTATGAGTGTAAGGAAATGAGAAATATTTTCCTTTTGTGACACTGCAGAAAAAAGACCTGAAATTTTAAAACTGAATATTGTGATGAATATAAATGAGCCTAGTGTAAAACCTGTGAACTCAAATATTAGTCCTTGATGCTTCCCATCAATAGCATACCTTTATGAGTTTGACTGACAGCCTGATTTTATCCTGGTTTTTCATGGTCATGTAGGGCAGCTGAGGGTGTAAACTACAGTATCTTTATATGTATATACTGACCATTATGGGAAAAAAAACGGAATATGACATGGTAGCACAAAGCCTGGGGTAGTAGTGTACATTCTGCATGCAAGAACATCTTCTTTATTTCTGCCTGGGCAGATTGTTGTAATCCTTAACCATGGGGACATTCACTCCAGAAGTGTCTTGAAACATCTGTTTTTCATGCTGTAAAACAGAAACATGACTGTTTTAAAAATAATTTTACAGCTAGTAGGAAAGTCAGAATTATAATGTAACCAAGTGGCCCTTTAGCCACTGGTTAAACAATTGAGGATTGCATCAGTACCTGATGCACTTTGACAATGATAACCACAAGGAACAGGCAGTTACCTACAAAAAGAAGATACTGTGAACTAAACCATAGATGTTCCTAACGAAAATACTCTTTATATGTGCAAACATATTGTTTCTGCCTCATCTTATCTTAGAGCATAGTCTGTCAAGACAGAGACTGTAGTTCTGTTCAGTTCTCATGCATCGTTTAGCCCAGGAGACAAGGCCTTTTGCAGCCTGTCGTCAGCAATGTTTAGCAACTAAAAACTGCTGAAACAGTCTCCATAGATCACAGCTGTGATAATGACAGCCCCAGTTTTAATTTTTCAGTTACCCAAGATAATGAATGATGTCAAAGCCCCCATCTACAGCATATTCCTGAGCTGCGGGTTGGGACCATTTATTTATCACAATGCAGCTCTTTATCTCGTTCATGATGATGATGATGATGATGATGATGATGATAATAATAGTAACTAATTTAAAATAAACATTCTATTTCTTTATTCTGTTTTAGAAGAGCAGTTATCTTAGTAAAAGTATTCTGCAGATTTGGCTGATTGAAAAGCTGGGCTATATCTCAGCTGTCAGAATAATTATCTACAGAGCTCAAATTATCCACAAGCTTTCTTAGAAGTCCTAATTAATTAATTAGAAACTATTTAAAATTTATGTAAATCAATAACTTCTTGTCTGAGAATTGTTTGCAAACCATTCTGTATAAATATTATGATCTTTCACTATGTTTGTGTTAGGCAGTTCTGAAGATATGGGAGAAAATTAGACATATTCACAAACAAAAATTAAAAGTTTTGTCTTAGGAAAAGATGCCATTAACTTTTCTGAAAAAGTAACAGTGATGTTTGGAGAAAATCTATAATTTAGCCATTATTTTAATATAGATGGCAGAGGGACAACTGGGATTGTATTGCAAATATTAGGAGCCATAGATATCCCAGCTAAAAAAGGGCAAGAGCAGACGTTTGCTGATCAGCAGTGATAAATGGGTTTGGAGAAAAGATATAGTGCAATTGTTTTGTGACAGAGCATTCAGAAGAGGTAGAAGAATGGAGAAATCAAAATTTTCTGGAAAAGAATACATGTTCAGAGGTGAAGCTGGAGGTAAGATGAAATAGGTCAGACATTACAACCCGTGCACCTGAAAAAGAAAGAAGAATAGCAGTCACTATGAGATATAATCCATTTTTTTATTGATCAATGATATAATAATTGATTATATAACGATATACCATATTTTCTACTCCCTGAATTCTTTGCTTGTATTCATATACAGTCAGGGAGAATGCACTTTGATTTACTTCGATATTCAAAGAGCAAAATAAACTATAAAGGCAGAATCTGCATTTTTGTTGATTAATGAAGCAACTTTCCAGCATTTGTGGTGGAACGCTTTATTCAAGAATATTCTTCCTGGTAGAGTGCATTTGACAGTATAGTTTTATAATGTGAACACATAAAAAGTTGTATCTTGTCAATTAAAATAAAAGCATTTGGAATATATATGCAAAATCAGGTTTTACTTCCTCATGAAGGTTCTCCCAGCTGTCCATTTGGGAGTCCATTATAATATTCAGTCTTTTCTTTTGGCTCAGAAAAAAAAGCTAAATATTTGTAGTTCAGAGCCTCTGACAACTCATAGGATTTCCATGTTCTAACCAGTAGTGAGCTCTGAGGAGCTTTCAAGGATTCTCTGTCCCTTGTAAATAAAGGCAGAATTTGTTGCAAACTTGTGGATTTCTGCCGTCTTTTTCAGAGAAGAGAGAAGCTAGGAATTAATTGATGAGAAGGAAGTAATAAAAGTGAAATGTTTGTTAAGGAAGCTTGGTTTTCCTTTTGTGCTTCTGTTTTTAGCAGCAAGCTTTCTACCACATCTTAAAAACTAAACACTAGAATTCAAAACTTTCCCTCCTGGGGTCACTTTCCTTTTTTTCATTCTTCTCCTCGTACTGGCAATGAATTTGCAAACCTCTGCCAGACGGATCCTTAAAACTCTCATCATTCTTTAAAAGAAATCCAGTGTTGGCAAGTTCTGACGCTGGACAAACATGTCAACAAACATTGAGAAAGTGCTGCCTCTGAGCCGCAGAGCACACTAGGGCTGTGTTTACTCAAGCTTGTCGCTACTAGGCTTCATTAAGAGTGATGACATTTTTAAACACCATCTCTGTGGTACTATGTGATACAAATCAAATCTAGCAGGCACACAAAGGCCTTTGTCTCTGCTCAAGACTTGTACCAACTTCTGTTGTTAAAGATATGACAACATTTTCTGGCTGAAGGAAAAAGACTGCAAGGAACTAAACTGAACAAAGTGAATAGGAAAGTTCTCTTTTGATACTGGTGGGTTTAGATTTAAGCATTGTACACCTCGCTGCCTTCACTCAGAAAAATCTGAAGTTGATATACAGAAGGCACAGAGAGCAGTTATTTAGAGTATGGATGCAACCACTAAAATTAATAAATTGCTCCTACTGTTAACCAGAAGTGTACTTTCTGAATTTGAGCTTGGCCTTTTCAAAACAAAGAAATCTGTCCTGTTAACACTATTTTCCATATTCTTGTTTGGCACAAGCACTGCTTTACATGTTTTTCCTGTCATCTTATTGAAAGAAATTCTTTTATATGAAGATAAATATGGAGGTCCTGATTATTTCCATTCAACCTTAAGCACATATATGCCCAGTATTATATTGAAATGTCTAATATGTGCATATATGTTGAGAAGCAAGTTGATAGATGATTCGTCCATTAAATGCACACTCAAAGAGACACTGCCAAAGAAGGAGCTATACTGTAAGAGGATGGAGATGACTTTCTCTGGAGAAGGGGACTGGACTTTGAGCTATGTTTGGGACCAAGGTGAAATTAATACAATTCTACAAAGAATAGAATAGAATAGAATAGAATAGAATAGAATAGAATAGAATAGAATAGAATAGAATAGAATAGAATAGAATATTTCAGTTGGCAGGGACCTATAACAATCTGGTTCAGCTGCCTGACCAATTCAGAGCTGATCAAAAGTTAAAACATTGTTGTTAAGGGCCTTGGCCAAATTCCTCTTAAGCACTGACAAGCACTGTTCACCTTTCTAGGAAAGATTTCACGCCCTGTTGCAGGGTTTGACTTCTAAAGGTCCAGTCTAAACAACCTCTGGTACAGCTTTGAACCATTCACACAAATCTTATCACTGGATCCCAGAGAGAAGAGGTCAACACCTCCCTCTTCACTTGCCTCCTCACAAAGCTGTAGAGAGCAATGAGGTCACCTCTCAGCCTCCTTTTTCCAAACCAGACAAATCCAAAGTCACTAACTGCTCCTTATAGGACATTCCTTCCAGCACGGTCACCAGATTTTTTTGTCCTCCTCTGGACACATTCAAGGATCTTCACATCATTCTAAATTGTGAGGCCCAGAACTGCACACAGGACTCAAGGTGAAGCCACACCTGAGTGGTGTAACACAGCTGAGTGGGATAACCATCTCTACTGACCAGCTGTTTGAGCCGGGTTTGATGCACTCCAGGACTGAGTTCACCCTCCTGGCTGCCCGGGCACACAGCTGACTCACATGGAGCTGCTGCCAACCAGCACCCCCAGATCCCTCTCTGCAGGGCTGATCTCCTGCCACTCCTCTCCCAGTTCGTATTTGTGCCCAGCTTAATAGAATAGATCATATAATAATTATTACTGTATAATGTAGAAAATATAAAATATGTATCTTATAATGTATAAAAAAAAGCATAAAGTATGTATACCTGCACTGTGTGTGCACTTCTACCTGTTACTACATTATCTCCAAGAAACCAATATGCAGGCTTCCATTTACTAGGCTTTGTGAGTAGAATTCTTAAAAATATAGAGACCTTTTTTTCTGAGCAGTTTTACTACTAGCAGTTCAAAAAATGTTTGCAAGTAAGAGATTTAAAATAGCTGGAAAAGTTGGAAAAACACTTTCTAAAAGTGAATTACAGAGTTTATTACAAGCCCAGAGAAAACAAGTACATTTACAATGTGGAAATTACATAGGCTGGTGTTTTCACACATATGTGCCTCTGGATAAGAGCTTTAATTCCTATTTAGGCACTAAACCAGAACAAGCATGTTTTCAATAGAAGCAAATTACAGCAAGGCAATTATATTGGAAAATACACCAAGATAAAACTCTTCAGCAAGCATACATTACATAAAAATAAAAATAGCAACCAATGGCATTTGGATTGATATGTACTGATTCCCTTTGAAAATGTAAAGACCTATATAAATCCCTAACTTCAGAATTCAGGTATGACTCTGACAAATGCCTTTAACTTGAAGTGTATGTTTGACTAGATCTTTATTCAGAAAAGCGTAAACTTACACGCCTCTTATTTTCAAATGGATATAAGTATAATTTATACGGTTTGTTACTGACTGATGACCAAAATGCTTAAGCTAAGATACTTGTGATAGAAAATCTATTACCAGTGCATAGTTACATAAAATAACAGTTCTCCTATTGAAATATTTCTTCCCAAAGCATGCAGATCGCTTGCTAACAGTTAGGAAAGAATTTAAAAACCATCACATTATGTAATTTTTTGCAAACAATATGGCTTTGCCCAGATTTCAGTAGGACCAGCGTTTGAATTTTGATGTTACATGAAACATGATTTATAAATGTTGGTGATTTTTGTCAAACTGATATAGTAAAACTTTATCCACTGTTTGACAATTATGTCCTTACTTTGTAAAGGTCTTTTGATGTTGTTGGCTTTTGGGTTTTTTGTTGTTGTTTTGGGGGGACTGGGTGTTTTGTCTTGTTTTTCATAAGTAAACAGGATTTCGTTTTGTAAGACTGTCATTCACTGATGGGATTTACTCCTGTTCTATGTTGGCAGCTGCTTTCAGTCTTTCGTTGGTTTTTCTTTCTATACAAAATCGACAGTAGCCAAATGTACCTATTGCAAAAAATGCACTGGAAAGAAACAGCAGGGGAAGGAAAGAAAATCTCCAAATGTTTAGGGACAGAGTAACACTACCAGAAACAATGAAAACTTTATAGGGCTGCACTTTATTAACTCTGTCCATTTCAAGCTACTAATAATTAGCTGAGCTCAAAATGATTGCTTAGCATTCAGCAGTGAAGGTAGCATTTCTGCAGAAGGGACTTTGTTATTGGAGACTGTTTCTATAAATGCATAGTTTCCTTAATTCCAGTATAATGATCTTTCCTGACTTAGTTATTGTTGTTTTAAGTGGCTAAAATAAGCACTCTTGTTCATGTACTTTCAAATGAAAACATGAGTGTTCATGGCTCTATATTACTGAAGCTTTCCCTTATTGCACCTACACACCTCCTTTTTCTTCAGACTACAGTCTCTAGGTACTTTGATAGTTTATACTTTCTTCTCATAGTGAGGTGTTGTAGTAATAAGGTTCCTTTGGCAGCTACCAAAATATGTCGCACTGACTGCAACCTTTGAAAAAGGAAATGCTCCATGGAGCTTTGATTATGTAAACAGCATATTCTGTCCTGAAAATGGGGACATTGTCAAAGGAGAAAATATGTGAAAGAATGTATATGGTTTTTTACTTCATTTTGATGCTTAGAGGTGCCTCTTTAAGACTCCTGTGCTGTACACTCATATTGCTAAGATAAATTATTACTTTTTCCACATGTAATGTTATTGTGAGCAGATGTGTAAGAGACATTGGTTATTGTTTTGAACTCAATTGTTTCCTATGTTGGCCAAAGTCAAAGCAGAACAGCTATTCTACAGGGGCTGCAACAGGGTATCTGAACAGAATGGAGTGAGACACACAGGTAGGTTTCATTTATGTTCAGTGTTTGCTAAAATCTGGGTTACATCTATGTAAAACACTGGTAACATAACCAAGAGATTACCAAGCTGGGAAAATCCTTCACAACAGAACTGTCTCAAGTTTTCCTGCTAATGCTGCAGCTTAAATCCTGCAATACAGATCTTGGATCAAATTTGCATGGGTAAGAAATTGATGAAATTGCAGTGGTTTAATTTAAGATGACATTCTTTTCTTTTTGTGGAAAAGACTGTATGATCTCTGAAGATCTGAAGTCACCATAAGGTGGGAGGATGGAATATACATCTGCAAAACCCAGGTAGTGTTTGGTTCTTCCAGATCATCTTTTACTTAGGACAGACTTCCCCACTCAGCAGCCTATTCTAAGGTCACTGATGGGTCCTGGGCAATTCAAGATTCTTTCAGGCTAATTCACTTCAAGTGTATTGTGAATGAGTGCAGCCAAGTGTCCCATCACAACCTTCCAAAAGACTCGGTTTTGGACTTTCAATTATATATATCTTGTGGAGTTATAGTTTGTCAGTGGGAGACTACAGTTTTCAGTTATTACATTTTCCATTTCTGCCTTCCTTCACCCTTTTGTATACCACAATCAAGTGGTTTTTGTTGAAGCCTTATTTAATCTACTGTTTGTAAGTGGATAATTACAGTTATATGAGATGTTACGTCATCTATTTTAAAGTCTAAAGATTCATTCCTAAAAATCAAGACTGATTCTTTTACCATTTAACAAAGGTCTTCTTAGTATAATAATCAGATAGCAGAGGAGAAAGGACCTATATCTATGCATATATAAATCCACTATTACAATACAAAACTTTTCTCCCTTCTATTTTGCAGAGTAGCATTTTAGATTTACTTGGGAGCTAGACCAGGGAAGTGACACGTAAATACACGAATATTATTTGATTTAAAAAGAAAATTTTCCAGAGTTTAAAATAAATTAATTTTGAATTAAAATTGTTTCCAGAATTTATTTTCCTCTGAAAATATACTGAAAATTGACAAACTTTGGTTCTACTAGTTATAAAAATCTTTCTGCTCCTATGAGAAATGACTGTGCCTAGTCTAAACTGAGCATTTACTAAACATTCACCCATCACCAAACAGTGAATCTATCCAATTTTCTCCCTTCAACTGCAGAGCAAAATGAAGGTCTTCTGACTTGAAATGGGGTAGGTGCATGCTCTATTTAATGGAATCTTAATTGTGATTTTTTTCTCAACTGCTAAAGAATCAGGGAGCTCAAAGGGAGGAAATCAGCCTAAGACCAAGAGCTTTACACCAGTTTTTAAATATAACTTGGAATAGTTTTTCAAGTGGTACAGTAGCAAACTTTGTATTTCCTAATTAATTTTCTCGCTGAACATATAATTCACAAAACTCTTACATTAGGAATAATCACTTTCTTTAATGTCTGTATTCTATATACTCCTGCGTTTGACTTTTCATATGTGGCTGATGCCAGTATTTTTGTCATTCGATTGGCTTGTAAAATGACATTGTTTTTAAAATAGCATTCCTTTTGTTCATGGCTACTAATACTTTCATCTTCCACTACACAATTATCTGCTATTTTTACAGGCTTTCCTGTGAAGTAGAAATCCTGTTATTATTGTCTTTTCCAGGTTCTCTATTTGTAACTCCTTCAAATTCAGCTGTTTCACTACAGTTCTTGTATCTTTGTTGCTGCACCAGCCGTTGATTTGGGTTACATTTCACACAGTATATATGACTGCATATATGATGACTTGCAGACTCTGATTTCAAGCTCTATATGCATCACTGAAATTAATCAGGTATAGGTAGCTTAAGAAATTAGTTCTATGTTTGTCTTGGTTTGAAAGACAGTGTCTACCAAGGAAGGCAGGAGCCTCCCTTGGAATGGAAAACGCAACCCCCTTCCCTCCAAATTATTATAAATTTGAAATTGAGGGGCTTCCAGGCAAAGATATGAGGAATAACAGTTCTTTTACTAATGTATATACATCTATATATAACAGAGCAATAATAGAGAAACAGTGGTTTAACGTGACAGACTCAGGATATGACCTGACACCCTGCCGGGCAGGGTGCTGGTAGCAGTCCGATTAGGTGGTGGCTGCAGTCCTCTTTGAAGTGGTTCTGCTGAAGTGGTGATCTTGTAGAAAAAGGTCTGGTCCTCCTTGGAGAGTCTGGTGGTGGTTGTGTAGCTTTTGTCCTCTGGGAATCCAGTGGAAAAAGGCTGCCCATGCTGTTCCAAACCCCAGACTATATCTATGTGGGGATGCTTGGCTCCTTCCCCCTGGGCGGAGCATCTCACAATGGGATGGAGAGTCATACGGCAAGGCACTGATGGGCCCATTAACTGGAGATAGTCCAGAGGGAGGAGGCAGGGAACATTGCTACTGGTCTCAACAGCTGATGAGGATGGTAATAGAATACACTGTAACCCAGGACAATGTTTTTGAGTCTGTCAAACAACTGCTATCTGATCATAGTCTTTCTTTCCACATCAACATATCAACTTCAAATCTCAGAAAGGGCTAATAAAAAATCCTCTGTGGAATCTCTAGAAGTAAATTGACTAAATTCCCAGTTACAGCAAAGTATGAAATTTGCACTGATTCTCCCTGATGGGATCCTCGGCTCCTCCTGTGTCTCTGAGTGTCCGGTCACCTGGCTGGGCCACAGGTCCCTGTGTCTTTTGTTATCCAAAGAGTCAGCAGTTCATGGTCTCTTGCTTTGGGCTCCCCACACTCAGAGCTCGATCTGCAGCTCACACTGCAGCTGTACCCTGAGCTACCTGTACTGAATGGATTCCTCAACATTTTGTCAATGTCATATAGAGGCTATGGCAGAATCTACATTTTTCAATTAACCATTCTGACATTGTGAACTAAGTCTGTTTTGCAGTTTTAAAGGCAGCAGCTAAGATTATACCATTCTATAATGGATCAGTGCAAAGTGGGGATACGTCTTAATCATGACATCTGTAGAATTATAGTTTTGTGGCAAATAATTGAAAATTATTGGAAGTGAGGGAGAAAAATATCCATCTTGTAAAAGATTTTGAAATGCTTTAATTTCAATAGAGTAGCGGTGTGGGGAAAGGGAAAAATCAATATATATTTTTTAGTCATGTGTGATGTCATTTCTTTCTACAGCAAAATACCCTGCCACTTCACTGTGTCAGTACCAGGTTACTGTCTGTCTTTGTTTTTTTTTTGTTTTTGTTTTTGTTTTTGTTGTTTTTTTGTTTTTTTTTTTTTAGTAATTGCTCGAAATGCAAGGAAGCAAAATCAGAGTACCTTCTAGAAAAACAAAGGTCAGGTTTGACTGGGTGCTTCAAAAATTTTAATCCAATAGTTTGTCAGACATAACTTTTCCACTTTGAATATGACATTCGGTTTAAAATGGATCATCTAAAATTCTGAATTTGGATTGGATTTCATTTTGAAACTAGGAGCTCTATCCACAGCTTACAATCCTATATACCACTACACCAAACTCCACTTCTCACTAATAAATTCCAAGCCTGCAGCCTTACCTTCTTTTTCTGTAATATATACAGTAAGTCAGCTACCATTTAACCCACTTCCAGTATGTTAGTTTTCCTATCATCTCCTTTGTTGTCTTCAGAACTGACACCCATTCACTATTTACTAAACATGATTTACAGTTTCCAGCAGTTCTCTACCTTTATCATCAATTTTTTATCACTGGATCATAGCTGAACCCAGGGGAAGAAGTTGCTATATGCAACTGAAATAGATACTAGCTCTGAATTTTCAAAAAAACAGTGTTGCACAAATGAAAGTTTTGCCCTGCAAATAATGACTAAAAAACCCCAAACAACCCAAACCAACAAAAAAAACAAACCAAAAACTAACACTCATACAGGAAAAGTCTTTACAATTCAGAAGGGATCTGAACAGTTGTGTGTAGTTAACCTATGCGAAGCATACCATTAAGCAGCACATTTTCTTAATCAGCACAGTGTGGTTGTTTTCAGAATGTAGGAATTGTTATTATTTCCAACAAAGAAACTCACTCCTTTAGGTTTTTTCAGAATAGTGTCAGTGACCTTAGGATGCATTCATCTGAATCAGATATGCACATGCATAATATATGATTTCATTTTCTTTATATTGCTTAAAGATTTCCCAAAAGCCAGGTAAATGAGTATATATATTTTGAAAAGCATATACCAACTTGTTCCCTCACTGCTTTTAACTGAGTTCGTGAAACAGTTTTTATGTATTAATTAATTAATACTCATACATAACCTGTGACATTAGGCAGTGTTATTAGTTCTGGTTTATATCAAGGATCTGACGCTCAAGGTAAAGGAAGGATAGGAAAAGTAATTTTTTTAGTAACAAATACTACATTAAAACAAGGAATTATCTGAACATATTATACCATTTCCTTTCCACTTTGACTTTATAATAAGCAATGAATCCATTGTATACAATTTGCTAAGTTCTATATTCATGGTTTCTTAAGAAAGAAAAGAATACAATTGCCTGGGTGAAAGGCCTGACCTGCTGAAATCAGGGAAAGGGAAGAATGGCTGTGATCTGTGATTATGACCTCTGACTATGGTCTGTGACCCAAAAATCAGAAACATTTACTCCTAGTAAAGTAGGGGAGGAAAAGAAGTCAGTCCCCATCTTCCTCATACTTAGTAAATCCATCCTGGCTGGAGCAGACTGTGAGACCAAAAGGCTGGAAGGGAGCTATTTGCAGAAATTCATTGCTATTTAATACCCTTCACTTTTCAAAGCAGGAAGAACCTGAAATATACAAAGGATTTGAAAAGCTGTTGAATTTTAGGAACTTAATATGCTTTTTTGATATTTCTGGCTCAAATGTAATGACAACTTTCAGAATAACTTTTTTCCCCCCACTTTTCTCAAAACTATTCATAGATTCCAGAAAGGCTGCACCTCTTTCTCTGAAATTTTTAATGTTTAATTAAACTTTTCAGAAAAGTAAGGAAGGTGGTTAGCAGAACTGCTACCTTGGGCCTATTTAGGGAGCCTGTTGAGAGACTCCCTTGGCAGGCAGTCCTGAAGGGCAAAGGAGTGCAGGAAGGCTTTAAGAAGAAAATCTTAAAGATTCAGAAGTAGGCTGTACCCTTAAGTCAGAAGATGAGCTGGTGGGGAAGAAGACTGACCTGACCGAACAGGGGGCTTTGTCTGTAACTCAGGAGAAAAATACAGTTTATGGCATTTGGAAGAAGGGGCAGACAACCCAAAGAACTACAAGGATGTTATGAGGCTATTCAGGGAGAAAATTAGAAGAGCTAAAGCCCAGCTAGAACTTAATCTGGCTACTTTCACAAAAGAAAATAAATGTTTCTATACTTACATTATCAACAAAAGGAAGGCTAAGGAGACTCTCCACCCTTTATTGGATGCAGGGGAGAGATATAGTTACAAAAGATGAGGAAAAGGCTGAGTTACTTGAAGCTTTTTTACCTCAGTCTTTAATAATAAGAACAGTGGTTTTCTCGGCACCCTTCCCACTGTCCTAGAAGATAGAAATGAGGAGCAGAATGAAGCAGTCCAAGGGAAAATGGTCCATGACCTGCGACACTACTAAGACTTGCACAAGTCCGTGGGGCCTGACGAATTCACCCAAAACTACTTGGAAGATGGTAGAAGTGCTCACCGAGCCACTCCACATTTATCAGGAGTCCTGACCAGGGAGCTTCCAGGTGACTGGATATTAGCAAATGTGACACCTGTCTATAAGAAGGGTGGAAGGAGGATCTGGGGAGCTACATGCCTGTCAGTCTTACCTGGTGCCAGGGTCATGGCGCAAGTAATCTTGAGTGCATCACAGGACAAACAGAGTATGAGACCCAGCCAGCATGGATTTATGAAAGACAGGTCCTGCTTGACCAGCCTGATCTCCTTCTGTGACAAGGCGACCAGCTCAGTAAATGAAGGAAAGGCTGTGGATGTTGTTTACCTGGATTTCAGCAAAGACTTTGACACTGTTTCCCACAGCATTCTCGTGGATAAACTGGCTGCTCCTGGCCTCAATGGGTGCACTTATTGCTGCATAGAAAACTGGCAGGAGGGCTGAGCTCAGAGAGTGCTGATGAATGGAGTTACATCCAGCTGGCAGGCAGTCATGGCTGAGCACGAGCCAGAGTGTGCCCAGGTGGCCAAGAAGGCCAATGGCATCCTGGCCTGTATCAGCAATAGTGTGGCCAAAAGGACCAGGGCAATAACCATCCCCCTGTACTTGGCACTGGTGAGGCCACTCCTCAAATCCTGTGGTCAGTTCTGGGCCCCTCATTACAAGACAGACATTGAGGCACTGGAGTGTGTTCAGAGAAGGGCAACAGAGATGAGAAAGGGTCTGGAGCACAAGTCTGATGAGGCGCAGTTGAAGGAGCTGGATTGTTTAGCCTGGAGAAAGGGAGGCTGGGGCAGGACCTTATTGTTCTCTACAACTACCTGCAAGGAGGTTGTAGCCAGGTGGGGATCGGTCTCCTGTCCCAAATAACAAGCAACAGGATAAGAGAAAGTTGCCTCAAGTTGCACCTAGGGAGGTTTAGATTGGATATTAGGAAAAAAATTCTTCACTGATAGAACAGTCAGACATTGGAACAGGCTGCCAAGGGAAGTGGTTGAGTCACTATCCCTGGGAATAGTTAAAAGACAAGATGAGACAGTTAGGGACATGGTTTAGTGGTAGTCTAAATCATAAGTAAGTCTAATCTTTGGACCTGGTGATCTTACAGGTCTGCTCCAACCTATGATTACCAGTTCAAGGAGCTCACCATGAAATTATCACCGAAATGCAGAATGGAAGCTGAATTATATTATCTAGCTTTTCAAGTCTGCTGCTCACACGTAATTTTTCTATTCATTCTGAAGAACCTTAGAAACTGAAATTGCACCCAAATATGCAGAGGTTTTTAAGCCATCTAAGTTTTTTAAAAATCCATTCGAAAGTGTTAAATATCCTTTGAACGTTTGGATTGGAAAAAATGAATCTCAAATTTTTCCACTGCAGTAGAATTTTAGTAACATATATTTATCTACTACCCTGGAAATTCCATCAAGTGCCTGAAAATATATATATATAGAATTTTTTTTCCTTGTTGCTTTTCAGATGTAAGAGCAAGCAGTTTTTAAAATATATTTCTTTGTTTTAAGTCCCCTAGAACATTTTTTTACACTTCAGCAATTCCAGTTCAGGAAATATGGGATTAAGACTTTCTGGGGTGCCCCTGTCCCCGAAATTCTGTCCTTCCTTCCCCCTCCAACCCTGTCTACAGCTAATCTATAATAAAGGTTAATTTTGAAAAGTGAGCTCCATAGTATTTACACAATGAAGTCAAGCTCTGAATGAAACACACTTGTAAAAACAACAGCAGCCTTTTCCTTGTACAATATAGGATGTGGTCAATCATTTGGCAATTCAGTTTTGGCACATCATGAACTATTTATTTGTTAAGGCAAGTTCTTGGGATTACAGAAACTCTGGGAGGTTTTTTCCTTTCTTTTTTTCTTTTTTGGTCTTTTTTATTTCCTCCACTGGAAACTATTAAATTTGCAGAGCCTGATGTTTATTTCGCACTGAAACGTGCACTATTGTATCGATAAATATTTAATGGTGCTGGAGTTCAGTGGGTATAGCCTCATATGTTTCTTTTAAAAGGTGTTTTATAACCTGGTGAATGCACTGTGGTCAACTGAGCAAGAAAAAAACAAACTCAAACCAAAAACTTTCCACTAAAAGATGACACAGGGTTCAGTTTCAGTTTGAAGAGGGTGTGGAGGAAGCAAGTGACCATATATTTTTCTGAGTGTCTCAGTCCTGGCAGTGCTCAGACAATTCCATTTGAGATAAACATCAGGGACATTACATAGATCATAAAAGCATTTGAGCTGAGAAAGACAAGTGCTAGAAAAGATAAAGTTCTAAAAATGAGCTTTCTCCACAGACCTCAAAAAAAAAGACAGGTAAATCCATTTTGCCCTGAACTGCTGCACCTTCTGTGATAGATTTGCTGTGACATGTTCATGCTCAGTCTGTAAGACTGGTTTAAATGCTCATGCAAAGTGTTTTCAAATATTTCTGGAAAAAACATTTGTTGACATTAAATTTTAAATACAACGTTAAATTATTTAAACATATCTGCCAAACTTTTAGCATGTACTTTACCTAATGCTGCACTTGAAACTACGTAGAATCACTTTGGCAGGCTAGGACCAGTGCAAAAACCCCTCAGTGATAGGTAATAACAAAAATTACATTATTGATACTCTCTCCCCTACATTTGATTCTTATTCTAAAGATCTACAGCTCCACTAACTGTCTGAACAGACTTGGAAACTAAATTTTATCTTATCCAATTTTAAGTGGTAACTTAAAATGTCCAAGTAGAATATAATTTCTTTTAAAAACATTTACGATTTCTTATCTGATTGTCTATTTCTAAACTAATCTGCAAGTCATAGGTGTAATTTGATAAATCAAAAAGTCTGTTTATACTTTTTTAAGAAATCTCATGGATTTGCAAGTAAACACCATCTACAGTGAATTAGGGCAAAACTCATAAAAACCTTGTAATTTGTAAACGACATCAGAAATCTCTATCAAACAGGAAGAATAAGATCAATGAACCTGTATCTTGTAGGCAATGTTCTCTCATTTATGGTTAAGACTCAGCAGCTGTCAAACTCACTCAATAACTTAGTTATGAACTAAATATTTTAAGATTAATTTAGGGATCTTTAAGGATATTACCTTAGCCTCAGTGGAATTGTTCAGCAAAAAATCCTATTCTGTTGTTGCCTGAAAGACGTTTGATTCGAGTTACATAGAAAGAATAAAAATAGCAAGAGGTCAAACAACCTGCTACCCTGATGGGAAATGATGGAGCTGAAAAATGAAGGCTAGGTAAGAATAATAAAAATTGCTCAAAACCATGGTGCCAAAATAAAAGGAAAACCTATCTGCTTGTGATGAGTCTTCTGAGCTCTTGTGTTCTTTACTTTGTGGAGTTTTAAATGTAGAACAACAAAAATTGCCTGAACTTAAGTTTCTACTACCCAATCAGAGACAACATTTGTGTATCAATAAAGTGCTAATCACAAATATAAAGTAAGAGCATACATTTACAGTTAGGATCAGCATTTTCTCAATAACACGTATGTATCAAGAATACTGTCATATAACAGGAAAATCTCAACCACAAGCATGTCCTGAGTCTGGCATATCTGAGTTCCCATGTCTTTAGAGATTTTAGTTAAGCACTTTACATAATTTGGGTGTTGAAAGTTGTAGCTTGCTTTGAAAGGCTTTGAGCTGAATATGAGTTACAGAGCTTGGGGCATTAAACTCTTTCTGAGCACTAGAAATATGGTACAGAAAATGACCTCTTAGTAAAAGAAGTGGTTTCCCTGTGTCTATGTTCTTGATGTCCTCAAATCCTCTATTCATCATCATAGACAAAGATCCATCTTTTTCTTCCAGCATTACTGAAGTATAAATTTAAACTTGGAAGCCAAGGGATGTGGAATAATTTGAGGTGATGAGTAGTGTCTTCTTAGAAAAAAAAAGAAGATGCTAAAATTTATACATACCCACACTTCTTATTGTACCTACAATTTTTGGGTCTTCCTTGACATATTTTTAAATAATTCTGCTATTTATTCAATTTTATTGTGGAAATCTGCTTTATCTTTGTATCATCAGGAAACAGTAACAAGTTCCTAAATCTTTAAGTCATAATAAAAATGATCTTCCTAAAAAAATGCTTGAATATTACTTTGTCTCCATTTTCCTTTATTTCCAAGAATGGAATCAGGATCCAATGTGATTGTACCAAACTAAACTGAAGAAGCCCAAACATGGTTATTAAATACCAGTCAACCTCTGTGTGTGTTGTATAGAAATGAAGCTAAAGAAATGAGTTCCCATTACTATCTGTAGACTGAAATTATTGAGTTAAACATCCCTGTGCATTCCACTGCTATGAGAAGAAGTTATTTGCAATATTCATATATGAAAAGTACACTTTCAAGAAAGCTGAGAACTGGGGCCCATGAGAAAAGACCATTTTGTTCCCAGAATGAGTTGTTTTAGCACAAAAATCATACCATTTCAGTTTCCGTTCAAAACAATGGCTTTAAGTAACTTGACACAAAGAAGACATTGCCTGGATAGAACAGAGTTTTACCTTCTTTAATTTGCAATGTTAGCAGTTGAAAATCAGATGAAATGACTTTGAGTTCTTTGGTTCCCACTGACTACATCAAGGGAATGCTATATCTCAGAGGAAGCCATCAGAGCCAGTACCTCACACGACTGAACTCCATGACTTTTATGGCTTTCACAGAGAGATTTATCCAGTTTTTTTGGCTTTGGTTTTAGCTGAAAGCAGATGCTGCTATCTTCAGTGTATTTCTGAACAGAATGAGAATGTGAAATACTGTAAATCGTTCAAGGCAACTTTTACCCACAGGACTGCTAGAAACTTTAAACCAGAAGCTTGGGTTTGTTTTGGTAAGCATCTGCACTGAATCTCTGAACCTTTGAAGATTAACCTGTTGCAATGAAGGTTGTGTGTGTGTTTTTACATGATAGTAAGAGAGAGAAAAAGACATTCCCTTAAATGTCTGCGTCACTGACCACATTAGGTACCTATAACTTTCTTTTGAGAAAGATACCCAGTGGGCCAAATGTGTTAAAAGAATAAAACTTTGAAGTTCTGCAAGCAGAAGACTAGTGCCAGTTCTGTGTGCATTTGAAGTGATTTCTGATGTCTATATTAATTCTCTCCTTTGACTATACCAAAGTATTTTTTATTGTCATTCAATTTAGCCATGATTTTTTTTGCACATTTTTCCTAGGTAGATGCTTTAGAATGTAGCTGATAAGCAAAGAGGTGGGGCGAACATCTGCAGTGATGGTCGCAGAATATCTCTTCATGGAGTGGCAGCCTTGAAAACATGTAAATTCAGTATTTCAAGTGAAGACTGTTACTTGGACTTTTCCAATGAAATAGAAGCATGGAGTGAGGAAGAAAATATATGTAGTTGAGAATAGAATGTAGATCTGGAAATTATATAAAGGAAACAACAGTGCCGAGACTTCAACATATTGTGTCTGCATGAGAAGAGACACTGACACATAGAGGAGAACTCAGCAAAATGTGTGAACATCCTATTTCACTCATATCTGACAGAACAATGAGAGTATAGTCTCTCACAGTGGTGAGAGATTGTTTTTTTCATTCTGATGAGTAGGCAACGTCAGTGTCTTTCTTTATTCTCTAATTACGCTACACTTTCGTTCATAAATTTGTATTTTTACTCTCAATCTACAAACCCTTTTCTCAGGCTAGCTGTCTTCTCCAGCTCTCTCAGAATCATTGAAAGTACAACATAGAGCTGCTGCATTTTTCTGTTTCACTCTTGGCCTGGTGAATAAATCATCCTAAATTCTTGACATTGAATTCTTCTCTTCCATGTCATACTTGCTTTGCAAAACTTGAATTTGAACTTTAAGTCTTTTCCACAGATTTTGCCCTTGGATGTATCTTGATCTAATTACCCTTATTTTCTTTTGTTCCTATTTTTTTTAGCTGTCATTTCCATAAACTAAAAGGTTTAGGTTGAGAGATACATAAATATTATAGAAAATGACAATAATACAAATTATCAGGTTATACTATTACCAGAACTGTTTCTGGGATATCCAGAATTTTAGTGGATGGGGTAAGGTTCTGACGAACAATTTTATCTTTAGCCAAAATTGATTTGAAAACAGATGAGACACAAGGGGCTGAGAAGACCTCATTTAAGTCATATCTTGATATAAGAACAGGATTTCTTAAGTGTTTCCTGTTTCAATCCAATCAGATACTGTGTAGGAAAAAGGAAAACAACATATCAGGAGGGTGAGGAGAAAGAAACAACAGGAAGGAATAAGCATTTCCAAAGCCAAATGAGCAATTTGGGCAAGGTCTTATTTTAGTTACAATTAGAAGAAATCTCTCACTTTTATTAGACACCACCAGTTAGTCCTGGACTTTAGCAATGGAGGAGATTTCTTCTTCAGTTTTTTGTAACAGTATATTTCAAGGAAGAGAAAACATTGAAAAAGATCCGACATAAAGCAAAAGTTATTTTACAAACTCTTACACAGAAAGACATATTAAATTAGAAAGTTTTATGTCTCAATTTGAAACTGTTCTCAATCTATTGTCTTTCATTTAATTTAGAATCAGGGTTATCTTTTCTCAGTTTGGTTTGGTTTTTTTGATAATGAGGAATTTCGCTTAAGTCAGTTGTACCAGTATAGACCTAGACTTTGATCCATCAGCTGACATAATGCAAATTAGCAGCTATATCTGCTGGCTACCAATACAGTGATGAATAATTTCCAGTCAAATGAGGTTTTTAAAAACATTTTGTGTCAAAAAAGCTTCGTAAAATAAATTGCATAAGTTGATTGCACTTCAAAGAAATGAACCACCTTAGACACCCTGATTATTTCCGAAGACTCTGTGGTTTATATTACTTAGTTCTATTGATTCTTTGATATATTATATTCTTATATAAGCATATATTTTATATTCTTATATAAGCATATGTGAAAAAGTACTCCGAGGTGAACAGCAGCTTGGTTCTACTCCATGTTAGATGTAATTGGTCACTGCATGTCTGTGAAACTGTCTAGAATTTGGAGCATGTGGTAGATCCTACATTACCTTGATGATGATAACGGTGATGATCCCCAGCATCTGGAAGCCCAGACCTCTCCCTGTGCTCTGCAGATATGCGCCCAGAAAACAAAGGTTTTCAGACCTCATGCTGCATAACTGCATGACAGATACTGCCATTACTATATTGCTTGGGTTTATTTGAGTGGAGTGGGGAGAGGGCAGGGGAAGGGTTAAAATGAATGAAGAATGGGCCTGTTCCTCTGAATAGCTGCATAAATCTCAAATACGCCATGGAGCTGCCTGTGTCTTCTTGATCTTATTAGAAAGAATGTGTGTGGGCAGGAAGAGATGAGACTGGGATTTCTTGCAACAGTGCTCTCTGGAGGATCACAAATCTGGTCATTTAAAACTGATTTATTTGGGTTTATTGCACTAGTATTCTACAGTTCCAATTTGTCTTTGCTCCTTTCATATTATTCTTGACCCCTTGATGAAACACCCACGTAAGTCCAGATAGTTCTCTTTAAGAATTCAAGTAAACCTTCTTTATTCATTTAACAATTCTGTTGTTCTTTCTTTTTTTTTTACCTTTTTTGTCAATGTTTATTTTCCTAGAACTTTTTCTCATACTCTTTCCCTTTCAGCTATTGATTTATAATTTCTCCAGAGACATCAATAATGATGGAAGAAATTACACTGTCACTTTGAAGAGGAATATTTTACATGTTGTTTTGGGTCTCAAAGTACTTTTATAACAAATGGTCTAAGCATTATAGTTTCCCTATGCATCCAGGAAATATTACTATCTTCATTGTACAGATAAAGCAGAGGCAGAAAGTGACCTATCCAGGGTAATGCTACAAGCCAGAGAAAACACTCTGAATATTAGCAAAAAATCCAGACAGTTGGTCTCAGATGCCGGCCAGGGGACCATACTCTTTTAATTTAAATTTCCACATCACTCTGGCAGAACGTTGTAGCAGAACCAGTCATTTGTTGCTTTGCTTATGAGAGAAAAAGGGAAGGGAAGGGAAGGAAGGGAAGGGAAGGGAAGGGAAACAAGTAGGCAGAGTAATAGGAAAAAGCAGTAAAAAATATCTCACTATTTAATTTGAAGCCAAAAGTGGGATTGGGAGCAAATACTGAGGCTATTTAAGGCTTACTATGAATTCTTTCATTTACATTTTCTCATTGTTGGTAAGGAAGGTAGTGCTTTATCATTGCCCAAAGCAGGCATATAAATTGCACCTGCAAATTATTGGTACATGTGGAAATGCCATCTTTGCAGATGTAGATTTACCAACAATGGGGTTTAACCCTTGCCTCCTGTTAGAATCAGCAGGTGCAGCATTGCTGCCATGCTGTCACAGACAGTGGCAGCTTCCATCTTGTTTCCTCTCTCCACCCCTTGTTTGTATGAATGATGAATCAGCCAGGTACCTCAAATTTAAGAGACACAGGCAAGTTGACTGAAAATTATACAATGCTTATGATTTTTTCTTTGTGTTAAGCAGCTTTCTTAAAACTTGCTGTCCTTGTTAGACATCAAAATCTTCATATAGAGATCCTTCAGAAGGACCACAATTCTGATAAAGGTGACAAGGAGAGGAGGAAAAAACTGTGGTATCGAGAAAAAAGCCTGAGAGCCAGAAAGAAAAAATAACACAACTGCGTGAAGGAAGAGGTCAATCTAGGAAGAAAACAGATATGAAGTACCATAAATATGTTCAGCCCACCACTTTCCTGGTCAGAAGAAGACATTATCTTGTCTTTGATGCTAAAAGTTAATGTTTGCATTTGACTTATAGCCAAAACTCTCTATTCATTTTAGGTGGGCAGTAGTTGCCAAAGGATTCCCACTCTATATATTTTACTTCTGGCTCTGAAATGCATTTTAATAGTCCATAAAATAGGCTTATGAAAGCTCTTCACTCTTCAAATTCACTGGGGGTGGTGGGAAAGGTAGAAATTTTGAGCTTGATCACAAAATTTATTGCTACTATGATTCAGAATGCTGCTGCCACTTATAAGGGGTAAAGAATGGGAAAAGCCCTACTTTTTCTTTCAATTGTAGTAGCACAGCTGGATTTTGTAAAAAATTAGCAGTCTTAAGAAATATAAACATAAACAATTTGAAAGAATTACCAGATTCTGAGACTGGGAGCTTGAGAGTCTTGCTGTACTTTCTACTCTTTCCTTAAGATAACAAAATTATTTTTTTAGTATTCAAAAGCTGATCTTTCATAAAAAAAAAAAATGGGAATGTTCTTGGATTTTTCTCTCTCTGCCTTTTTTTCGTTTTTTGTGTGTTTGGGCTGTTTTTTGGTTTGGTTTTTTAATCAGCTTTTCATTTTATTCCTTTCAGAATACCTTTTTTGCACGGTTTAATTCACAACAGTGTTGGCTTGGAAACAGGCCACTTTCAAAATGAAGGTCTTGACTACTGTTAAATAAAGCTGAGAATTTTACAAAAAAAACCCTGTGTCCACATGTAAATAAGGTGACAAATATTGCACTGGAAATCTGAGATAGTTTGGGCATAAGCCCTCAGCCTATTACCTAAGAAAAAAAACATTGGTGCAACTCGGCTCACTTTGAGCTTTAGTTGCCCAAGTTTTGTACATGTCTAGGCTACACGTATCAAGCACATAATCATGTTAGATCAACGTAGTATGTTGTGTTGTAGTTTCTGACGCTTTGATTACAAGCTTTTGTGAATCATTTTCCATTTTGCCTTTGGACACCAGAAGATCCCCCTGCAGTTTAGGCACAGGACTATTTGTACCACTGGAGTATGACAATTTCCCCAGCAGGAGCGGGATTGTTGAGCCAGACCCACGGGAACAGGCAGCACTTAATCTCATTGCCATCTAGTGGCAGCCACACTGAGTTCTCTGATTCCAGTTTCCAAGGTCTATTTTTGTAGTTTCCATCTGACTCCTGTGAAACCTATCATTGCTCTTTGCTAACAGAGGAAAACAACCCATGTAATTAGGTTGAGTTAGTACTGTGGTCTGACTCATTCCAGCTGACTTCCTTTACTAAATTACATTTTGACTACATTTCTGTGGAGTGTGTAATGCTGGTTCCAGTGGTTCCTGAAACCATGTCCAATATAGTTTATGAAACAGATAAAAAATAATATAGGACACAGGCACCAGTAGTAAAAACAAAGCTTTGGGATTCAGTGACTTTGGTTCTCTTGCTGCATTGAAAAATAGTATGACCTTGGTAAATCATACAAATATTTTGATCGTCGTTATCCGTTTCTAATATTGGGCTCAGTTTACTTATTAGTTTAGGAGGCATTTCTGAGGTTTAATGAAAGAATGCCATGCTAAGCGCTTGTAAAAACTGAAAATTAAAGATACTAGAGAAATATGGACTATTGCTATCTATAGCATTGTTTGTTTGCTGCTGTGATGCATTTGCCAATTTATTGATGGACTGTAATTGCACACCTCCGTCAGATACTACCCACAATAAATCTTTCCAACATAGCAGGAAGGTACACAGAGTATTTGTGTTTTCCAGTCACGAGACTTCTTCCATTGCAGCAAAGCCAGGACATTAATTTCTTAGTGCTCCCAGTTCCAGAGGGCAGTTTATGCTGTTAGTTCATTTTCAGTTGGAGACCTGTCTTCTCATGACTGTCAAACATTCGGAAGAGTCTTTTTTTTAAATTTTTCTCAGGTAAAAGAAGTTCAAACCTACATAGATTTATCCCTTCTTATTTATTTGCTTTTTTAAATATTCCTTTTTATTTATTTGCTTTTAGAATAGTGAGGTCACTTGCAGCAGCGGCAATACTAGGTATCATTAGTCTAAACCTCACATTTCTGACAGGATGTCAGGTTTGATCGTGCCATCAGAACTTGAGTACTTTTGTTGACTCATGGATTCTTCCTAGAATACATTGCAGCTCATTACTCAGATCAGTGGCGGAGAGAGGAGACTGCATCACTAACAGAAGAGTAAAGGAATAGCATCTCTCTCTAAGTAGGAATGTAATCTTCACAGCATTGCTCAGCACAAGAGAGACTCAATTACGAGAGACACTCTCTTACGAGAGACACTCAATTCCTAAAAAAGTTATGTGAAAACCTAGAGACTTTGGCATTGTATTACACCTCAGGAATAGTTAGGAATGAGAAGACTACTCTCACCATAAGTACCCTTGCATTAACCATGCCCCTGTAACACATCTGAAGTTGGAAAAAACTGCTAGGCAAGGTTTAAGGGGTAAAACTGGCCCAGGAAAATTTGCAACAAGACTTACGTCAACCATAAAGAAAACCCCAAAGAAAACAACTGTGAATTCTGACAGTTTGTGATTATTCTTACACTATTACATCACATTTAGCCAGTCATTTGAGCATTTAAAAGATATTGATTCTAGAACGTGGTGTGGACCATTCTTCCTACCTGTCACCTTGTATATCAGGAAGTGAAATAGATGTATTTTTTAAAGTTGACCCAATGTTGATGACAGTGTAGCTTTATGCCATGCTAAGATTTTCTAGAGCTATGACCCTTTCTTACTTGCTACGTATATTAAATTGTATCTAAGTAATAATAAAAATCCCTATAGTATGAGTGGATGACACTTGGACTTGGGATTATGGGGTAGAATCCAAACATCCAAATCAGAAATCTATAGTTTTCATTTGGTGTTTCAGTGGGTAGAAATTAGATGCCTCAAAATGGAAGTGCAGAAAGCCTACAAAGATCATACAATCTAGTAAAAACAAAATGAATACAGAAGGGTGTTGATAACAACATTTGCCAGAGCCTGGGTAGAGCTTCATGATGAAAGAGCTCTATAAAGACCTGAGAACCTACAAGCATTTTCTAGAGAACAGATATCTACACACACACAACTCCAAGTGACAAAATCAGGTTGCTTTTTTTTCCTTTCCCCTTACAATGCCATATTTCTAAACTAACACAGTCTTAAAAGAGAAAGATTTCAGAAAAGCTTTCCTACAAGCTAACATTATGTGTATTTTCCTGAAAGATAAACCTCATTTCCTCAAGCTAATAAGACCAGTGGATATTCCATCCAAGAGCAATGCAAGATACCGGCTTGAGAACTACCATCAAATTTAAGTAGGTGGATATCCATGTATAACATGTGATTCTTCTCAATCAACAGTTTAGAAGATTCTTCTCCCCCAAAGGTCTTGGTGGGGTTTTCTATAGCTTAGCTATCTTGACATCAGTAACCTCTAAAGTAACAGTTCTAAAGCAGTTTCCTCTAAAGGGAAAGCATTTCCTTATGCAGGCTCTCTCAGATCTTGAAAGACAGGGAAAATTACTCAGTTCTGTGTTTCAGTAAGCTATTACATTAACTTGTAGCTTTTCCATTCTCTGAGGTGTCTCCCTAGACCACTACCCACCACGGCTTTGTGACGGCAAAGTACAAATGAGCTGCAGGTGCTTAGATATTGTGATTACTCTCACCTACTCAGAATCAATCAGGGACCCATAAATTTAAACCCAGCTACTATCTCTTCCCAAGCTCCTGATTTATTTTTTAAAGCTGACTGTTTTTACATTCCCACACACATGCAAAAAATTAAATAATTTTCTCATGGTCTAAATCAGAACAGTACTGTTAAATGAGGGCAAGTAAGATAGGAATGAACATTTCTTATGAATAGGAAATTTAGAAGCTGTTCAGAATTAATCTCAGAAAATTACTAAGTGCTTAGAGCTTTGGGCTATGTGAAGTAGAAGAGCTATTAGGATTCTCTTGGTTTTGCTAGAAAGGCATTTGTGTAAAAAATATACATAATCTTCCCAAGGTAAAAGGACTCATTCAATCCTCAAGGGCAAGATTTAAAGCCAGCATTTGTCTCTGTGATTGCCCACTGGCTCTGTTCCTACTGGCAGCATGGATTCACTTGAGCAGAGCTGCCAATGTGACTATTCAGTATTGTTTGATTTGAGTCACGTTAATTTCTGGCTGGAGTCTTTAGGTGCAAATCCAGAATTCCTGGAAGGCTTGGAGACCAGCAGCAATAGCAAGTATCACCTGATATGTTATAATGCCAGCTCCAAATTTCCACAGCAAGCTGTTAGTTTCTAAGCATGATAATGAGTATAATGAGCAATAGGTGGAAAGTACTTATTTTTCAGCTAGAACAGCAAATCAAATTTCTTTTTAAATGAACTGACATTATCTCAAAACACAATCAGAAATTAGACATTTTAAATGCCTAGAGAATCTGTTTTATTTTTCCTTTTTGTGGCCTGGTTGAGAGTAAAATAATCCTCCTGAGCATGTCATTCCATTGTAGATTCTTTTGCTTGGATTTTCTGATCATAGCTTCCCATAGCTCTCAGACATGGCACAGTCTTGAGGAATTATGGTCATTTAATCATCATTGACCATTTTCATGTTCAGCCTTCAAGCAGTGATGCCTAAACTTCTACTCACAAGTGACCGCTGAATTCACTTACTCTGTTGCTTTCTGTATAGTGGTACTTTTTCAAATCAGCTAAAGTTCACCCTTCTCAACAAAGCAGAGTTTATCAGTCGAATGACCTTCTCGAGGCATTTTTTGGTTTGGTTTTTTTTGTACGTCAGTTTATAACAAATGATTCAATATCAGTATAAACCTGGAGATCCTGAGAGAATAACAAAGGATTCAGCTGGGAACTGAGATATAGTTTGCAGACAACAGTGCCTCTAAAATGCTTGAAGAAGACAATCTGTGATCAGCCTGCAGATATTCTGTGTTCTGCACAACTTCAGAAACTATTTAGCTATCTGGCCAGTAGCAGAATAAGACATTTCCAAGGAAAGCTAAAATGCAAGTTTCAGTTCCTCTGTTTTATGTTCCCTGGTGACTTTCCTCTTCTCCAAACTTCTACATGGTTTATTTTATTAATTTCCAAAATGGACTGGAAAAGTGCTCCTAATATGAAATAAATGGGTACATCTACACTGCTGTGCAAAGCCAATCTTTCAGACAGGGCTGGAGGTCTAAGCAGCTCACACATAGGGCAAAATGACTGGTCACTGCACAGAAATCCATGTGGGAGACCTACAAGGAGTTTTTTTCAGGGGTTATTGTGCTTACAGAATATCCAGTATCTTGCTGCGTTCACACCATGTTATATAACAGGACCATCTCCATCTACTTCTTCTTTTGGAAATATTATATAATCAACGAGGCTGTGGGATTACTAGACCCAGAGACAACTGGAACTTAAATTCTACCTGGGTTTGGTCTACCTACATGATTGGATATTTATAAATCTGAATCTCATGAGTATACCTTGTTCTATAGACATTGCATAATCCCAAAGCTCTCATAAAGATATATCTAGGCAATGTTCAAGTGTGTGGGGAAAGAGGAAAGAAGGGTATCCGTTTCCAGGAGCTATGCTGCAAAATCCATCCTCTGGTCTCATAAAGAAAAATCATTAAATCAGTTGTTAAACTAAGGCCTAAAATAAGGTGAAATTCAATAAGGTGGTGACTGAGTTTGCAGAACAAAGGATTTTAATCAATGAGTTTTAGGAGAAATGTCATATTTAACAAATGGAAGTTAAAAAGAAATCTAGTGGAGCATAGCATGAGCTTCACCTTAAAGGGTTCAGAGGAAACAGCTTGTGCAAGGAAATGTTTCATTATAAACTCTACAAATAAAAAAAGAAATGTAAAGCTGTACTTCAAGTGGGATTTTGAGTAGGGTAAGGAATGTCTTGGGTTTTGTTTGGTGCTTTTTACCTCTCTGGAGAAAACAAAAAAGTAATTCTGAACATAGATAAAAACATAACAGACCAGTAGTTATTTGGAAAAGATGGGGTTTTTGTTTTGTTTTGATTTATTCCAGTCCCAGAGATTTTTTTATGTTACATCTGAAACAGAATCATTTAGGGAAAAAAACAGAGAGCACTTTTGCATCAGTTCTGCCATCAGTACTTGGGAAAGGGGAGATTCACATGTATATCTCCTTATTGACTTTAATTGGAGCTCTGCATGTAAATATTAACACCCAAAAGAATAGAACACTTTGTCCATCATAAAAATTTCCGTGGAAATTTTATAAGGAGTATGCACACATTCACTGACAATAATTTGAGTTTAATAGAGTGTATTAAATTTAAATTAATCTACCAATGCACAGGTAGATTGTTTTACAAAGGCATGGGTAATACTGCAAAAGAAAAAAAAGAGTGGGTTTATGATTAAGATCTTTTCTGGGCTCCAGCCAAGTTGAGATCAGTCTCCTCTGCCATTCAAGGGACCAGTCTCATTTCATGTAACCTCTTGGTGCCTCAGTCATGTACCAATAGATATAATAACCTTTCCTTTCACTCACACTTTATCTTTCTTGACATTTGAGATTGTCATCTCTTTGGGATTTGGATGTGTTTTAACACATGCAAAAGCCTATACATTTGCAGTCAAATGTAAAGTAATCTAAATTAGGTATAATGCATCTGTGAAATTTAGGAATTTCAAGTTGTCAAAAGAACATTGAAACTATTTATGTGTATCAAGATTTTTTTCTGTAATGTCTATATTTTGGAATTTAGTTTTCCTAGAGTTTCTACCAGAATTGTTAATTTACATTTACAGCATTTATCTCAGCTAACTGTGTCAGTGGCTCATCGTGTCTCTCATATGGTCCTCAGATATTACTCTCAAAATATTATACTGGGCAAAATATTTTACCAGTTTTTACCAGCTGACCCACTTAGCTCAAACACAAGGGCTTGTGTTTATGTCTGATCTCTGATCCAGGAAAAAGATCAAACCTGGGTTGTATATTCTGTACATCAGTGAGAGTCCTTGTCCAACTCATTTCTGTACAACAAAGACTGACAGTAAAAACTAGAGAAGAGAATGTTGCCATATCCAATGTTTGTTTCATATCACTCAGTTCAACAGGAAACAAGCAGAGAGTACATGTATAAAATTATTCACAGAAACATTGACACAGCATATGGAAAAACAATAAGGAAACTCGAGTGCTTGTCACAACTGCTTTGTAGCTTTCTCCAAGTCACTCTTGGAAACTTTCAAAATATCTGTACTTATGTTTTGTAGGAGAGGTGGTAATTTTAAACCTCTTTTAAAGGGCTTGAACTTCTAAAATTTTTTAAAATTCCTTTATTATTATTATTATTATTATTATTATTATTATTACTAGAACTGCAACAGAGAAAAAAAAATTCTACCACCTTCTTGAATTTACAGGATTAGGTACCAGCCTGATGGAACTCAGCAGAGAATGGTGGCCGGCAGAAAAATTCTCTTAATAATTCGAAGGCAGCAACAACATCTGGTGAGAGAAAAAATAAAGATCTGCTAATAAGTCTAGAGAAATTCTTTTTTTCTTGAAAATAGTTAATGATAAAAAAAGGATATTGGCTCTTTTTTAAAGTTCTGTAGTTATGACACTTTCCATCATGGTGTTATTTGTAAACATTAAGTAAAATCAACAGCTGTGTTATAATGAGATTATATTGACTTCCTATGAACAAATAACATTATTACCTTACATATCATACCTTGAAATGTGTTAAATCCATGTGAAACAGACAGATATCAACAATGTTAGTAATAAAACTCTGAAGTGTTAAGGATTTTCTTGAAATGCTGAATTCCAAGAGACTCTATGTGTATTTGATCAGGGATTTTGTCTGCAAAGCTAGGATCATCTTTAGCTAAAAGTGACCTTAAGGTGACCACTATAACAGTTATGTAACCGTACCTATGTTTCTATATTGCTCTGTCGGACAGAGAATGACATGAAAACTCATGCGTTCACAAGGTCACCAAAGGTTTTGCCCAGATTGCTACTTCTGTGTCAATTTTAGTCCCAAATCTACCTGTCTTAGGGTCAGGATCGATGGTGCTAGTTTCAAGTAATATAAATTTAACATAAGCTATTGTTTGCACCAGTGCTTGTGACCCAGATCAACGTGTGGTGACCCAGATGGATTTGAGGGCTTCTATAAATATCATATATTGAAAGAGTAAAAATACAAAACTCCTGGATGAAAAAGACTGTAAAAAAAAAATCATGCTTTTGTTCTAAATAATACCTTCTCAGTCAGTACAGTAGGCATAGAGCAATCAAATTGCTTTAAGCTTTTCTCCACATTTGGATATGTTAATTTTATATACAAAGACATCTTAGATACATTTGAGCAACTCCAGAATTTAGTTAAACATCTGTCCTGATTCTCAAAATGAAACCATAAGGTACTCCACCAAACATTACCAACCTTGTTAGCGTTCTCAGGCACCAGTAATTATTCCAAGAATTGCTTTTTTTGGGGAAAAACAAGGTCATACCAGGGAAAAAACAAACCCAAACCCACCAACAGATAGATCACATAAGTTACTAGGTTATGTAAATTTTTTCCTAATTTTGCAAGGTTTTATCATTGTCATCTGTGTGTTTTTCCCTAACCTTTCCATTATCTTAAGCAATAACTTCCACTATTATTTGTAATCTGTTCATTAATTGTAATCTCTTAATTAACTTTCCATATGAAATAATTTTTTGATTTCAATTTTATTTTGGAAAGAAACTTTTGCCTAGGTGCTGACTATTCTCTTGAAAAGAAATATCTTACAAGACAGTTCACTGAGGGAACTGACTGAGTGAAGAGTTTGGTGAAATTATATTGTTTCTGTTGGGAGTCTAATAGATTAACTTCTCACCTTTGTAATATTTAGTAGCTTAAAGATTTGCAATATACAGTGCCTTTTTGGTTCTTTTAGTGCCTTGTTTCACACAATCCCTTTTCCTTAGTGTTTTTAATTCCAATTACAAGATTCTGGAATTTGATTCTAATTTCATCTAGCAACTGTCACTTTCTGGAACAGCTAGAATTGTCACTAGGCAAAACTTAAGCTAATAGGATTTTAATGCATATTTTCAATTTTAACAGATTTATGTTTTTTATGGTTTTCAAGAAAGCAAGACACACCTAATGATTTAGTCCCTATTGATTCATCCTGGTACATTAATCCTGGTTTTAATCCATATAGTGCTAAGAAATGTCAGGTTATTCCAAGGCACCTCTTCAAATATCTTTGTCATTCTGAAATCTTTACTGAAAAATTCTGGAGATTCAAATCTACATGAACTTGATAATCCGTTTTCAAAAATAGTAGAGAAGAATTTTTGTAGACCTAAAGGGATAACATTTTAGTATCCTTCAACATAACTCTGAATATCTTTCTAACATTTTGCAAAATTAATTTTTGACAGCTGGTAAATACTGGTATTCATCTGACTCTTTGTCCAAAACAAACATGAATGTCTTTCTTTTGAATAAGAGATATGATTTGAACATTTCATTGATATGTTTTGAGTTATTCATTCATGCACATTAATAAGCAAAACCAAGATAGTTTGTTTTTTCTGCCCATGGAAGTATTTCTCCAGGCACAAGCTTGCAGACAAGTAGCATGCTGTCCACTAGCAGACAGAGTGATAAGAGTGACTTGAATGATGGCTTGATAAGCACCTTCACTTAACCCGGTAAGGGCACATAAGTCAGTTATGTTAAAAAAATAGCCATTAGTTTTTTAATTACAGCATAGTTATCTAAAGCTAGAGGATCAAAGAAATTTTCATGGATGCTAATCTTCTGATTACACAAATGAAATCTGGGGAAAGGTAACCAGAGACATTTTTGGCATTCCTTATGTTCAAGGCATAGATGGTGGAGCCTCCCACAGATATACGACAGCAAAGAGCTTCTGACAAGCATTTAGGTGTTGGAAACCTATTCAAGGTTTGGTATCATATTATTTTTGATATCACATGTGTTGTTTTACCACAGAAGGTAAAGTTTGAGGTGATGAAAAGCTGGTCATTGGGTGTAATATTTGGTTAGGAATTTCTGTTGAAATATCAAATACATTATAAAGAAAAAAAAAAGTTGTTTTGACTCCTCTAGAATACCTTGCATGATTCCTGAAAGTGAAGTTTGTAAATTATTTATAATAAATTTAGCAATTATATGAAGTTACACTACTGTGAAATAAAGTAAGTAGTACAGATGAGACAATCTTCTTATATGTTACAGTCCATCTCCACTCTGCTCACAATTTTTTCCTTTCAGACCTTCAAATGTGTAATATTAAATACTGCAAACAGTTGTTGAAGTTATAAGATAGACAAAACAATTTCATTGCTCCACCACAAGACTGTTGTCACACTTGGTCCCCTTTGTATGCCTCCTTTCATCCATTTTACACAAGCCATAGCTCTTCAGTATACAGTAAAAGTTTTTTCTTAAGATCATTTGACCATGTGAAATGTTTTTGAATGACAACACAATTAACTCTTTCTATGGAAGTGAATGCATTGTTTGGAAGTCCAAAGAAATAATACTGACCAAATGACTGACATAGCTGAGTTTTCTTATTTCCTACTTAACTGGTTTTCAAAAGAACTATTCTATAATAACATCTTATGTACAATACACAGTTCAAGACAACCTTTCAGAATGTTTTGCAAAATGTTAGCCCACTTACATAAAAGGAAAAAGGAGGAATTTAAAAAAAAAAAACAACCTATGAAAGCCTCAGGGTCAGACACTTGGATTATAGACTAAGGTCTGGTAACAAATTAATATTTAATACAACGCCTCCTTCTATTAAAAACACACTCCTTGACAAAATTCTGGTTGGTAAGAAAACTTTTATGTCCAGTTGGTAATAGAATTAAAGATGCTGTACATAAAATATTGAAAATCTCCTGGCCCTGTATTGGACAGGCCCCATTTTCCCTATCCATACTGCAGTTGAACATATCAGAATTCTGCTGCCCCTTCATCTTAAAGATGGATGACTTCCATCATATTCCTTTTATTTTATTTATGACTTACCCTTGTTGATGTAGAACTAGGTAACCTTTCATATCATTTTGGAAGGTCTGATGCTTTCTGTTTATCACTGGAGCATAAGACATAAAGCAGAAGGTATATATGTATGTTAAACTCTTGTAAAAGGAGGGCTCATTAGTACTAACTAGCCATTTTGTTTAATACAGTGCACAGGAGCCTATAATCTTAATTTTAGAGGGTTTGGCTATGTCAAACACATCAGAACAGCTGTATATCTGAGCTGAACTCATATGTATAATGAATATGGACATCAGTGTGGCTAGTACTGACTGCAGCACTCAGTCATGCAGAAAATGACTATTGTAGACTAGGAAATGTTATTGAACTTTGTTTCCATCCTCCGTTGCCTTTCTTTTTTTTTTTTTTTTCATTCAGCATGAAAATGTTATTTAGAGATGAATTTTCAATTTATTTTCTTTGGAATGGCCTTTCAAATTGAACAATATTAATATAATCTGTTTCAGAGAAAGAACACATGGACAAGAAGAACAGTAAACCAAGAATTTCTTCATATAGCTGTATGGATAGAATTCCATAGCAAAACTGACAAAAAAAAACCCTGACTTTCTCAACTCTGTGTGCTAGCCCTCAGGGTCTTGGTTGTACAGAGAGCAAAATTTAACCTCTGGGAGCAGAACTATATTGTACACATATGTAATGCACTAAAAGTGAAACAGTAGAGTGGCAGCTCTAATACATGCTGCAGGGCAACATCCTACAATCTGAATGAAATTGCTCTGCATTTGGAATTTCAGGGAAATCAAATAACCTACTGTTCTGTGGCTGTGAAAATCTTATAATTTCTATGGTTTTCCACTCTATCCCTTGCACGTATTTTATTAAAAATTATCTAAGTTCATCCTTCAGTAGCCACAAGCCATTTAGGCTCTAGATCCATACAGCAAGATACAGACAGTTCAGCACAGTACTCTTATGAGGTAAAGAAGGCTAGAATGGTGCTATTGCATTGCTGTGCCTTCTAAGTGTTTTCTTTCCTTCTTCTTGCTTTCCTATATATTCTATAACTTCATTTAAATGCTAATCTTCTCCCTGCAAGTGGGGTACAAAGGAGAAAAATATTTTAAATAAAAGAAAATTAAATTTTATGCAAAACTAACACTTGGACAATATTAATTACAATCCTCAGTTAATGGGGATGTGGAAAGGATGTTCCAAATATAATTTAAGGTTTCCTCTTTGAGCAATTATTTTGAAACACCATGATTACAGGCACAGCACTGTACAAACACACATCAAAGAAAAAATTTCCTTTCGAAGCAAACATTTAAGGTAGCTGCTATACACTTTTTTTCATTCTGACAGGTTTTTGTCATATTTATGTATGATGTCTTCTGGTCTAAAAGGATAACAGCCTACACATAAGATGAAAGAAAATAGGGAGGTTTCAAAGAGAGAATCATAGAACAAGTTGTGGTGAAAGGGCTTTATAAAAACCATCTAGTCCAAACCCTCTGCAATGAGTAACAACATCTTCAACTAGATAAAGTTTCTCGGAGCTCCATCCAGTCTGATCTTGAATGTTTCCAGGTTTGGGGCATGTGCCACCTTTCTGGGCAACCTGTGCAAGAGTTTCACCTTGTAAAAAATTTCTCATTGTAAAAAATTTCTTCCTTATACCTAATCTGAATCTACCCTCTTTTAGTTTAAAAATGCTGCCCCTTTTCCAAAGGGTGAGAGAAAGGGTGCAGAGCAACACAGTTAATTTCAAGCATTATTTTTCTTAGGCCAGTTTCATACCCTTTCACTTAGTATGAGTGGAGAGTGAGTCCTGCCTGTCAACTTTACTGCAAGAGAAATAAGAATCAAAAATTCAACTTGCTCTGAAAATTTTCAATTGCAAAGTGATGGATTCTTCTGGTTTTTCTTTACCTACCTTCAAACAAAATATCGAACATGATAGCTGAAGAAAACACAAACAAACAAAGACACAAACAAAGTGCTTCTCTGTGTTAACACATGGAGTGCCACAAGGGAGAACTGTTCTGGGATTCTGACTTCCTGGAAAAGAGAAATCCAAAGTTCCAAATTTATTTTCAGTGACCCTGCATTATTAATAGGCTGCTAATGTGCTCCTGAGTGCTTAAGTATTCAGAAATAAAAATTCACTCTTTGATGCTTGTTTGGAACCTGATTACTTGATTCTCTGTCAACCTATATGGCTGTTAATCTCTGTGGACTAAATTCAAAAAAGCATATGTAGGTCATCAGACAAAACCTCCATTGAAATCAATAGCAGAAATAAATTACTCTGGTATGGCATGTCAGTCTGCATTTGATTTGCTGATACATGATTACTCTGAACTGTTAGCTCCATTTACTTTTATTGATTGTTACTGTGAAATGCTTACTAATTGCTCATCAGATTTTTAAAGGTACTTAATTGCATACTTTAGACTAGTGTTAAATTCCATACATTGACTATCTGTGAATTATGTTCCAGGGAGTTCCATCTCTATTCTATGCCTGTTTTCTCTAATATTATGGGCCATGTCATTAGCTTAATCAGAGCTGATTCTAGAATTGCAGTAACAGAGATGGAGGAGGAAAGAACCTAGCTCCATTTTCAGGGTTTGAATACCAAAGGCGAGACTGAAATATTTTTTAAAAAAAAATGAGTGATCTGGATCCAGTCTTTGGACAACACACAGTCCAAGCAGTTTGTGTCTCAGGTCTGAGTTAAGCAAAGATTTGCCACTAGGTATAACAGCTCCGTATTTAACCTATATGTAGGGTTCTCAAGCCTTAGAGCAGAAGCAAAAACTCAGTCAGAACCCTTAGATACCAACCTAAGTTAAAATTAATTTTCCATACCTGCCTTCTTCTGGGAAGTGGGAGATATACACTCTTAGGGACTCAGGGAGGAAAAGTTCACTGATAGGGCACTGGTTGTAAAAGTATTTTATGACAGTCAGATGCTGTCATCAACATTCAGTGTCAATAGATGGGAGACTCCAAATTCAGTGACAAAAATATGAGTTGGGTTTGTTCAAACAATTAAGAAATTTAGGTATGACCCCACCTACCATCCACAGCCCAGTCAGGTCTAGAGGAAAGAGTTGTCTGGTTAGGGTGAAACTGCCCAGACCTGTAGGAATCAACCAAAGTTTGGAAGTGGGTATTGTACAGGTATTTGGTATTCTTAATGGCAATTTATGTGCATTACAATTTGATTCCCTTTTTAGGTTATCCAAATTTCTCTCTTGGTATCCCTACTTGTGTTTGAACTTAGACAATCCATCATTTACAAATAGGAAAAAAATGTATATAAAGTTTTAATGTCAGTGCCCAGCATATTAATGGGCATTCTCTTTGAAAAGTATCTTTCAAATCTGAAAACAAAGCTTGAACTGAAAGATGGTTCTTATTTTATTCAAGACACTGTGTTAATGCCTATAAAAGTATAAATCACACGTTTTGCTAATGTGCTCTATCTGGAGACTGTTAAATAATTCTACAATAATATTGTCTTGGGTAACTTTGTAAGCAGTGTGAGTTTATAAGGGTCTGATTGTAAAGAAGTGTCTGAAATGTGTCCAATAGCCACAGAAATAAGATATAATTGAGGAAAACACTGGAGTAATGTGTTAAAGCTGCCAGGCTTCCCCCTATAACAGGTAAAAATTCTCCTTTGGTGTAAGCTGGCATAAGAGTTCTCAGGTCTGAGAGAAAATAAAGCATCCAAATGCTCAACATTTTTTGAGACACATGAAGGTGCAGAAAAATCAATCACAGTTTTGTCTGCTTCTGCAAATTTCAAACGAGATTAATTTATTAAAAATAATATTTTGGTAGTAAAAAGTCCTAGCCAACTGAATTTCTGGTCTTGTTGAGGCCTTTGAGGTACAAAGTTAGATCAGAAGTGATGAGAAAAGTCTGATATTTCCATTCAGACCTATTAAATATTTGTGGGCACATGCAATCTGTTTATCATTGCATAGCAAACCTTACTGACAGCTTTTTGTTTGCTGTCTGGGTTTGTTATTACTGGGAGCAGAAACATTTTGGGAAGAAGAGAAACCTTATGGCCATGAGGTCACTTGTTTGCTGGGTGCTTTAGGTACTGCTCACCAGTTCTGTGACCTCTCTTTGCTCTCCAAGCTGGAAACTGTGGATTGGTTGGTCTGGTCCTCTGCCCAGGTCTGTAGGTGGAAAGTGGCCATGTCCTCTTGTGCCTCTCAAGTGTGCCAAACACTGTTACGGGGTGGAAAACAATCCTTCTGGTGTGAGTGATACTGCTTTTAAACCCTTTAACTGCTCCTTGGGCTACATTGCTACTGAGACAAATAATGACACGATTGACTCCTGGGAAAGCACAGAGGGCAGTAGTATATTGCACCCAGTGTAAAAAGACAAAGTATAAACCACAAACCACAAATCATGCTCATGATTTGGAAACAGGTAAATATTTTTCTGCCAGATTCCCAGACAGTCGTAAAAGACACAGGAGTGCCCAGGTGACAAGCTCCTCTATGCTCAGTCAAGAGTCATCCAGATTAAAAGCAGAAAAATAGAGTAAACTTCTTTTCCCCCTCTTGAAACAGGGGAAATACTTGGCTGCTTTCTTGTCACTGACGTGAAACTGTGAACATTTGGCTCCAAGCCAGCTCTGGGAAAAAAATTGCTGAAGGAACATTTTCTCATATGGTATTTCTCTGACATTGGAAGAAGTAGAAAATGCTCTAATTTTTGTGAGGAAAATTATTTTCTGGTTATTCATACCCCAAATATGAAGGCCTAGGGATGACTGTCTTTAGGTGTTTATTGACTGTATGGGAAGCTGGGGCTTGATTCCCAGCCACCCTGATTTTGTATCTATCATCTTGGATAAGGTGAGAGGCAATTGCCAAAGTGGGAAGAGCACCAATGATCTTCACCACCTGCCACGATAAGATATTGTGACTCTGAGCATATCTAAGACTTCTCTAATTTATATTCACAGATAAATCAGTGCTTTGCAATGTGGGAAATGGAGGAACCTACTTTTACCCAAGCAGAAGGAAGAGGATCATTTCCCCAATCTCTGAATTACTCATAGTTCACTTGTTTTTTGTACAAATTTTATGCACCAGCTGATCAACCTCACTTAATTAAAAGGAAGTATTACTAACACTAAATACATTGCTTTTATTTTCTTTGAAGTATTTCTGATTACTTGTGCTCAAAAAACCTCATTTTGGAATTATCAGGGAAAAGTGGAGTGAAATTTATAAAAGCAGAACAAAAGCATCCAGCAAAAGCTAAAGAATGGGAGATTTATGTTTATAACTACGTGGGGGAATCAAAGAACACCAGTGATTTACAAAACCTGTTGAAGTACAAGAAGAAAAGGTTATAAAATATCCATGAAAACATTTATGAGAGATATCAGAAAAACATTGTCACAGAGATTTGGCTATGAGAGTCACCACACAGGAGAAGTAGGAAGAGGAATGTTAATGGCTTTTGAGCAAAAAAACCCTCTGATATTTATGACTATTTTTTACAGAATAAAAACATACTAAAGTATAAAAAAATTCAAAGAACCCTCATTACTTAACTAAGATATTAGTAGAAAGTAGAAACTGATTTCCTCTTCACATGAAAGTGACCAGTAGGACCTTCTAGAAGTGAAATGACAAAAAAAACCTTCAAGTTCCTAAGCAAGACTGCCCTTCAGTGACAGTTATGATGACATAGTTGCAGTGAGTTTTGAACTGCAGTAGCTGGCAGCTTCAGGCCACTGGAGGGAACGGAGGAAAAGGCTGCCAGACCAGGCCGGGGCAGGATGAGCAGCATTTGCCTCTTCATGGCAGCACCGTGCTGCCTTCCAGGGCTCTGCTGACTCCCACTGCAGCCATGCAAAGGCCACAGCTCTTAAATCCAGGACGGTCCCTCACTATTCAGTCTGCTGACAGTCAGCACAGATTGCATGTATTGCAAAAACGCCTTCTGCACTATTTTTACTTTCCGAAAGAGATCCAAGGCAGTGCTCCGAGCAGCATTCAATGCAGCTCACTAATCTTCAACACTCAGCCAGGATGTTAGAAGTAAACAGTTGCAAACAGAGCTGCTTGAAAATTTCAAATACATTTTTATGTAGACATACATACTTTAGACAACACCGTATATATTCACAACAAGCTACAGGTTGTACTCCTTTTCTCCTTTTTTTTTCCTTTTTCTATTTACCAATTCCTGCCCACAAAAGGAAAAGTAGAAAAAAGGAAGGATGACTTAAAAATATAAAGGTTAAATAAACAAAAAATATCAAATCAAAAAAAGGAAATTTTTTCAAAATCACAGTGGATTAAGACAAATATTCATCAAAAAATTAATGAAAAAACATTGATAGCATTAAAAAATCTTTGTTAGAATCCGTGTGTCGTTATATATTTTTAGAAAAATCTAAACAAAAAATCCCCCAAAACCAAACACAGCCTCCCCCAAAACTAGTAAAACCAAAAACAAAACAAAACACCCTAAAAACCCCAAAAGAAAAACCCTGAAAAAAATCCAACCCCCAAGAAACCCCAAGTAGAAAAAATGTTCATCTTGTTGCTAAAACATAAATACCTACATAAACACCTAAAATACTTTAGGAGCTAGGCAAATAAAGTATTGATTTCCTGGGTAAGGTTATTATAGTCTTTAAGAAATGCATCTCATTCTGTCACAGAACAAATATTCAGATTGTTTTGAAATCCAACCTAACGAGGACACACAGTGATGAAATAAATGCAGGTGACTTGGCTGCAAATAAAAATTTCCTAAGCCATGGGGCTATCTCATTTCACAGTTGGAGTAGTAGTTCTTTTTTCCTAGGTTTTTTGGAATACAAACCTTTATGTATAGACCTGCTGTTTTGTTTTCCATTAATGCCTTTTTTAACCAATTAGAGGGCCAAATTATACCACAATTCTCTCTGTCCCTTCCCTCTCCTTATTTCTTCATTCTTTTTCAGTCAAAGGGCAGAACCATTTGTTGATAAACATGGAAACTGAGTTTTGCTTTGTGCTTCTAAACATGCCTCATCTCCTTAAGAGCATATTTAATGTATTCCCCTGTTGAATTTAGAATAGAGCTACTGAAAATGAGAAACCTACTTAAGTGTTAAAAAGTTGCCATTTCACAGTTGTAAGACTCAGCCCCTATAAACCCACACTGCTCTGGAGCTGATAGTAGATCCTACACCATCTTGGTAAAAAAAATGGTATGACAATGACAAATATTTTTAAATTTTCTTTAATATGTGTTAAATGAATGTAATTGGGTAACAACTCAGCATATTCTGTGATTCTGTGGACTAAAATAATAAATGACAATCATCTTTCACTATTCATCCATCTACTTTCAGGTGAATCTCCATAACCTTGGACATCTAGAAAGCTGAAAATTTATAAGAAACCTCCTTTGAATTATAAAAATGATCTCTTGCCCTACATATCTGTAAAATTTAGAATGTGTGCAATTTGTATACTTAAAATAAAAAAAGTTAAAATTGAGTGAAATGTACCATGGTTTTCAATTGCTTTCAATTACCATTAAACCTTTTTGAGAGCAATTTGCATAATGTTTCATAAACATGTAGGCAGATTAACCTTTTTAGTTAATTTATTCATTAGCAGTAAAAATTCAAAGCATCTCTTATGAGAAAATAATGTCTTGCTGTTAAATTACATGGAAACAAAGCAATTGGGGCATAGTTGCCTCAGTTCTCCCTGTGTCAAAGCACAAAATAGTGGAGAGAATAAAGCTTCACCTGTTAGGGGAGCGTTGATTAAATTGCCTGTTTGTGAACAATTAGCAGTATTACAAGAAGATTAGGTGAAGTATTAATTAGAGATGGGTTAGAAGAGTCCTGCCTGGAGCAGGTACCTGCAAATATGGGGGATGCAAGAAAGAAGAAGTATGAGAAAAGACAGAGAGTTTGACTCTTTCCTGTCTTAAATCTCTTCATCTCAAACATTCTGTCAAAGAAAGTGTGGTACCTCAACACTGTTTTTCTGTCACTTTGTGATTCCTTTACATGTCTGTAATTGGCTACTTGAGATAGAAAGGAGTGGTCACATTCCTTTGTCCCCCAGTGCGGTCTCCATCGGTTATTTTGCCTCTGGATGAACTGAGGTCACATCATTATCCATATGTGAGAATGTAAAAAGAGGTTGAAGTTTGGACACTTAGGTGGTGTTTTATTAGCCAGGGTCTTAAGGCGTTTTCAACAACAGGAGATTAAACCCTTCTCATGAGCTGGGATTGAATCATTTGCGGATTGATTTTAAGCAGTGACAGGTCTATCACTCTGGGTAAGATTATACAGCGTTGGGTGATACAGGCTGCACCAGCATGTAGAGGGCAGCTGCTTAGCTGATGGAGACAGAGCCTGAACGAGCAGTTTGAGAGTTTACACCGGTTTTAGACCTATCTTTATATCTCTTCATTAAGAAATAAAATGAAGCTTTTCAGTACCCATGCTCTGTCATATGTCATAATGCTATCCATTGTCTTTAGAGTATATCCAAAACAAATATACTATTGCAATGAGTGGTCCCATCTTTAACCTATTTATTCAGATATACGTGTGAATATTTAGTTTGGGACATCTGTTATGTAATATAAACCTATTAAATCTATAATAACGTCCAAATTTAAATGTCAGGACAAACAACTTGGTATTTTTACACTTTTCCATATCTTTTAATGGGTTTACATGTGGAAGAGAGATACTGATCAAGATTTCAAAGTTAAGGAAATTCCACACTCCTTTCTGGTGATTCCAATAGCCAGATTATACAGGTGACATGAGAATGCTGAAGTCAGTAAGTGCACAAGTATGCAGAACCATTAAATTATCTAATATTAAATATTATTCATGGTCCTCTTGTATTGCTGTCATGCTGATTAGTGGAATGTTGTTGACTTAAGGGATGTAAGTCAACCACAAAATCTGCAACAATCTCAAAAAAGTCTGGGGAAAGAGTTCAAAAAATAGATTCTCTACAGAAATTTAAAACAGATTAAAAGTTTAAAGATGGTTCCTTAGCTTTTAAGATGCCTACCAATTTTCTAGTAGAATTATCTATTAAATACCTCTACTATCTTTCAACTAATAAACAAAAACAAAGCAGAAAATCAGAAAAAACCCACGATGTTTTGAAAACCCAAAATAAATAGAGGGACCTAAATGTCTGGAGGAAAGCACAGGGTTTTTTCTTAGAAAGGTCTCATCATGTGATCTTAACATTATATTTACTGTGGTGTTTTTTCTAACATACCTTACTAACTGCTAGAGAAGCATGCAAATCCCATGATTGACACAGTTAAATAGAAATCCACCAGAAAAACAGGTGGTTTTGATAGGTGATATCTTCTAGGAATGACTACCAGACTTGCTCCATTACTAAGATTTAGCCACCAGTGAGGCTAAAAATAGGAATAAACTGCTATGTACAAAAATCGTTGTTACCATCCTGTAACAATGCCACTGTGGGATTTATTTACAATGAAAATGCCAAGTGCTTCACATAAGCACGTACAAAGGCTGTCAAACACCCTCTCTATGCCAAATTGATGTTTCACTGGAAGTTTCCACCACATAATAGATCTGTGGTCTTTCTATATCTGTATTGGACACATCATTCCCTACAAAGTGCCTGAAGCAGCTGAAGTAATCACCTCAAACATGATAATAAATTTCAGTGATATGAACTTTCAACATTTAATGTTCAAATGCTTTTGTATAAAGTCTTCTTCAGGAACACTTTGCTTTGACTTTCATCAAGAAATCAGATTGTAAGATCATAAAATGTTGAAATCAACTTCAGATAGTGTTGTAGTCTTCCTGACAGAATCCTAAATACAATTGTATTGTCAAAACCCACTAAGGAGCAAAACCCCCCAAGGAGCAATTAATATTATGACTGTGGCACTTTAGGTTATTTTTGGGAAAGGAGTAAAATGGAAAGCAAAGCTCACTCTTGTTAATAAAAAGGTTAAATACTAAGTCAAATGGCAGAAAATTGGCTTAAAACACTGTGGATAAAAACAGAAATCTATTTTAATTTTGAAGTGCCTGCCCTGAACAATTGCATATCCACCTTGACAGGAAAAGCTTCTCTTAATGTCTCCTCTTGGAGGAGCTTCCATTATTCTCCATAAATCGTAGGAAATTAGACATATTTTAAGGGTTGTAAGCTCATTTCCCTCTTACAACAAGTGTAGTTTAAAGTGTTTAAATATAGTATAAACTAGTGTCTATTTAACTAAATGACAATTTCTAATTATTGTACAAATCTCTATAATTTAATGCCCAATTCCATATGCAGACTCCTCCTGTTTCAGAAGAAAACAGAAATTCAAATGAATGTTTGAGAAGGAAAAAACAGTATTCAAGAAAAGAGCTCTTAAAAGAAAATACTGAAAAAACATGAGGAAAATACAGGGAAAGATATGATTCTGTTAACATTGATGAAATGGGATGGCCAGCTATGTTCTAAATCAACTTTATTTTGTCAGACATATTAACTTGCTAAGTTTCAGTAAATATGGAATATTTGGACTAAACAAGAGGATTGTGTCTTATGTGACACAGTTCAGTGGCCTCTTAACTTGCAGGGCATATAAAAGATTAAGATTCAGTCGCTTTACTGCCTAAATTAAGCCAGAACCTGGGCAGGAATCTCTTCCTGACCTCCAAAGTTCTCTAACTCCTTAGTTATTCCAGATTGGCATAGTACCTATTGGAGTCACTCCATGAAATATAAATAGATATTTAAGACTAAACATTCACAAGGAAAAATAATTAAAACTGTCCGCTATATCTTTGATGAGCCTTCCTGTCACCGGATCACAGAGCAATTTTTAATCATGATGTCCTACAAGTAATCTTCCACAAGAAGTGTGCAGAGAGCCTGGGTTTTGCTGCAGTCTGGTGGTATAGAATGATCCTAATTCACACCAGTGAAAACTCAAATAAACACAAATAGAATTTCAGCTCAGACCTTCACTGAACTTGGTAACTATTACCTGCACTGATATACCAGCTGTTATGTATCCAAGGGAAGGGCTGATGCAGGCACCTGTCTCACAGCAGCGAGTGCAGAGCTGGGGAAGGCACCTCTGCCTCAGTGAAGTGGCAGGAACCCTTGCTTGTATACTACTTTCATGAAGTTAGGCAATGACAGGACTTTCTAGGTGCCTAATTCTCCTCATAGGCAAGACACAGACATACTGCTACTTTAGAATCACTAAGACTAATGTATAAAACAGCTTCTTGCTTTGACATACTATATCACTGACTATCAATTAGTTTAGATTTTGCGGTTGTTTCTGTGTTATTCTGTTGATTATGTAGCTTTTGAATATCATTATAAATATGAAAGCTTAAAATTTCCTAAATGTTTAGCAGACAAAATTATTCCCTATAAAAATATATTCATTAATGTGCTATCTCTGTTAATCTTTCTGCTTATCATATGAAGTTCTTATTTTATATATATCATTCTTAGAAACATAAGCATGCCATTCAGATGCTCACAGAGATGCTCTTAGAGATGTTTGTTCATGGCACATAGAGATACAGATTGACAGGACAATCGAATGGTCTGCATCTTGTTTCAGATTATTTATGAATAGTCTTCATTTTTGGTCTGCCAAGACTGGAAATAGGAAGCAGAAGCAAAAATAAGTTTGTCAATAACCTCCCACTAGGAAATGTAAGATGGTGAACTCAGCATGCAGCAGCACATGGCACATTCAGGTAGTCCATGTATTTTAACCACAGTAGTACGGCTGTAATACTGTTCCTGTCTTTCCTCTCCTTCCTATTTTCCTTCTTATTCTTCTTCCCCTTTTTCTCACTTCCCTTCTGTCTCTCCCTCCCTCACATTCTTCTGCCCTTCCATCCCCGCTGTGCTTCTTAATTGGCCAGATACCTAACCCTGAGGTTTTCAGTGTGAGACCTGGAAAAAAAAAATTTAACTTAAAGGTTTCAAAAGTAGTGGAGGACAGTGTATACCTAGAAGTAGATATGGACTTTTAGAAATCTTAACCTTGGAAGGTTAAGACTTCAAACACTTTCAAGTTTTGGTCTCGATGAATTTGAAAAGTTCTGTATTTATTTGATTTTTTTTTAAATTGTATTTAGAGGGTACATTTTGGTCATGGGCACCTATGTTCTTATTGTAATGTAATCACTGTTTCTTGGTGATAGAGTTTTATTTTATCACCTTCTCTGTGGGTAATTACTGGGTTATTAACAAATGGCGTAGAACAGCATGTGTGTGTGTGTGTCTCTGTGTGTGTGCATGTGTATGTGTGTATGTGCCTGTATTTTATTCTGTCTTTGTAACAGCTCTGAACAAATTCACCTCTAGGGATTTCTAAAGTGATTTAGCATTCCACTTCCTACAATAACAGCATATTTCAACACAAACACTTAATTATTTTAAAAGTTTATTTGATTTTATACTCTCTTTATCTGTCATGAAGCTATTTTATTCCTCTTCCACTTATATGAGTTTAGACTGTGTTTGTTTTAAATTTATATAAACACAGAATACAGAAATACAGAATATAGCCATTAGCTTAGAGTATTACATCAATTTAAGACCTGATTCCAATCTTTCCATAAATGAAATAAATGGAATTCAGCACTAGGTGAAGGAGAAAAGGCTGAATAGAACAAAGTCACTGGATGCTAAAATTCAAAACAGCTCAAGATTTCAGGGTAAAAATGCAAAATTAAGACTGTTGAACTCTCTGAGGGAAATGAGAAGGGCCTAATGTTTTATTCTTCCATTACTGGGTGAACATTTACATTATTATTACTAGGCCAACTCAAGCAGTTTATTTTAAAACTTAATCCCTCAGGAAGAAAAAAAATTATACTTTCTGTAATGGGAGTAAAAAGGAATAAGGGGGAAAATATAAGAACACAAGGATTTAATTCTAAATCATTAAAGCATAATGCTGAGGATAATAAGAAAAATTTTTCAGCTATGCATGAACATTCTTCAGCTGAGTTTGAGACTGGAGCCATTTGTAACCACGAGCTCATAATTGTTAGGGACTACAAGGCCCAGATTTTGCTTGAACCAGTAAAACACCAGTGCAAAACATACAATAAATAATCATAATATCTGTACTAAAGATCTATGTTCTGGTGTTGAACTTGAGCCGTAGAATAAAGATGAACAGGAGCTAAACTCCTTATTTTCCTGATACCATGCAAATATTATTTGTCATATTCAGCCCTCAGCAAATGAGCTTACACAAACTGCTTGTACTGACCTTCATTCATTATTATATTGGGGTTTTTTTTCTAAACTTGAAAAAATTCTCCAAAATATCTATTTTTATATCAATGTAGGTATGGGTATTAACTGTAGTTTCTTGTGGCAGAACAAGTAGTATGTATACTTGAACTAAACAAGGATACTCTGAATTTAAGGCATGATTCTGGTCTGCAAGTGTCTGATATTTATTTTATGAATTTAAAGTAGTAGTCTGAGGTCCTCCTAAATGTTGTGAACACAGTAGACTAGAGGCCTGAATTCCTGGAATAATGTCAATATGTAACAAAACCCAAGATGCTCAGAAGTTGCTTTCCTCTGCAAAAATCCCAAACTGAGCACAACAGAAGCAAGCCTGGTGACATCTGTAACACACTGTGGAACATTAGCTACAGTTTGCAAAACACTTTTTTACACTGAGGCACGTTTTGTGAGTCCCTCCACCAAAAGTAAGAGGAATACTTGTAAAGCAAACACTGTATTTAAGAGGTTGAACTGCTTCCCAGCTCTGTAACATCTGAACGCATTTCTCTTAACTGGGTCACAAAGACTGCAGCAATTCATATACCCCTTGGCACTTCTCTTTTGGGTTACAGAAACACTTCTTTGCATGAAGTGTTTTGATAGTTTAGGCAGGAGCAAGGTTGGTTTATATGATGAGTATGCTGTGTTTCAGATAGAAGTTTTTTATCAAGTTTTGGCAGTACTCCCTAAATGTAATGAAACACCAGCACTGTTCTGGTACTTTGGAAATTTATTCCACAACCAGTTCCACCGAGATGTACATTATTAACATGACTCAGTGCTATATATTGTCTATAAGTAAATTAAGTCCCTCTTACACATCCACAGTACTACAACATAAAACCATGGTACTGTCTAAAGAGGCAGGCCTCTCTTCCCTTTTATCTTTGTGTATTTCTCAGTTCTTTGATTCAGTTTGCAATGGCTTTGTTGCAGGTTCTTGTTCCCAGAATAGGATTCAGGAACTGGCATGACTGAAAACTGAACTCCAATCTTTACTTTCCCCTCTTCCCCACCCACTTTGATCAGTTTAGTTTATAGCCAGCTTAGATGTGGAAATATGTGTGGGAAGACACACAGACTGTCTGTCCATATTGCTGGATATTTATGCAGGGTTCAAGTGACCATATAACCACAGCTTGAATTAGGATCATTTTCTCTGAGCTCCTACTGCAGTCAAAGGAGAAAGCATGACTTACCATCTCTAAAGGTTAACATAGGATCTGTGAACTTCTTTCTGAACCTAAACTCAGTTGCTTAAAGCTAATAGTCCCCTAAGTTGCAATGCTCACTTTGTTTTCATCTTTCACGTGTTTTAGCCAATGTTGTATGATTAGTCTGCTGTAAAGATATTAGAATCTGGCCCAGACTCCCTATGAACTCATGCTGGCAGATTGTAAAGGATGCAATCCGATTCTGACATTTCCCCTTCTGCATTAGAGGATATACATCTATGTTCTTCAGATATTCAGAAACATCTTCAGATTCACTTTTCAGAATGCAAAGGACCCCTAAACACTAATGCAATGACTACAACATCCATGAAAATATTCACACCACAGTAAAGAACCAAATGGGAAAAACGTGTCATGAACACTATTGTACACTGTGGCTGAAAGTACCCTATATAATGACAAAAAAATGTAATATGGTTGTTTTTCACCATCACTGTTAGTTTTACCATGCACTAGAAGTTAATTTTATCATCTATTTTTTTTTTATTCTCTCTGTGGGGCAAGAAGATGGCATATTCCTTGTCTTGGAGATCACTTTTTGCATTTCTGTATTGTCTCTCAGGTTATATGGAAACTGTGAGACCTAGGAGAGTTTCTGGGCTCCCAGTCATCCTGCAACCTGACTCTCTTATCAGGGGAAGGTTTGGACTTGTGCTGTTTGCCTCATCCTGTGTACCCTGGATTTTGCAGAAATGGAACCCAGGCGGGTGGACAGACAGGAGGTTACAAAATGCTTCACCCAGAATCTCACCCTGGACTGGTATTTCAGCATGAGCTAAGCATGTGCTCTCAGGTTGTATGAAAACATGGTCCCTGTATAATCAATGGTATTTTTTCAACAGAATCTCTGATTTTTTTCTTTTACTAAAGCAAGACAAAAGTTTGTAATAATTATGCCATTTCCTACCACTAGATTTCAACTATCAATACCGAACGTAAAAGGATAATCTTGTATTTTAACACATACTACTTACACTTTTACAATTAAATTAATGTTGTCCTCAGTACAAGGTGGTTTTCTTCTATGAATTGCAAAAAGAAGCACAGCCTTATTAAAGATGTTTACAATTTAATTCTTTACTTCCAACCTTATCAATCACATAAATGCTCTATGTCTGGGATTCTTCCAGTAGGCTGTTACTGTGTGCTGGCTCTAAAGCATGAACAAATCGCACAGTGAAATTTGCCCCTTTCTCCTTACCCTGACTCAGACACCCAGAGTTATACCACTGGTATCTTCAACTTCAGAAGTTATTTTCTCTATTTGGATACTCTCTAGGGATAAGGAAGTGTAGATGTGGAAAGCCCTTCTCATCAGGCCCATGCAGAAGGCAGACTTTTTAGAAGTTAGAGTTTCATGAACCTAAGGGATAACATACTTCAAATGTTAGGCATTTTCTGGAGGATATTGTGTTGGCTGAATGCCTGTTATCAAGGAATTGTACAGGATGCATATTTAAAGTTTCCTGATGGGAAAAGCAGAATGAGTTGGGCTGTCTGGCAGATTTGAGTCATTTACTTGAAGTCAGGGTAACACTCAACGTTTATGAAAGACATGAAAAATTAGATTTTACCTCCTAGGGATAAAGGAAAATTTGGCTAAAAATTAGGACTAAATTCCATCAGCTCTGATCGTCATGTTAGCTGACAAAAAAATAGAAAGAAACCTCTCTTAGAGATAGATGAGAAAACAGTAGGGGGGGGAAAAGAAAAATATATGAAAGGAAAAATGCTCTGGCCGTCAAGAGGGCCAACGGTGTCTTGGGATGCATCAGGCACAGCATCATCAGCCAGTCAAAGGAGAGGATTTTCCCTCTCTCCTCTACACTAGTGTGGCTTCACCTTGAGTCCTGCGTGCAGTTTTGGGCACCACAGTACGAAAAAGACATTACATTATTAGAGATTGTCCAAAGGAGGGCATGGTGAAAATTCTGGAGAAGAAACTGTATGAGGAGCAGCTGAGGTCACTTGATTTGTTCAGCCTAGTGAGGAGAAGACTGAAGTGATTCCTTATTGCAGTTACAGCTTCCTTGTGAGGGTAAGTGGAGGGGCAGGCGCTGATCTCTTCAATCTCTCTGGTGACCAGTGACAGGACCCAAAGGAATGGCATGAAGCTGAGTCAGGGGAGGTTTAGGTTGGATATCAGGAAAAGTTTCTTCACCCAGAGGGTGGTTGGGCACTGGAACAGGCTCCCCAGAGAAGTGGTCACAGCACCAAACCTGACAGAGTTCAAGAAACATTTGGACAATATTCTCAGGCACATGTCATTCCTGGGGTATCCTGCGCAGGGCTGGGAGTTGGACTCGATGGTCCTGATGGCTCCCTTCTAACTCAGCATATTTTGTTCTATGATTATGTTTGATACATGTGAGAGCACATGTACCCAACAAACTTTAATTTGGAAGGCATTGTAGAAATACGTACATTTTAAGAAGAAAGAAGTAAATTAATCCGGTCAACATAACAGCCTTCTTTTTGACTAAATAAAGAAAAATCATTATCGATTTTTATATCATGACTGATACAACAGAAACTATTACTCAAATGAGAAAACAGTTTGACAAAGCCAGAGAAAGACTTGAAGTACACGGACTGGGGAGTTTTCCAGGGCTTAAAATGCAAAAGCAAGATGCATATTTATTTTATTGTGTGGCCATATGTTTCCATTGATGAAAAAGAAGCGGAGAAGACTGCTGAAAGCCAAAGAGATAACAGGAGAAATGTTGCTAAGGTATCTTTGAGGGAAAATTAAAATAATTTTTTTTGGAGCAGATGGAGGCTTAGAGAAACCAATATGTCTCCTAACATATATCCTCAAACATTTTCACTGGAATTTTACCAACCTCTTCTATTAGTCTGGCATTGTAAGGATTTTGAAGCTGTTGGTTCTGCTGGATTTCAGACTCTCTCAGACACTAAAATACTTTATTGAGAATGGAAAATTTATTGGGAAACAGAAGTAGAAAGTTCAGAGGTATTTCATGGAAAAAAAAAAATTCATTTTAGTGTTCTTTTGTACCAATAAACTGGATGAGAAAAAAAAATAGTGTCAAGATACATGAGTATAGTTACCACTAAATAGTATATCAGTCAATGTTCCTGTCAATAAATGTTCCAAAATCAATGCGAGAATCTTAAAACTCTTTTCTATATGATCTAATAGACAAGAAAAACTTGTAACAAGTCAGCTTCTGTCAAGAGACACACTAATAATTCTGACTACTCTGGTCATATACTCAGCAATAGCCAAAAAATTGGAGCTGGTAATAAAACACTAGGTAGCTGCAAATGTGTAATTGGCATAAATATGTATCTAATTAAGTAAAGACTATCATGTGATGCCAAATTCAACAGAGGACAATAAAAGTCATGTTTGATGGCTGATAGGTCCTATAAGTTTCTCTTTGTTTAATCTGTGGTGTTGCTTTCCCAGACTTGGAGGGAAACGTGGCAGTGGCAAATGAGATTGTGGCTTGTCCTGTCCTCTGAGCTTCATGCAGGTCCTGAGAAACCTTCTGTGGGGAAGACAAGTTTGGACTTTTCCGGGCAATTAGAACATGGAGGTGGGACTACCATTTGAATTCACGTAAGCATGAGGAAAGCAAGAAACTTACAGTAGAGTTTCAGGCTGAAAGAAATACATTCCTTATGTCTGGTTTTAGGCATCTGGGATACATATAGAGCCTTATGAGTTCTGTACCCTCACCTCTCTCTAACATAAACAGAAAAACAGACAGTCTTTATAGATGGTGTATTATTCTCATCACATATAGATGAATCACATCTATAAGGGCATGAATCACACTGTAAAACGCTAAGGTGTCTCCACTATAAAAAAGACAGCTGAAGGAGAGGTGGGTGTTTAGATCTGGATGGATCAGCTCCAGCCTGACAGGGTCTTTCTTACTTGTAGCAACAAATTAATCTAACACCAATTCTCAAAAGTGATGAAAGGCAAAATGCTTTTCTAGTGACCTAGATAGTGCTGTGAGGCTTGTGTAAGAGAGAACAAAACACAATCAACTGCAAAGTGGGTGAAACAAGAGGACCAGACTTGTGGGGATGAGGAGGGGAAGACTTATCTTCAGAACTTTATTTACTCTGGCTCATTGAACAGCCGCAGGTTTATGCTGCTCAAGTGCTGCTTTTCTGTTCCCATACATGCGCTTGTGACTTCCAAAATATACACCCTTATAAAATGCAAACTTTTGAAACCTACTGGTGTCTATACTTAAAAAAAACAAAATAAAATGTGCAGAGTAGATTCACACAATGTTTTTGATTACTAAGGATCTGGTCACACCAATATAATTTTTATGCAGATGTGGCTCTAGGAAAGGTTCTTTCTGTGTATGGGGAGCTTAGCGAGCTTAAGCTACTGTAAAGATATATTTGCTGTATCAAGCCTGACTCAAATAAGATTTTATAAAGATAGAATGAGATCCAGAAAAACTTTGTTCTTGCTCTGTCTTTTGTGGGTGCTTCTTGCAAGAATTTAGGCAGCGAATACTAAGTGAGGATTTAATAAATGGCTTTCAGATGTCATGAATATTATAGAAACTCAGAGATTCCCAACTAGCTCCTCATGATTCCAACATTCAGTTCTTCAAACTCTTAGGTACGACAACAATATTTCTACTTTGTGTCTTTTCAACGTGGATCAACATTCTGGGGCATGAACATATGCACTATAAACTGCTAAATACTTCAACAACAAAAATAAACAAATACTAATTACCTATTGTACTGGCTTGAAAACAAACCAGTAGGAGATTACAAGTCAGAATTATAATTTAATGGGAAATAAAATAAATGAAATAGTACAAGAACACTGACAGAGTCGGGATCCAACCTGACACCCTGTTAGTCAGGGTGGTGGTAGCAGCCCAGATGAAGTGGTTCCGTTGAAGCAGCAATCCTGTAGAAGGGTCTGGTTTTTCGCCTGAAGGTCAAGTAGGAACTCTTGTCTTCTGGGCATCCAGTAGGTAAGGACTGCTTGTGCTGTTCCAAACTCCAGATTATATCCAGGCAGGAATGCCTGGTTCCTCCCCCTGGGCGGAGCATCTCACAACGGGCTGATGTAATTCTATGAGTCGTGCAGTGGGTGCTCGATAGCCCATTACACAGAGACAGCCCCCGGAGGGAGTTACCAGGGGTGAGTCATGGTAGGGGATAACGAGCACTGCCCCGCCTGCTTTAACAGCTTGTGAAGATGATAACAGAATACATGCTTTGGGTTACATCCTACATTGTAACCTAGGACACATATCCTGAACATGGAGTTGTAAAGAAAAACTAACTTGTCTTTGCTAACAAGCTTTTAGTTTTATTTTGTTTATGTAGTAAGATCTTGGTACCAGGAGAGCTGGAAACATGCTCTCTTGGCTTCTGTGGAAATTAAATGTGCACATATATTTTTATAATTATCCTCTTTTTAAACATGTTTGGCTAGAAGGAAAATTGTTATTTTTCTTGGGGGATTATGGAATCTGAGAACAGTTGAGGAAGGTAAGTAGCTCTGGAGAGTACCCTATCCTACTCTGCTCAAAACAAGTTACTCAGGACCAGATGCAGTCAGGTTTTAAACATCTCTAAGGAGGCAGACTACACAACCTCTCTGGGCAAACCTTAAAAGAAGAATTTATTTTTCTTATGCTTAAATTTAATATTCAATTTATGCCTGTATTTCAATTTATGCCTGTATTTCAATTTATGCCCATTGCCTCTTGTCCTGCACCTGGACATCAGTGAGAAAACTTGGCTCAGTCTCTACAGACTCTTATCAGATATTTACACACATTGATAAGATCCTCCCTAAGATTTCTATTTGCTTACTCAAACATGATAAAAATTATTATAAACAAAACTTACTGTCAACACAAGTTATTCTTTTAAAATATAACTTTATTTGCAGAGAATTTAAATAGTTTTAATTATTAGTAATTCTTCTTAATCTCATGTGTGTAAATTAAAAAAAAAAAAGTAAAGACTTTTTTTTACAATTCAAAAAAGTTCAAATTTTTTTCCAACAGTCAAAATACTTTAAAACCTTTTTAAAATCTCTTCTGGCTTTTTAAAATTGTTTCTGTCAATCAAACAAGCTTTTCTTGGATTAATAAGGGAGTTACTAAAAATTTCCAGTCTAACACATTAAATTATGTTTTGGTTGATTTAAATCTCCACTAATTATTTGTCCAGTTCTTAGATCAGACTCCATATCAGAAATTTATACTTATCTATACGTGATTTTGGAAGGGAACTACAGAACAGATCTGCACTTCTCATGTTACATGCGATTTGTTGGTAGACATTTTCAAGAGGTTGCACTCACTATACATCTTGTCAGTTCCTTCTTCTTTTCAAGAGTTTTTGTTATATTTTTAATATGGTACAAATTAAATTAAGATCAAATTTAGCCTCAGTGTTTAAAATATTTGATTATCTGCTTTTTTAGATGCAGCTGTACCAACTGTAGAGGAATACAAATTTTGGCTTTAGTACTGTTTCAGTTTCTGAACAATTATTAGACAAAATGAAAGTGAAATCATAAAAAACTGTAAATTTAGTTTTGATATATTACACCATGTTTGCAAAGAGCAGAATAAATCTATTAAAATACATGCAACATATTTTAAATCAAATAGTACTAAAACTTTTAAATTCATTACTTGGCTCATACGATGCTTGTAAAATATTTCATTTTTAAGTGTGGTCATTACAATTTAAAATAAAAAGAGTTTTGGAATTCAGACTCTGCATTCTGAAATTAATTTATTAAATATTTTTCAGTTACAATGTAAACTGAAGCAAATAGTTCTGATTGCGTACCTAAATCACTTTATTAATTCTAGCAGAAGTAGAGGCTGATAAGCAGGTTCATACTATGCATTCTTTCAGAGCATAATTTGAAAGTTTATTTTAGGAAAATTAAGATAATTAATTCCATTATTTCAATCAATTTAGTATTGTTTAGGATTTTAAAGTTTGAATTAATGACTTTTCAGACAGAAAAGATTTCCTTCATAATCTAAATTATCCTTTTTGACACTATTTTTTCAGGATTCATTTATATGATGCTTTGAAGTGTGGACATTTCTCAGATGGAAATGAGTTGTTATTGGACAATGTCCACAAGTAAAATAAAAATCTACAGACCACAACAAAGAAATTCTAATTTATTGCCCAGCACCTACCCTCATTCCACCAAACTGTAGGGAAGTGGGTTTTTAATAATAGTAGTGCTGATGACTATACTTAAGAAGAATCAAGATGAGAAAAATCTTAGTTTAGAGAAACAAAGCTTAGCAACCATATTGGTGGGCATATACAGGTTTGTACATGCATATATTGAGATTTCCGGATGAGACTATTTTCAAGGGGCAGTGCTAACATTTGTTTTCAGCCAGTTTCAGAAGCAATCAACCAGTTCCATATCATCTACATAGATTTTCTTCATTATTGTTTTACCCTTTAGCCCAGCTCTTCCAGGACATCATTATGGTCACTGAGTTCTTTGCATTAGAAAGTCACTTGTGGTAATCAACAGCAAATAAATTTAGCAAAAAAGAAATTGAGGTTCTGAAAGAAAGTGAATCTCTAGTAATTTAATAATCTTCTTGTATAATGCTATTGTTTTCTTTAGAGGTGTAATCATCCTTGCAAAAGGAATAGATCAGAGGTGAACTAGATCATTAGAAGCCTACCAGTCCAGCCTTCAGGAGGAAGGACAGGCCAGAGGAGCAATGGGACCATATATTTCTTCTGCATGTGAACAGAAAATGGTAAATAATGACAATGAGGTAAAATCCATAACCGTATAAACATACAGGACGTTTTAAATATCATTACTTCTGTACAAATACCTCCAAAACACTCTAAGAAATAGTGAAGGGGATAGATCTATTACTGCTTATTCAACAGTCAAATTAAATTAGTAACTTAAACCAGTAAAGGAGAAGGGAAAGCCAGCGAATGCATCCCTTTTAAAATGAGACATTTCAACTCAAACATCAAATGAAATAGTTTATACTGGATATTTAAGGTGATTAATGTCATTTCTTCCATGTTTTCTCACAAGGCATGAGAGAAAAATAACATTTTTATTTCTTGCAGTGGTCAAACATTCAACACGTTCCAATACAATTAAAATTGTAGGAGGTGTCTTCACTTTGTTCGTAAATCATGGAGCTGTTCTCATTCTGTTTTACAACGGTAGGCATAAAAGAAGAGACATGATATAAACCAAAAACTATTCTGAATTCTGCACCCCAGCCATTATCTTTGTTGCTCTGTTTCTAATTTTAGGCTAGAAATTCCTTTCCCTCCTTCACATCCTAACAAAAAAAAAAAACCCACAAAACCAAAAAAGAAAAAAAAAAACCAAAAAAAAAAAACCCCAAAACCAAAAAAACACCTGAGATATATTGTCATGAAATTATAGAAGGAATAAAAATGTGTTACTGGGAAAAGCATACACACTTCAGAGTACCAATATTTTTCAAAGGAACAAAAGTATAGCATCAAAAACTGACTCCAGCTTGTAACTTTACTCTGTTGTCTAAGGATGCTTTTGCTCTTCAGTCATTTCTATATTCTAGTTGTAGATTGTGTAAATGTGTTTAAATTTAGCCTTAATTAGCCTACATTAGATAAAGTTTTCAGTTAAAAAAAAATTTCCAACCTGTGAAGTGCAGAGCCGCAGCAGGATTGTCTGCTTTCCAAGGTACATGGTCTGGAGCTTTGGTCTGGATCCAGGCCAGTGACCAGGGTCAGGGCGTGAGCTACACTAAAATTTTAAACACTCTCAAAATTCAACAGCTTGGCTCAGCAATGCTACTATCTTAATATTAAAATATTTCTGGATTGCATGATGTGTGGAGCGAATACTAGGATGGTTGCTTTTCTTTGGATTTTTATTTGGGGTTTTCTTTCAGGATGTGGTGGATTTATGTGGAGTCGTGAAGTAAGTCTACCTTTTTGAAGAGGCATCTTTGGAGGTTGCCTCCAATTCTGGGTCATGCATTCTCTTTGGGAAAGAGAACAGCTGGGAAACATTACAGAGAAAGACTCAGTACCCATATAAAGTACTAGAGTACTTCCATTTGTTCCTCTCCAATGCCTTAAAATTGCATGCCAGTCATCTACACATATGACCTCAGATTTTGAAAGGGCTATCCTTCATGTGCTTGTGCCATGAATATCTCGAAGCTACATGCCAATATGCACATTCAAGCAAACAAATCACAAATGTTATCCCATTATGTCACAAGCTGTACTTGCTAGGTGTTCCAAAGTACTTGACTCTATTGCAAATAGTCAGGCTGCCAACGCCCATACATACGGCGTAGTCTCATAAATTAGGTATAATTTGTGTCCAAAGTTTTTCTGTGTTAATTCCACTGTGAAGGATCTGAACCAATATTTTGTTAAATGTGGTTCCTTTTCGTATTACTTTTCAGATCTATGATGTTTTCTGGCTAAATTCAATTAACCAAAAATATTCTGGTTTGAAGAAAAATACTTATCATTTTTTAATGAAAGAGAATTGCTAGCTGCTGTTTTTGCTTTTTTCACTGCCAAAACCCAGTCCAAAACTAACTGTGATTTATGAAGACAGTTTTCCCTGGTTCTTTTTCAGGGCCACTCTTTATTGTCTCAACAAGAATCTCTAAAGCAGTGAAACATTAGAAAGAATCTATTTATTCTACCTTTTTTTAATAAAAAATTTTTATTCTAAAATCTTAACAAGCAAAACATTTCTAAACTGAATTTGTACAAATAATAGATTTGTTTAGTTTATACTGGAGTTGGCCGACTGCTAAAGCAGAAATGCTATCCAGTTAAGGCCAGCCTGGAATGACTATTCTTTTAATTGGAGCCATAAAGACCAGGCACAAAATACTAGCTGATTTTTTTTTTTAAGAAAAAAATGCATTTGCTATGATTTATTAATTTATAATCGTCTTTTGCATGGCCAGAAGTGAAGCCATTAACATAACAGATCACTCTTAAAGTTAATAAATGCTTTCTTTAATGTACTTCACTCTGGTTAGTAACTGGGCATATGATTAAGTACAGACATACGCGTGATGGTGGGACAATCTCTTTTTGACCAAATGACCTCATGATCAATTGACAGGGAAGTCCCTTTTAAAGAGATACTGTAAAAGCTGTAAGACATAAGCACTAACCTGTCACAAGTGTACAAGAACAAGTTGTCACTCACTTTTGAGAATTTGGGTTTGCACTTTTCATCATCTTATCATTACAAATTGTTAGTTCTACTTTAAAGTACGGCATCACTCACTGTGAAATTCCCAGACACCGTCACACCATCCTTCGGCTTTTTTTTTTTTTTAGGGTTTTGTTATGTTTGATTCTGCTATTTTAAAGTTTATCACCTATGAATCAAAACTGATTTAATTCCTACAAATATCCCAGGAAATATTATGTTGGGAGTCCAAAATTCTTGAGGAAGATAGAATCAACCAAACAGGGCTTATTGTCAAAGCACAACTTTCCCAGGATATTGTAAACTGCAGTAGTCATATTTTTAACTTGGAAATACCATGATATATCTGTTCAATCATGAGAGTGCTATGGATATATATTATCCTAAAATTTGGCCCAGAACTGCCTTACTGAAATCATAGTTCATAACAATGTCTTCCTTCTTCCAGTCCCCTGGAATATAATTATTGTTTGCACTTAAAACCATTTGAGTATCGTTCTTTGTAGCACCATGACACAGAGTAAAAGATTTTCAGTTTACAATGAGAAGAAATAACTTTTTGCAGAAAAACAAACATATACAAAGTATTTTCCAACCACAGTATTTTCCAAATACTTTCTATCAATCTTGTCTGATTAAAATACAGACTTCACTGGGCAGCAACAGGAAGTGCATTTTACTGCATAACTTTCCCAAACACAGCGAAAATTTTTGTACAAAGAAGCCAAATAGAAGACTTTGGGCCAAATGAATGGCTTTTTCTAATTTTTGAGGCATTGGTGGAAATACTGTAGTGGGATTCAGCTCACTTTTGAATTCTTTTTCTGAAGATAATCAGTGAAAAATTACAGTCAGAAACCAGGATATATTTATGAGATTCACAGAAGAGAATAGACAGAGAAAACTGTCTGATGGCTCCTTGACTCATCTGTGCAAAACAGTAAGGCACAGGTTTCTGTCCATTCACTTTGCTGATTAGTTAAATTCACTTCTTCCGACAAAGAGAACAGTGAAGCAGTAAATCCGTGTCTGTTCTTTATGCATGGACAGAAACAGGGCAGAATATGTTGGAAGGAGATGCTAACTTGAACATTAAGCTGTCATGTTAATGGATGTATTGCTTTCACTACCAGAGAAGACCCTGCTTCAGTATTCTACCTTGACCAGATTTTTTTCATTAACTCTTCAGGGTGCAATATTTAAGGGGACCATTGCAACTGCTTCACATATCCAAGTAAAATAGCTGTTTGTTCTCTACATTGTCTCTCTGTCCATCTGATGTTTTGTGGTACATCAATCAATCAATCAATCAATCAATCAATCAATCAAGATTAAATAATGTTGCTTTCACAAAATTCTGGATACTTTAATAAGAATATTCTAAGATTAACTTTTCAACTAGCTGTGTTTCACTGCATTTTTATTCCTCTACAGATTATTTAGACTTCAGACCAATAGAGTTTTACTGACAGAAGTTATTTGATTGAGGCACTTCTCATTCCAGTAAATGTCCATTCATAACTGAATTGATTCACTTTTCATTATTTATCCCTCAACTGCAAGAAAGAATATCGGAGACAAAATGTTAAATAAAAAACTAATGTCCCTGGGTGGATAACCGAAACACACACAAATTGTCAACTAATGTTCACTGGAGTCAATGGCAGTCTGTTGAATTTGGACACAAATTCTCTTTTCTGACCACTAGTTCTCCCCTGGGGTTTTATTGTCCAATTCACTGCAAGGCTATACATGCAAGCAAGGCCTTGGACATTGCAGAGTTGGCTTTAGGATAGTTTCTTCAGAATTCAATTAGCATTTTTAAAGCCGTAGAACTGAAGGGCACTTCATCCATCAGGCAGAATTTAAGTGTGCTCGAAATCACCTCAGTTCACTCCACAGTCAAGATTACTGTCCATAACATATTGACCATTGCTGCATTTGTCTACATTAAAAATACTTGTACTTTCAGTCAGTATGATCCAGCCACGATAGCAGGTGGTATTTTTGATCTCTCCTTCTGAAATAAATTTCAAAATTAGAAATTTCATTCTACTTTTTGTAAATATATCACAGAATAGATGAGTCTTGGGATTACCTCTTCCAATGACATGCTTAAAATGCAAGAATCTATAAATTCCAAGAATACATAATTAATAAATTATTACATAGAAAGACCAAAACATATCAAATACATTCACCATGTATGACTAAAAATATTTATAATAATAAAGAATAATACAAGTGAGAATAGCTGCCTACAACGAAATCTTTCGGTTGAAAATGCAAGCTACATGTGGCAGAACTATACCCAAATGACTACTGATTTACATATTGGCCAGACTGATTACTTGAATTTTTTTTTAAAATCCTCCCAAATAGTTCTATTACATCATTACAAACTTGTCTTATCTTTTTTTTTTTTGCTACTTTTTGCACAAACTTGTTAAACTGTAGGAAAGATTTTGATTTGCATTCAAATTCTTGAGCCGAGTTTATAGTGGACTGACTCAACCCAGTTCATGGGAACATTTCCTCGTGTATCACTGAAGTGCATTCTGGAGTCAAATTTGTCAGCTATTCTAATAGCAGACAGCAAAGCTACACAGCAATTTTGAACAAGAAGTCAGAGAAAAATCATGTGAGTTGCATGAGGATTTACTTTGGAAAAAACTTTGTTATAATTGAAAAAGAATACGAAAGCCTAATAAATAGAACTTGTTAGAAGTTATCTACCTAGAAAGTAAAAAAAAAAAAAAACCTTGTGGTTTAGACCCCTTACTAAAAACAAAACCATAAAATACATTTTAACCTAACTATTAATTAATTTTAAATTAGAGAGTTAAAATACTATCAGTACATGAAAATTACTCCTTGTATCTTGGATTTTCAGGCTGATGGTAACTATTGAAGGAAACCTTGTAACTCAAGCCCCTCTTTTTTTTTTTTTTGCCAAAAGTTGAAAAAATAAAAAATCTTGACATGGTGCAGATGCAGATTGGAGGAATGGTTTCTTTAAAGTGAGAAGGATTAATGCTTCTCAATATGCTGTGACACGAAAACCTACACTCTGCAAAAACTAACCTTATCTTTCCATAGGATACTGCTGTCGCACTGTAATGCAAAGCAGCTTCAGCATCGTGTTGAAAGTTGGCACACAGACGAGAGTTCATGAGTACAACACTGGGATCCAGATATATTTAAATTTATTAAAGGCTGACAAAGCATTGCTGCTATTTTCCAAGTCAATACATCATATCACCTAACAATGACTTTTTAGGTTAGAAGTGAAAAATTAGATCTCTGAAAGGTTTACTTCAGATAATAGATTGGTTGAGATATGAAGTGTCCCAAGAGTAGATTCTTAGGCTCTATCCAGAGAAGTCTGTGGAGATTTGATTGAGGGTAAAAAAACAGTGTAGTATTCTCTTTTTACACGAGAAGTTAAGCCAGCACACCAAATCGAGGACTATGTGGAAACAAAACATAAATGAAGAAGCCAATGAAAACATAATTACAATTGGTCTAGAAATAACAACACAATTTATGAAGAACAGCATGAGCAGTGTGGGCCAGGAAGAACTCAAACTCCCATTTCACGTTCTGCTTGAGTGTGGGAATTAGAGAGAAAATTTCCTCACATGGAGTCTCATTTCAAGCAGCCAGAACGATGGAGTGGAATTCATGTACATCCCAAGAGTAATGGACCACAGGGTGTTTGAAATTGCACAGATTTGCTGGTATCAAGAAAAAAAACAGAGTAAGGAAAACAAATTTTTTACAGGAAAGCATCCAGGTGCCTTCCAAGAGTCCAAGTATTTATTGCAAGAATTTAAATGGAAATAGTTAAACATAAAAGGAAAATAATGAATGGTGGCACTCAAGTTGAAAGTGAAGAAATATAAAATAATTTAAAAAATAGAGCAGTCTAATTAAGTTTTTTCTCCTTCTCTACCTTATGCAGCGAGATAACCACAGTGAAGAGAAACAAAAATTCCTGGAAAAGTAGATTTCATATTAAAGCAAAGTTTGTCTATTGAAATTACAGGATACTGTATTTCAAATTGCATGTAGTAACAAACTAGTGTCATTTCTTCTGAACAGTACTATGAAAAGGATTATAATAAAGTATGTTACAAAAGTATAAGCATTTGGATATAAGTGTTTGAAAGTCTCTGAGGATTGCTTAAGGGTATTCATCCCTGGCACTCTGTAGCACAGAAAATCTTCAGGCCTTAAGCCCTCTGCACTGAAATTAATCTTCAGCATATCAAACCTTGGTATATTATAAGAAAAATGAAAATATAAATCTGTAAGGCTTTTTGAGATGCCTGTAGACCAAGAAGCTGTCTTTTTCTACTTATTGTGGAAATTAAATGTCCTAAAGGCTGGGGGTGAAATTCACAGGGAACTCTTTCTCAAGGAGGCTGGGCCCTGCTTAGCAAGAAGGAGAGCATGGTGCAACATAAGAAGCCAGAGGGTGGGAGGGCCAATACGAAACCCAGAGGTTTCTTTGAAAGATCTGATGAAACTCATGGTTTCCCATAAATTTTTAAGTTTTAATGAGTGCAAAAATTTTGATAAAAAGTAAATATTTCTGAGGAAACTAGACAAAAAATTTGGAGTTTAGCTTTTAAGAGGTATTCACTAACGTTCTGCCTCTAGGGTGCCTACAGATAAACATGAAAAACATAAATATAAAACTGTCAGCTCGGGTACTGGAGACTCTCTCCCTCTCTGCACTAGTATCAAACGTTCTTCATATTTTTTTGTTGCTCAGTGAGACTGTTACCTGAAATTTTTTTTTAGTTGGTTATCTACATTATTTGGATGTTCTTCAACAGATTTGAAAAAAGTTTATAGACTCCATTTCAGGATTTTTTAAATACTTGATTGATTGTGTATTCTTTTCTTCATCTGAGGAATTCTTCAACTTAGTTTGATGTTAATATGAATGTGAAGAAAGTTTGAGATAAGAGTTGTGAAATATAGTAATAAAAATGTGCTTTATTTTTCTGATATTTGTGAATATTTTAAAAATTATTGATGTTGAGTTGCAAATGGAATAGGAGAGAATAGTATATGATAAACAAAAAAAGGGCCTTTGACTTGTTTATTTCTTTTATTTTAGTGTCATTACATGAAGAATTTATTTGACTCTACTCAGAGCAGAAAGAAGTTACAGCCACGTGATGTTTTTGAAGACATGCAGGTGCAAAGCATCCAGAAAAGGGCTTTACAGTCACCAGGGTAAAGTTTTGTAGATTCACACTAAATGAAACATACCCATAGCTGGAGTGATCTGTGAGAATGTAGTAATTTTTTCTGAAAAAATGCTGCCATATTAAAAAGTTTTGTGTGGATATTTTCTCCTTTTTTTTTTTTTTTTTTGTTTACTACTGTTCCTACTTGTTACTGCATTTTCCAAGCAATGTGAGGACTACTCTTTTCTCACTGCACAGAGAGAGTATCTGCCTAAGACACTTTATAAATGGACAGTCATACAAATGATAGAAGGAGGAACGAGACACAAGGAAAGAAGACTTACTCGCAAATACTAGAATTCAACTTTCCACTATTTCAGGTCAGTGCTACCTCTTATCTCAAGATATTTCAAATCAAAAGGGTCAAGGTCTCTTCAATAAATTCAATAGCAATAGCTGAAAGCTGAGAGAAATCCAACTGCTGTTTGACAGCCTGAATCAGCTGAAATTCAGGTATGATTCACCTTATTCTAGGATCTAGAGTAAAATGGTTAGCAGTTGTTTTTCTGTGTGGGGAACATAATGTTTAATTCTCACAGCTTACACTCTGAGAAACTTAATCAAAAATTTAATTCATCTAATAATACAACTGCAATAGATAAGAACATAGAAGATATCATTGTGTATACGAGGACGGGTGATTTTATCTCCTAAAATGTAATGTATTCCTGAATGAACTATGTGGTAAACATCAACACGTTGTTCGTATAAATGATCTAATCTTTTACAAAGGACAAAAGATGGTACTTTCCCTGAAGCATTCAAAGTATCCTTTGTCAGCACTGTTTTTTGTGAAAGGAATTAATTCTTCATGCTGTAGTTAATCCTTGACCTGCCATCCATGCTTGCCAAGGAAACTGACACTTAATGTCAGTTAGAGTGATCTCTGTTGTGACTTGGACACAGCTCCACTGGGACCTGGATTGCAATCAGCAACAAATTACATTAAGGACTTTGAACAGGTCAGATCGTATAGTCATGAAATTGTAGCCATCAGACATGCCTTAGCCAAATTTGAACTAGCAATTGATAAGCTGGTGGCTCTATTTTACCACTTCTATTATTCTACTGACAATTTGCTGATCCATCCAAAATACTTCCAGGGTCATATGTCTCCAAAGACATACACCAGGGTATGACAGATTGTTTCTATTGCAATAGATGAGTATTTTCCTTCCATTCCAGTCAATGAGCCTTCTGTTTTTCAATCCAGATAAACTGAATATAAAATCAAAACCAGTCAGAAAAATGTTGTAATAAAGGGCTACATATTTTAAATTAATTGCAAAATATTTACACCACCCTACACACTAATATTTTATTTTAATTATTTTTCTGCTGTAGTTCAACATAAGAGTACTAGGATTATATGTACTGTTTTAGTATATATATTTATCACTGACCCTATATATTTATCACTGACCTTAGCATGAGTTAACTAGAATTAGGCCTCAGCTACTATATATACAATCAGAAATTGTCTAGGCATTATCAGTAGGCATAAAGCATCTTTCAGTTCAGTTCATGGTAATCTGGTATAACAAATGCTACTGCCAAAACTGAAGAGAAGGATGTATATTTATAAATAAGATATCACTGGACAAAGAGGATCATTTTTACAAGAAAAGGAATTTATTTTAAAGAGTTTAAACATAAGGAACCATCTGAGAAGAATTTGCCAAAAGAGCATTAAAACAACACCACGGAGTGCCAGAAAATCTGGAAAATCATTTGAGACGATAGGAAATATAGTAGAGTATTGTGTATGAGTAAGCCAGGAGGAACAGTTCCAGAAATAACTTCTGCTTACCTGTAGGAAAGGCTGGATTAAACATAAGGCTAAGTAGATTCCCACTCCAGCTCTGAAGGTCATTATAATTACAAAAAATATATAATATAAAGTATGAAAAATAAAAATGTGTCCATAAATCTGGAATTTGAATGTTTACATATTTTTAATTGGAATAAGGACTTGAACCCATATCTAATAAAACTACAACTGTCCTTTTTAATATGCAGAAATATGTGAACTATGCTTAATTAATTTTGGGGACAGCAGATCACCAACTTTTCTTTGAGGAATGAATGATTAGTGGTTGCCACTTCTTTCCAGGGTTTTTTCTCTTCCTATAGGAAGGGCTGCAAATAAGATGATGCCTGTGAAGCTGTGACCACTACTAGACACCTTTCCATAGCGATACACAATGTTCATCTTTGTGCTGGCAAGAGTCAGGAAATACCCACATTTTCAGCATTTTAGGTCAGGAGAAAACCTGAGCTGGGCTGAATGTATTCCACAAAGGTGAAAGGACTTTGTGGGTGGCATCATTACTGACCTGGGGACACCCGAAAAAATCCACTAAATCCTTTCCTGAACAGAGAATAAAAAGAATATTTCAAGACCAATCATACCATAAATATTTGTGGGAACCAGACATTCTTTTATTTAATGAAACATGAAACTGAATGAATGAATGATCTTTTCAGCGATCACATGCTTTTAGCTCCAATTCAGAAGCTGATTACTTTAAATATTGACACTCTTTTAATGTAATGCTTATTTTATATCGGTTAAAGTCCAGTCTGAAATCTGTAGAATTATTCTTAATTTATGTTGGCATAAACAACTTTAAAACCAATAAAAATCTCAGATTCTCCTCAGGTCTGGCCTTTTTTGTTTATGTTCCTTTGGTGGGTTTTTGTCTACTAGCTGACTTTCAGTTATGCAGCTATAACCTTGCATTTCATTTAAGGAATTTTAAACTTTGGTAAAAATGTACAAAAGACAAGCAGCTACTGAATATTCATTACAAAAATGTCCCAGTATGTCTAGAAAATAAATTAAATCAGTCCTTACCAAAAAGAAGTTCTGTATGTCTTCAGCCAAACAAAATATCTGTTGATAAATCTTTGAGGATTTTTTTCTAAAGGAATGTTTTAAAAAAAGAGTAGTTTTTTAATGGACACTTCCTGGGAAAGTAAGGCTATGTTTAACAAGCTTCATTATTTTGCATATATGATGACCAAAGGACTACTAAGGTTGTTACAACTGTTACTTTATCAGCTTCCTAAATAGTTGTAGGAGATGGGAAACCAAAGTGCTATTGACAGCCTGCTGTCACTCTCTGCATCCCTTCTTGTTATTTTAAGAAAGCCTGACAATAAGCAGCAAGGCATGAAAACTGAAACTTAGTAGAACCTTTGGTAAAGCAGGCAGAAGAGCTTTCAATCTGTGTATTGGACACTTCAATACCACGCATGAAGCTGCGTGATTTTTTTCTCCTATGTGATATAAAAATAAATGGAAATCAAAAGGGGGCACCCACTGTGACATTTTAGATTCTCAGATTATTTCTGATGACTCTGGTGATCTCAGTGATCATGGGACATTGTCTGCTCCAGATGGAAAAAAGTCTGAAATCCTTCCTGTTGAGGATGTGGCGTGGAAGAGACAAAGGCCTATTTTGAGAACCAGTCTCTAGGATTACTTATTTTAAATGAGGCTGGAAATTTTTAATTCAAGGAGTATTCTACCTCTCTTTTGTAGGCTTGTCTGCTTTTGGGTGGAGAGGGGTTTGAATGAATCATTGCTATAAGTGTATTGTCCTTGGCCACAGCACTGTGGAATGAATTTCATTTATGCACTGGTTAATTAATACAAATTTATTCTGTAAAACTGAATGAAAGGTGATACTGAAGTTTATACTATGTTCTGCTTTGAAGAATTTGAAAGAGACATCATGTCTGAGAGATGCAGTTTTAATGATACAGTACATTAGAATTCATTATTCTCTTAGAGATCTGTGTGTTCTGTTATGCACACAGAGAAATGTATACATGGATACAGCAGACACTGTCAAATGAAAGAAAAATAAATTACTTTGTTGTCAGTGCAAAAATCCCCTATCCTTATCTCTATTCTTTGCATGGCCAACAGAGTGTTGAATTATTATCTCTTCTGTAGACATAAAAGGCTAGATCCACACAGAATACATGCTGATTATAAAAAATGACGGTGTTTCTCTGGACCTACTGCATCCCAACTCCATAGCGTTATTAGACACAGTAAAGTCAACTCCACAGGAAGCCCATGAAAGTGCGTGCACTATAGGAATGCTTAAAAGGTTGACAACTTTGATCCAAAGAATCTATGCCAGATTTCAGTACTATCATTGTCTAAAAGATTTTTCATAACAAGTGTAATTAGGGAGATGTGAACACTGTTCAGACATAGTAAATTCTTTGAAATTGCCTTCCTCTTTTTTTTCTCTTCCTTCCTTTTTTTTTGCCTTCCTCTTCCTCATTGTTTGCAATGAGTAATAAACTGCTTTCAAATTGGTAGCTATTAGCAATAGTAAGCAACAGTTTCCAGATATGAACATATGAACCTATTTTTTTCCAAAAACCTCAAAAGCAGAAAATGAATAAAAAAAAATTAAAAATGGTAACTTACTAAATGTTATTCATTTGCTCATTTTACATTATACAGCATCAGTAGGTTAGTGATATAGGACAAACAAAAGCATTTGTTGGGCTGGATACGCACGTGATATTTTTCTCCATATTAAGAAACAGAACAGTGAATGCAAAGACATCTCAGTGCAAAATGGCTGAAAACCCACAGAACTGCAGCTATCAGTTAGCCTACTCTTCTGCATTAGCAGATTTAAATATTAACAGAACATACACTATAGTACTTCTTAATGGGACATTATCAAGTGTTCGCATAAAGTGTATATATGTGTATTTTACTTTAGTTTTAAAAGCCTCTTAGGCACTTTTTCTTGTTGGAATGGATTCTCTTCACTGGGCAAATGGACTTATTTCATTCTCAGCACAAGACAACTTGATCTATTGAAAATAAAACTAGCTTTGCTGCTTTAATCCAAACCCACAGTCACTGAACAGTTGCCACTATTATATTCTATGGGTCTGATTAAATCTGCCACTTGCACCTGTGTGGTAAGGGAGAAAACAATGTATATTCAGCTAGCAATAAAAGTCCCCTGACAAATACGAAAGCCCATCAAATAAAGAGCAAGGTTGTTGTTGGTGACATATATGTGTAAACCATACGTCTCCCTGTAACTCAGTCTTCAGTGGAGGTTCCCTCCAGGCTTCCCACAGACCAGGTGGCATACACTGCATCCGCTTCCCAGCCAGCTCAAGGTGCTTCTTTGGCTCAGTGTTGGAATCTGCAGGGCAGGATAGCTCTCTGAATCAAAACCTGTTTCCTAATGGAGCAGCAGTCTCATGGCGGCCAGGTGGGGGTGATAACAAAAAGAAAGTGCTTGGAGGAGACAGGAATTCTGTCTAAATATATAGATCTAGCATGGCAAATGCAGGTCCTGTAGACTGTTGAACAGATTTATAAACTTAGTCACCGTTGCTAGCTTACCAGCTAAGCACTGAGTTATCAGGGAGTCACTATCCGACGTGTAAATCAGGAATCAGTAGCTTTCTCTTCTCCTGTCTTTTGTGAGGGGAAGGAAAAGGTAAATATTCAATTTTTTCTCTTCATTTATTCTGATTTGCCACATTTAGCTAGGTTCTTTTTTTTGCACTGATTAGCATTGCTTAAGGGAGAACAAAAAAGGGAGAATAATATCAGAAATTGTTAGATAGCAGCAAATTTTGGTGCATACTGCTGCCCATCATTTTTACAAGGACAAGGAAAATTCCAGAAGTTAAAAAACTCCAAACGTAAACAAACAAACAAGCAAAAAAGGTGTGCATCATTTTGCTGCAGTGACTATTAATGATCTGCAAGTTGCAGATCAGCACACAGTGCTGTGGTGTTGTGACAAAATATATAAATTTTGACTATAATGCAAAAACAGTTAATGTTGACCAGTTTCATAATTTGCTCTAGCATTTTCCATTGGTTTTTTTTTGACATTCAACATACTCTTCTAGTTAAAGTGAAACTTAAAAATAAGAGAGGTCTAATTATATTCATATATCAATCAGTGATTTTTTGCCAGGCATTAAAATTGCCTGTCATTTTCTAAGCTTGAAGGCTATATTGATTTTAGCTAAATATTTTTTAAAATAACTCTCTCCAGTTTTAAATGGAAGACGTTGGTGAGCAGAGAGATGATGAAGTGTGGGAAAAAGATTCAGCCACGATTTAAATTGCTAAATTTTATGGAAAGACACAAAGAAAAAGATCCCATTTGATATCTTTGTGTGCATTTTTATTTCCCTGTGCAAGTTTAGGCTGAGAAGTGTTTTTCAAATGAGTTCTCTTCTGTTCACAGAGAATTATTGTATTTTAAGAACTAGAATATCTAGCATAACTGCTGCAAATATTTTTATTAATAGTGTTTCCTTTTACAAATACACACAATTTTAATATACAAGCATATCAATCTTCCTGAATGTGTGATCAGAATTAAATTATGTGGGCTTGAAGATCTTTCCTGTTATGTAAAGACTTTATTCTTGCCCACAAACAATGGTCCACAGAAAGTAATTAGAAACCAGTTCATTTTTTTATTTATTTCTGGACTGGGTCTTGTTGCTTCTCATTGTACCTGGAAAATGTCCGGAGACAGACAGACTTTAGCTAAGTTAAGTAACAGTTGCTCTTTAGAATTTGCAGGAATTGTTTCTTTTCACATTGTTTTTATATGAATATTCTGTTGGAACTTATTTCTTGGGTAGTTAGCTTTTACTGAATAACTGTAAAACCTTATTCATTTAGATATATCAATGACTCAGTCTGCGTGCTACAGCATATTAAAAGTTACATGCAACATGGCTTTGATATTGACAAGTTTTCCCATTTGTGCTGTAAACAAAAACGAAACTGATGGCAACTATACAATTGTCAGTAGGAGTAGGCAGGTACGGGCTTTATCCCTGGCTTTCAGCTGACTAGGTTGGCTCATCTGACTCCAAGAAATGAGGTACTTATAAGACCACTATTAACAACAACTAAAAAGTCAGGAATGCTCTGAGGGCAGACTGAAAACTGGATGGGGCAAATCTGGAACATATAAACCTGCACAGACTGTTTCAATTGTCTGTTACTATAAAGCATATTTTAATCCAGTAGACGTGGGACATTTTTGGAGATAATAATTCAATCCCATGTGCCATGAAATCATGAGATCTTGATAACACACATTTGACTTCCTAAATATACATCCACAGAGTTTTTGAGACAAAACTACTCTTTTCCTTGACAGCATCTATTTACATAAATATATTCAAATGCATAAAATATACTGAAAATTTCAATAACTTTTCTATGATCTGGATGGAGAATTAACCAAACAATCATTAATGACTGTAATCTATAAGCAGAAAGTCACAAAGCTGAGCTTTCCAAAGACAGGCATGTACACCTAAGAAGCAAGACAGCAAACTTGCATCCTGCTTGTGACTTATTGCAAGGGGACTGCAAATCCTGTCATTTAGCTTGCAAACTCATTTTCATGCTACTTCCTTAGCCCTCTTCCCTTTGAGTACATAATTTCTTCAGCTACAGTAAACCTTTTTTTTTTCTAAGATATGTACACATAATTCAGAGTGAGGTTGCAACCCTTAAAAGTATCAGGACACAGGAGATGACCAGATGTAAGATACCAGCATTTCAAACAGCATTGGGAATACTCATGGGAAGATCCTTTGTTTCTCACTGAAATAATTAATCTGATTTCTAAATATTTCTAGGTCATATTTCTAAATATTGTGGTTTCAGATAAAACTTTAGAAACAGCAAATCTAAAACAAGATTATCTTGTTTTGATTGTCAGTTATCAATTATCTTACTGTTCTCAAGCCTAACCAGTACTGGAAAGACACAGGATTGTTGCAATTGTTGTTATGAACTGGGTCAAGGAGGAATTAAAAAAATAAAGACTAAAAAACGTATCAGCTTAGAGAGGGATATTTCTTTCTTCTGAGATCGTTTGGCCTCTCTTTGGGCTGGTAAGGATGCTGCTTCTCAACGAGGTGACTATAATGGTGTGATCTAGCACATTCCATCAATTGGCTTCAGCTAACCTTTATATAACTCAGTTCCCTCTGAAAATTAAGTACATGCAAACTTAAGGAATTTTATTGAGTATATACATGTGTAAGTGGATTAAAAAACCTAAGAATTTAGAAATTCTTTAATTTTTAATTCAATTAAATAATGCAGTTTTCAGAAACTTCATTAATTAAAAACAGTTTTTTCTATATTTAAAGAGAAAATTGTTATATTCAAATTATTACATATTTTTCTGCTTATTAGCAATCACGACTGAAAGTGTAAAGATGACTTTGAAATTTGGTTGATATATTATATCCAGACAATGAAACCTATTATAACATAGCTGACATTATATTCAAATTTCAGCTTATAAGAAAATTATAACTATCTTCATTCTTGTGTCTTGTGGGGGAGGTGCATGTGTGCATGTGTGTGTTGCAAATAATTTTCGTGGTTCTACTGGAGATTCACTTGTTTTGAGGAAAATTTAGACTGATGCTCTTGACTGTCATGCTATCTATGCTGTCAAATATCAATAAATCATGTCCTTCATGAAGGCTGAGTACTGTACTATCTATTTCATCTGCATTAAATACTGAACTTGAGAAAGACCTGGGGATGTTGGCTGATGACTCAACATGACCTGGCAATGTGCACTTGCAGCCCAGAAAACCATCAAAATGCATCAAAAGCAGCGTGACCAACAGGTCAAGGGAGGTGCTTCTCCCCCTCTGCTCATGAGACCCCAGCTGGAGTGCTGCATCCTGGTCTGATGCCCCCAGCATAAAAAGGATTTAGACCTGATGGCGTGAGTCCAGAAGAGGTCATGAAGATGATCAGAGGGTTGGAGAATCCACAAGGCTGGAGGTCTACCAGAAAGACAGAGAGTGACTATTTACAAGGGCATGTAGTGACAGGACACAGGGGAAAGGCTGCAAACTGAGAGAGCAGGCTTAGATTAGATATTAAGAAGAAATTCTTTATGGTGAGGATGGTGAGGCACTGGGACAGGTTGCACAGAGAATCTGTGGGTGCCACATCCCTGGAAGTGTTCAAGGCCAGGTTGGATGGAGCATTGAGCAACCTGATATAGTGGGAAGTGTTCCTGCCCATGGCAGGGGAGCTGGAACTAGATGACCTTTAAGGTCCCTTCCAACTCCAGCCATTCTATGATTCTGTGATTGTGATCCCATGACTACCACAAGTTTCCTTGATACGGTTGTGACAGGGTTATGATAGCTAAAGAAAACCTATGTAGTTTTTTTGTGGGTGGTTTTTTAACTTTTTTATTATATTATTGATGAACCTCTTATGCTTAACTGGAAACAGCATGCATTAAATTCTTGCAAAGTGTTTCAAATCTGCCTCAGCTGGTAATAATGGCTTGGCTCAGAATTGCATGGCACTGTATACATGGGTATTGCCACAGGTGCTTGAATATTTCTGTTGCAATTTATTTTTTTTTTCTGAAATTAAACTCACTGTCTAACTTGATATGTAGAGAATATTTTCTCCCCTTTTGAATGTATTTTTCCATTTCTTATTCCAAATAAAACTGTACTTTCTGGATAAAACTGGAAATCGTGTCACAGTAGAGCAAACGAAGGACTATAATTCATGACTCACCAGCTTAATCTCCTGTGTACAAAAGCATCTCAGTACAGATGATCTGTGAAGCATGCCAAGCCTCCAAGACAGAATTCACATAACAGGCAAGTCAACAATAAATTCTTATAGTAAAATGAACTGTGCTTGTATAGGAAACAAAAGCATCATGCAGTGTCTCTGCAAAGAGAAGCAATATGCTTACACCCTTTGGTGCCACAGGTATGAAGACTATACAACATGCAAGAACATTTTTGAACTGAAAGAATGACGTGCAAGATTCAGCCTTGCTGAGTCTTTGATGAATGTGGTAAAACTTTCTGAGAAAGTACCTCTTTGCAGCTAGAATAAGATCAGTTATCTTATGTTTTAGATGTGGATACCCAAACAAGTTACTATTGGGCAGCCTGTCGTGCATAGATCTCATCCTCTACAGTCCCTATGCACAATCAAACATCTATGACACAAATTCCTCTTCAAGAAAATAGTAAATGCAATGAAATATCCCTCTTTCATTGTGTGACGGCCCTCTTTTTGGCAGCTATAGTATTTAATAGATTCAGTGGGATAGAGCAGAACTACTGCACAATAGATCAGGTTACTTTTGAATTATGCCTACCTGACTTTTGCTTATGTGTTAACAGGCTGATTCTGACAGCAGACATTGTGTGTTTTCTAGGAATACTACATTTTGTTTATGCAGCACATCAGGCTTGTTGCCAAAGACTTAAGATGTAACCTCAAAACCAACATTATAATAACAAGGATGTTTTACACCACACTGCACTTAGCCTTAGCAATCACCTAATTCCCTTTAATGTCAATTTCGAGTTACAAGACTAAGACAGCATGGAGTGAGCTCATGTTAGGAGATCATTAACACAGTTGCCAAAAAGTGCAGTCCTGTCTAGTATCAGGTTCTAGAGAAATCCTGCAAAATGAAATGTCTCTGCTTCTGTCAACATCACCATGACCTGACTGCAATCTAAAATTTCTCGCATAACATGAAGCTGAACATAAAGATTGTCCTTTTCTGTGGCTTTCATCTATAATATCTTCCTCCCATATGGATTCTCTGGTATCTTACAATAGCATTAATTAGCAGAATGGTCCCACCACTGAGATAGGCAGTGTCTCTTCTTTTACATATTTGTCTGTTTTCACTAAATTCATAAGGACTCAATTTGTTTTTGAATTATCTGTCAATTGTTAGTAAGATATAGAGAAGGACAGACAGGCATATAGATAGCTTAACTAAGCAAAGTGCATTTTCTGGATAAAAAATACCCCCAAATCTTTCAAAAAATGCTTACTACCCAAACATAATTGTAACACAAATCATTGTCAGGATGCTAGAGCATGAGATAGAATAATAGCAAATCTCCTGTCCTTAACTCTGACCAAAGCTGGATTAGGTTTTGATCAAGCCTGAGGAGCTCTTCAGCAACACGTCCCTGCTGCTTACATTGCAAGAGTGAGTGTGGCTATTGCATTTCCCCTCACCACATCAGGTGCTCCGTGCCCTGACTACAGCCATGCTGCAGGGCCTTGCAATGGTGTGGGTTACACTCACAGCTGATAGAGTGGTCACCAAGACCGGTCACAGGAGTAGATGATGCTGTAGTGAAGGAAGCACCAAGGCCTCTTTCTATTGTAGCAGAAAGGAGAGTGAATTCATGCACTTAGAGTGGGGAGGACCACAGCAAGAATCGTTTGGGGACATGAGTCAGTCTGCCACTCAAAAAGTGGTGTTCTTACCCCTCCTTCTAGGATGAGGCAACCTCTTTAGGAATGACAGAATCCTTATGCTATGTTCTTAGTTTTTAACCTCCCCCTGCCCCTACCCAAAAATCTTTCTATTCTCTGTCATGCTCTCTTACACAATGTTCATGTTGTAAGCCTGGTAAAGAGTATTAACAAAACCATCAACAGCTTCACTACCTTCACAGCTCAGACTGAACAGTGCCATTGTAAAGCCCACTGTTAGTGACTCTGTTGTAGTCAACAGATGCAGCCTGCTCCCCAAGGGACCAGCAGCCAAACTTTCAAGGGCTGAACATTTTCTGTTAGGAGAAGATAAGCTACTGTGAGGCAATCTGCAGTATTTATGAGTCTCTTTCCACCTCAGCAGCTATATCTTTTAATTCTAGAAATAGATTTCTAGAATTATGTGTGTAATTCTGGAAATATATACACTGAGATATTCAAGCCTTTCTCTAAAATATATTCAGTAATGAGATCTGTTGAAGTAGGTTCTACACCTTAATATCTTTTCTGTTGAACATGATCACATGCCTTACATTTAAGATCCTGTGGCTTACAAAGAACTCCATGTCAAAGAATACAGCTTTTCTCTTAAATCAGCTCTATTTGTCCAATAGGTATAATTCCAATTAGAAGATGTTTAGGACTACACTTGTCTGAACACAAGTTGTAACATGTGCCAAGTCTCTACATATGGTGAAAGTTTAAACAGATACTTAGTAGGATAATAACTCACAAGGGGGTTAATTGTCCTGGTTGTACACTTTTTCCTTGCACAAACTGTTAAAGTTCTGGCCTTTTTTGTCTTCATATGAGCATGTCATTTTGCTAATGGATTTACCACTATTTGGTCCAATTTCTTCATGTCTGCTTCAATCAGCTCACAAACCACCACATAGAAACAAAACCATAGATATTTATCTCATTTCAGGGCCCTCAAGGAGGAAATCTGTTATTTCCTTTCCTTTGCAAAACTGTATTTGGTTATGGATTAAGAGACTGAAGTATAGCATGCAGTGAGACCTTCCCCAGAGCAGAACTGACTTCAGAACCATTGAGATAAATGCTATTTCCATACAAATTACAGAAAATTACATTGATTTTCCCAAATTTTTAGTTTTCAGCACAGTTTTGTCTTGTTATTTACTTTCCTATTTCTTTGAACTTCCTTTACATCCTTTCCTTAGATCATAAACTTAATTCTCACTCTCAGTCTTTTGACTGTCTCCATTTGCCTTAATTGAGACCCAATTCTGGGAATTGCTCTTTGGAATGCAAGATCTGTATCAGTTTTTGTTTGTT
>VZRQ01000155.1:983733-1209638 GCA_013397975.1 Machaerirhynchus nigripectus | reverse complement strand
AGGCGGCCCCCGGGACGGGGGGCTTGGGGGGGGGCCCGTGACGTTTGAGTTTTGCTTGTGAGCTCGTGTTCTCGCTCTGTGACTCGCACACCAACGTGTTGCTGCTTTTAAAGTAGCTGCATCCCTAAACGTTACCACTTACTTTAAAAAGGAGACAAAGGCAACGTTAAGTTCAGGCTCCTAAAGGTCTCGACAAATTGCTCTTAATTGATTGTTTCTTACTTTCCGCTCAAAGCGTGTCACTGCTTTGTTTGTTACTCGAATACCTCTAAGCATAATAAAAGTAATTAAGTGTGTTAAGTGATTTCAGAGTGATGGCTGATCTTTGAAAGATGGACTTCTAATTCCTATTGGAGTTCATCAGTAGAGTGATTCAGATTCAAAATAAGTAGGTATCGATTGTGCTTTTGTGATCCTTTTGCATCTCCTGATGTGGATAGAAAATGTGCCTCTTCTCGATGTGGGGTGTCTGTTGCTCTCAAAATGAACACTAACTTCTTGTTCCTTAACTCTGAGATGGGCCACGCTTTCTGCAGAGTGTTTTAGAACAAATATGTCTTCATAACTGAATGTACTAATCTGAATTTCTGTTTTCCAGGATGGAGATGGAATTGAGAAGCCACTGTCCCTGGGCCTGGCAAGCAGAAAATGCCAGCAGGTGCTGATGGAGCTGGAGGGTTTGTTCCAGCACCTGGAAGTCATGTTTAGTCTGACGCTGGTTCCTCGGGTTCTTTTCCTGCTTGGGGGCAACATCATGAACCCCAAGGAGCTCTATGAGCTGAACTTGGAAGAGTTCTGCGAGGGCACTGCTGAGGAAAGCCTCCAGACTGCGCCCTGTGTTCGCCAGCTCTTTCACCGACTGTTTGTTGCTGATGTCTTTAGTGAACTTAAGGCTCTGCCTGTCACAGGCACTCTTGTCCTGGTCCAGGGACACCGTGACTGTGGTGTTGAGTGGTTCCGGCCCAAGCTCAACTACCAAGTGCCTACCCGAGGGAGGAAGCTGACTGTTAAGTTGTCCTGTGATGGAGACCTCCACCTTAGTGCCTCACCTCCACAGCACACGGCACCTGCCTGGGAGGACTATGTCTGGTTCCAAGCACCAGTGACCCTCAAAGGCTTTAGTGAATGAATGGTTTCTGTAGAAGTTTAATTGGAATATTGATTACTTTTTTTTCTTCAAGTGTTAATAATTTTAGCAAATGTAACCATGTATTTTTGAACCACGTCTGTATGAATTTTTTCCTCCATGGCATCTACTGCTTTCCTGTACCTTGGCTGCACTCATCTGTTGTCCTTCCTGAGTTGTTGTCGAAGGCAAATCCACTTTAAGGCACAGGTGCACACAGGTCCAGTGATTCTTTAGGGGCCTGATCTGTGACACAGGATGAATTAGTGTGTTGGGAGTATAACTCCCCTGCTGTGTGCTTGGTGAACTGGCAAATGCTGGATACATACTATCTTCTCTTGAGTTCTAATGTGGCCATTTTCTGACCCTGCCTTTGCCATGTTACCCATAGGCTATCTTAAGTGAAGTTACTTCCTGCAAAATAACTCTCTGGGAGGAAGACCTTCTACAGGCCTTAAAAGGCTCCCCTTAGCAAGAACACCAGAGAGCAAAACTGGAGCGGGACACGAGGTAATGTTGCGGAAGAGGGATTTCTTTCCGGCTAGTGAAGATTGGGGTGGGATGAAGGCAGCTCTACAAAGGGCTGGAGCCGCCAGGGCTGCCGGGGAGCTGGGTGGAGACAGGTGGAACCGCCTCCAGGGGCCCCCTGGCAGCCCGCAAGCAGGCAGAGCTCCCGGCACTGCTTGAGCTGCTGTGGTGCGTGCCCCACTTGAGTACTCAAATATTTGCCCATCTATTTGATAAAATCAGACATCCCCGTAACTCACTTTCTGTTCTTTAAGATTACAAAGTAAGACTTCTAAGCAAGTGGAAAATCTTGTAGTTAGTGCTGTCTTGGAGATTGAAAGAGACCAGTTTGGTGGAGTAGCAATGAGCAATTTTTTTTTTTTTTACTAATTTTTAGATGACAGCCCTGACAACCAGTTAGATATAAGATTAAAAGTAAGCAGTTTCTTCTCTAACCCTTTTCAGAGAAAGTTGGGAGTGCTGCCCCAATAATGGTAGATTATCCTCACTGCAGGAAGAAACTTAGTCTTAGACTTAAACCTTTCTGACACGCATATAAGTCAGGGGAATGTGATCAAGTTCAGCACTATCTTTACCTGCCAAATTCATGTTCTTGGATTGTATCACTTAGAATCTGCACTTGAGCCAGTTCTTCCAGGCTGGTGTCTACTGCAGAATAAGACAGGGAGAGAAGCCCTGAGAGCAGTGTATTAGAACTGGCTATCAGCTGGTGTTGTCTTCAGTCAGATGGGCAGTTATCTGTGCCATAATGAATTTGCAATAGCTTCCAACAACTCCATCCCATTTGAAAAGAAACTTGAGCCTACTGGTAGTGAGGGTGCTTGCTGTTACTAGTCGAAAATGCACAATGGGGTGGTAAAAACCATTTGTATAAGAGGGTGAAGGTTGAAGTAACCCTCTACACTTGGTGCATATTTTAACTTTGACATTTGGGAATGGAATGAGATAATAGAAGTAGGAGAACTTCATTTGATATTTTTCAGCTTGGAGAGTACTGCTGTATTATGCATTAATATCTGTTTACAATGTGCAGGAGCAGGTTCTAGGGGAAAAACTGTTAGGAGTGAAGAAAGCTGCCTTATGTGCAGCTGCCCACTTGAATATGAAATCCCAGGTCTCTTGAAGGACATATAACTTGAATGTAGGAGTGTTTGTGCTCAGGCGATCAAAACTCTTTATGCTTCCACCAAAGCTGCTTGTAACACGTTTAAGATTGCTAGTGTCCAAGTGTTTAAAGAAGCTTTTGAACAGAAGCCTTGGCCAGTTCCTTTCACCTCCCTTCCTCAGATGAGTGCAATGTTACTGCAATAAACTGTTTACATGAACTGTTTTACTTGAACTATGAATGCAGCAATGATATGGTGCTCAGAATGAAAGAACACAAGATGCTTTTGGGATTTTTTGGTGTGGCTTTTTTGTTATGAAAACATATAGAGCTTGATTTAAAAAATCAGTACTGTAATTATTATCAAAATAATATGCTGGTTTCTATATGTGATTACTCTGAGGGAATAAACAAATCCAATCTAAAGCCTCTGCCACTCGTAGAACAACTTGCTTCCATTCTATGCATGTATTTCAACTGCAGTATCACAGCTGTTCCACTTTTCTGACAAACTGCATGATGTCTTGTGCCAGAAGCTTTGGTTCCTCAAAGGCAGCAAAATGCCCTCCACGTGGCATGTAAGAGTAAGTGATGATGTTCTTGAAGACATCCTTTGCCCAGACACGTGGTGTATGTAAAATTTCCTGAGGAAAAGCTGCAATCCCTGTGGGAACATATATGCTGTACCTAGAAGACATAAGTTAATTGCATTGATGAAAAAAGTCATGGGGAAGTCTGTGAAAACCTCTGCCTCTGGTAACACATCAGCTGGAGAAGTCTCCCCATCAGCTTTGTGCAGTGCACTTTGTGGTCTTCATTCTGCTGAGGAACTTCATTTCTAATTAGGTATCCTTGAGTTTAAGAAGATTATACCTGTAGAGGTGTAAAGTAGAGCCAACTTTGCACACAGCTTGATCTTGAAATGTTTCCCATCAGCTTTTGTAAGCTGCAGCGTTGTGCTACATGACAAGATACCACAACTCTCTGAGAAATGGGCCAGCTCCTGTTTGCTTTAGAATTTGGTACCAAATGCATAACAAACGCCTCTGGAGAGAAAAGGTGGGCTGGTTCAGTCCATAAAGAAAAAGCCTTGCCCTTTTGTTTACATGATCAGTAGCTTGGAGAAGTCTGCTCAGCAACATTAGAGTCAGCCTCGCTTAGAATCATCTTAGAATGTCCCAGCTTGTCACGAGGTGCTGGGTTTCAAGTACTGCTCTCCAAACTGCTACCCCAAGTTTGTGCTTAACTGTTGTAGTTCTTAGCTTATCCTCCAGCAAGCCATAGCCTTCCTAATACAGTTTAAACTTCTCTCTTAGATGTGCCCAAGATCTTCTGTTATGTTTTGGCTGAACTGAGTTTCAAGTCACATTTGTTTGGTGAATAAGTATATAGACCTGTATTTTGAACACAAGACTGTGTTTGGTGCTTAGGCAAGTCTTTTGCATTGTCTTGGCTGCAAGCTACCTTGTGGGAATTACAGGTTCAAAAGAAAAGTGACCCTTAACTATATTTATCAAAAGCAAATAAGAATTTGGACTTTTGTTTTTCTTAGAACGAATTAAATTTGCTGTTGTAAGTGATCTAAATGTTTATACTTGCAACTTGCCACATAATTACCTGTTATAAGCATTTAGATTAGGGTCCTTGGAAAAGTTTTCCTTGTAGAATCGCATTGAAGACACAATGGAGGACGTCACCCAATAAATCATCACATTTGTCAAAAGCTCATCAAGAGAATATTTGCTGTTGAGAGAGAGAGGAAGAAATTTAACTGGAAGCTGTTCCTTAATGCTCTGTACTTGGCTCATGCCCTGGAGAACTGCTGTTCCTCTTAATCTCCACTTGTTTTCCAACAGCAAGTTAATTGGCACCTGTGTGCCCAGAGCAAAACTGCTTGGTGGTGAAGCAGCAGTGTGCAGGCAGTCTGCTATAAGTTTAAATTACTGCTTGTCATGTGCAGCCTTTTATCCTTAAATTCCAGCTTTGACTGGCCAGTATTTTACCTGTATCCTCCTATTAATTCCCACCTGTCATTCTTTTAATGAGACTTCTCATGGAATAACATCTGTTTTCTTACCTTTCCAAGCCTCCATCATCTTTATGCAGAAATGATTTGTCTGTCCAGGTAGAGAATTTCTCCAAGATATATGCAGCAAGTCCCACTGGGGAGTCATTCAGTCCACAGCCTAATTCAGAAGAGAAGAGCTGTTGCAGTTGCCTGGCGTTGCAATACTTCAGTATTGCAAGATAAACTGGACTTTCATGAAGAGTTCAGAGTTTTCTGGAGAATTCAGTAGAGAGTCTGTATTTATCTATCCCTGATAGTACTTTATTTGTGAGAAATTCCCTGCAAAGGAATTCTGGCTGTAACAGGGCACTACAAACTCAGGTAATTCCTATACAAAAGAAGCTGAGAGCTAAGGAAGTCCCACTGGCCTCTTGGTGATGTGTGGCAGAAGGAGCAAATTCAGATGTAAAGGGATGACACTCTGAAAAGAAATCTCAGATAAAATATTTGGAAGCTCTGTCCTGCTTAGGACAGCATGTATTCTGATTCTAAAGTATATTTATGAAACAGGGCTAGCAGGGATGCAACTGATTCAGAATATCATGAATATCATCAATTCTGTGCTTTTGCTTTTCACTTTTTTAAGAGTTTGCAAAATTGCCTTAATCTCTGATCTGGCTGATATTTGAAAGAATTGCCCTTGACCCATGGATTCTCTCATGTGGCAGCAGCCAAACTCAAGCCCAGTGTGATTTTCTCCCTCCACTTAAACTGCTTTGCACTTTGTTGATATCAGTTTTTATTGGCTGGTTTTATCAACCAGTCACTTATAAACTAAAGCTTGGATAGCTGCCAATTTTAGACCTAATAATTAACTGTTATTCATAGAGAAGTTAAGATCTTGTTGAAGTGTATAGGGGTCAGCACAGATTTTTGTGATAATCTTCCTCTCCTGGAACTTGCTTAATTATTCCTATGCCTGGATTCTCACGTTAATTAGTTTTAATCCTTTTCTTAAGGCAGTTCAATTTCTTACGAATGCTGGGGGAGGAGTCTCAACAAAATATTTTTGGAAATTATATAAATACCATTAGTGGATCTACATCTGTTTGATTCTGCCTGAGCTCTGATTTTTGAAGCATGATTTCCCTGTGACATTATCCCCTGTAAATCAATTCTCCTTGTTTAAACAATTCTGTCATATTTCTTGTCACAGATTAGACATACTAATGTTCATCTTTTTGTGGATACCTTCACCTTTTGGCCCTTAAAAAGACCCAGACAATCAGAAACACCACCACCATAACTCACTCCCACCTTATACTCCTGGTATATTGTCTATCTCCTTTTATTTCTTTGGGTTTGTGATCACTTCAAGCAATAGTCTAGGCATTAGCTGACATTCCAGTTTCAGCTTCTTCTTCTCCTACAGTGAATTGCCAGGATGGGAGGTTATTTGTTCTCTGGTCTCCACATCTGACACCAGCCTCACATAGCCCTACTGTCTTTCCTGATGAGAATTTTTTATTTCAATAAAGCAATACCCCAGAATCCTCTCTAGTGGGGACTGATGCAAAGAATTCCTTTAAGCATTATGAAATGGCCATAAATTTTTTCACAGTCCTTATCCACTGGCCCCAGGCTGTCAGCATTCTGGCTTTTCAGGTGTTTGAGCTGTGTCTACCTTTCTGCAACTTTCACATTGCACTACTTGCTTGTGATATTTTTCTTGTTTTCAATCACATTTACTTCTTGAAGCTTCAGTTCCAGGACCCTGTGTTTTACTTTAAGAGACTCCTTGGAAAGGGGTTCTTGCCCAAGAGAAGTGGCTTGCTATTTAAAAGACCTTGGAAAGTGATACTTGAAATCTCCATCTTTTTTGAGTGGTTCCTTTTAGCTTCCTTTTACACAGTTCTTGTCCCCTTGAACTCATTGCCCACATGGGTCTTGCACTCAGTCACCAGAACTCATTGCTTCTCAAATTTGGCTGGCCTTTGTTTTCATGTACTGTGAGTGCTTAGTGTACCATGTTCACAGGGATAAGAGAAGGTACATTACCTGCAGTGTCTGGTTTGGTGGCTTGGATGTGTAAGTATCCAGACTCTCGTAGGACATCATATATGTTCTTCTGCATGAAAGGGTATAAACGTCGAGCATCTTCCCTACTGAGGCCTACGAGCCATGGTACATAAGCCCCAAGCATTATGCAAATCAACCTTCCCAAACCTTGTTTGTTGATGAAAACAACATTCAGATGAAGGCCTTTCACAGATCTAAAAGTAAGTTTTAGGAATAGAAGGTTAAAATCAAGCAATTTTCTGTCTCCAGGTTTTCTAGAAAACAAGTCTGACTGCAGCTGTGAGAGAAGCACTAGGCTGAATCAAATACACAAAGCCCTTTAGGTTCATAATGATTTAAAAAAAAAAAATTCAATACAAAGCATATGAATGCAATCGAACATGCAGGGTTGGGTTATCCCCAAAGGAAAAAAAGCAGAAGGGGATAAGAAGCAGGGCAAACAGAAGGCAGGACTATGGAGCGAGAAGGTAGGGTAGGAACTGGAGGCAGCTTTTCTGCACTAATTTCTGTTGCTACTTACTGTGGCAGCATCTGGGCCATGTTTGTGGTAATACGAGATCCCCAGTCTCCTCCCTGTAGGTAGTATTCCTTGAAGCCCAGTCTGTTCATCAGCTTATGAAATATCCGAGCAGTTGCAATGGAGTCAAAGCCTGTAGGTAAAAAAACCACAGGAGATCTCTTTGTCCTAGTGTTCCTTCCCTGGCCAAAGACTGTGACCTGACCGAGGCACATGTGTGGGGATGTGGGAAGGCACAGCGTGCAGTGCTGCTCTGCCTCACTCCTTGGAAAGAAAGTGAACACAATAGGAAAGAAATTCAGTGGAAAGCTGAGCTGACTTCTAGTTACTATTGTGTTCTAAATCTCCACAGCCAGCCCCAGAGCCTCAGCCACGTGGGCCATAGTGAAGAGCCAGGCATCTGCATTCACAAACTGCAGTGCCCAGGGGGGCCAGGGATGGTTGAGGTCTTACTCCAAAATGTGCAATTCCAACAGAGCCTTTTCATTGCTTACCTTTCTGGTGAGGGGCCTCTGAGAAGCCATAACCTGGGATGGATGGGCAGATGACCTCAAATACCACATCACCCTCATTCAGGCCGTGCCTGGCTGGCTCTGTGAGCAGAGGGATGATCTTGTAGAACTCGTAGAAGGAGCCAGGCCAGCCATGGACCATCAGCAGAGGTTGAACAGTTCGACCATGAGGAACATAGGGTGGCTTCACATGGATAAAATGGATATCAATCCCTGCCACACCAAGAAAGAAAAATTAAAGCTCTGGGACCATCACAGTTTCTGCTCTTGGACTGTGAAGAAGGAGGGTGGCAAAACTGTAATTAGCATCTGGAGCAGAAGTTCCACAATGAACCCACTGCAAGAAGATGTCTGGCTGAAAGGGGATGCCTGGTATTGTATCTATGTCTTATCTTTTACACAAAGACAGAGATATTGACCCCAGCCCCAGATACTGGGGTCATGGAACATTAGCATCCATCTCCTGAGAAACTGGTCTCAGAGTATATAAGTAGAGCTGCACTTGATTGAATAGCAAAATGTGGGTAAGATACATGCAAAAACATTACAGTAATTAAAAGAGAAACATGAAAAAGGGCATGATAGAAGTCTAACCTAGAGATCTCCTATGTAAAGTCTGGCTAAGCTCACCTGGCTAGACTCCTGGGTGGTGGGGAGGAATATTCCAGGCTCAGTCTGGCTAAATTTTGCAGTTTTCAAAGGTGGCTTCAAGGCAGTCGCTAAAGAGCATCTCATCGTTAGTTAGCATGGGTTCAGAGCCAGATGAAGCCCATCAACTCGCAGACCTCATCTTACTGACACTGTGTAATGGTCTTAATCCCTATAAGGTTATTAATAATAGAGCCTCCACCAGTGATATTTCACTCATATCACTAAGCTGTTGTGCATACTGTTATCTCAAATATTGTCACTTCTTACATCTCCTCCTTCTCACTGTGCATTTCTAAGTGAGACCTGCTCAAGCCACAGAATCCCTCTCACCTTCAATGGTGGTGTGGAAGTGGGGGTATTTGTTCAACACTTCCACTTGCTTGCGCCAGTCAAACTGATTCCTCCAGTAGGCCATCACTTTCTGCAGGTAGCTGGAGTTGAAGCCGTAGTGGAAGGCAGCCCCTTCCACGTGCGGTGTGAAGCGGAAGTGATCCAGGCGCCGGTGTAGATCCTGTGGGAGGGAGCCCTTCCTGCCAGGCTGGCCAGCTGCTGGCATCTTATGCCAGACCAGGCACAGACAGGCTCTGCTGGCTTTTGTATTGCTCTCTGGGACACCACAAGCCCTCCTGAAGAAGTGCCACACTCTGCATGACCGCCTGAATTGTTTATGTGGGGAATACATTTTTCGACAGGTTACAAGTCCCCCATGGGCACCCAGGAGTACTGTGTCCTACTCTTGGCTTGCTGCTAACTCGCTTCAGAGCTTTTGGCACCAGGAGCTTGGTAGCACTGCTGGCTGGGAGAATAAGAATCTCACCTTGAGCTGCTGGCTGCTACTTGGCTACATAATTAGGGTCAGGCATGTAGGGACAGAGGAGCTATGACTCAAGATGCCATCCCTCTTCAGCCTTACAGCCCTTCCCTCTGTGGAAGCCCCTCAGTCCTGCCCTACTGGTGCCACTGCTGTCCCAGTGCCCTCCCGCCCTGCTCCACCATCCACAGACCACTGTCAAAGTCTGCTGTGCAAAGCGTGGTCTTTCTGCAGAAGCCTCAGCTTGCACAGAGGGGCTGTTGTCTTAGAGTCTTTGGGGGACATTGCAATGGACCAGAGCTCAAATTTCCTTCATATAGGATGGTGAGCCAGAGCATCATCCAGTGGAGCTGGGTAGCTGCCCTGGCACATGTAAATGCCCTGCTCTCACCCCCAAGACATCACCTTGAAGCAGTGAGGTGGGTTGTGGACTGCCTCCCCCTTGCAGCTTTCTGCCCCTCCTTACCCCCCAGCCAGCAGTACCTCTATTTCTTTGTCAGATGTTTCAATCTTGAAGGGACGGATGCTTTCATCTTCTTTACCTTTGAGTGGTCTTTCACCTGAGCCCCACCACCCATCGCCCATGTCAATAGTCTTGATCTTGCGTCCAGATCTGAGCCAGTAAAGCAGCATCCCTCCAACCCCCAGGGCGGCTGCAGGGACCAGCACAGCATTCTTCTGAGAATATTCAAAAGACCTGGGGAGGCATGAAATCGTTTGTGTTCAACAACAGCAGTGTCAAAGGCAAAGGGACTGTGCTGAGGCTTGTATGCACATCCACTGGGACTGAGCAGGGACAAATGCCTACAAATCCCAGGCAGTCAGCAGGGACTGGGTGCTTCTGTTATTTCTGAAGATCATGGGCAAGATTTGGGGCAGGGTTCTATCTACGAAGGCTTCTTGGGGGTTTCAAGTCCTTGCTGATCAGGACTTGCTGATCACAAGGCTTCCTTCTCCCTCTCCTTGTGAACCAAGGTGCCCAGGGAGACAAGGTTCAATAGGATATGGGCCAGTCTACTTTGAGGCAGGTACTGCAGTGAATGAAACAGTAGCAGCTGGACTTGTCCAGCAACAAAAGCTGCACAGGCAGAGTGGGCTGAGGAGCAGGAAGAGAGACAAAATCTTCAGCTGCTGAAGAGAGCTGGATGTGCTGGACATGCTCCTCTTGCCAGTGCTTCATACACAGCTCCCCTACAGATTCAATCATCTGTTAGGGCAATCCTGGCTCTCCCCCAAAGCTTTCCAGGAAGGTGTATGTGCTGATGCTCCTGTTTCTGTTCTAAGCAGCAAGGTACCAGACTTGAGGTGTGGCAACTAAGTTACCAGAGCTGGACTTGACAGACATGCAGTCCTAAATGCAGTGTAACTTCCCACCCTCTGACCTACGCTTCAAGTTCTCCAGCTTCCCCTGTGGATTAGTAGAGGTATCTGGGGCTCCTGCAGGGGTCTGCAAGGGGGCTGCGAATGAAGATTTTGTTGCTGTTGTCATCCAGAGTACGGAAGGGACAGTGCTGTGCCCCAATCAGGGCGCTTACCAAAAGAGGAGGTCTCAGCACAGAACAGCTCTTTCACTCACCTGATCCGGGACAAGATGCTCTCCCTACAAAAGGGGAAAAAACACAAAGATCCTTTTAGTCTGATAGTGTTGTCCCATACCAAGCCTTGTGGATGGTGCAAAGAATGTCCCCTGCCAGCAGCACTCATTGCCCAGGCATGTGTTCACAAGCTGTTTAGCCACCTGGCAACATCTGCCATTATTTCTCCAACTTTTTGGATAGGATGGACAGAGAGGGGCTCACAAAGCACTGCCTCTGTACAGAGAGACAGTGTTTCTGGGCTGTGCTTTAGCTAGGTCATTTGTTGCCATAATATTCCCTCCTTCAGCACAATTTAGATAAAAGGCAGTAAACAACTGCATAGATGTCCTTGCAGTGTTTCATCCTGTGAGCAGCTGTGTAACTTCAGCCAGGAAAATTGTTTATTTTGACTGCTGTGTAGCAATAGGTGCACAGCCTCGTCAGGGCAATTCCGAGCTCCAGGGTTATTCTCCTGCCAGCCATGTGGGGCCCATCACGCTGCAGGGCTGGCACCAGAAGAGTATTGTGGGACCCTTCCCTGTTCAGAGTTTAATGAGCTACTGTATCTTTGACACTTCCAGCTACTCCTGACTGGATATCAAGCCTTTAGGTCTCCCCTGCCTGCTAGAAAAAGAAAGTATTCTCCTTGGTTCCCTTTAAGCCTTTAAGTAGATTCTGGTACAAAAGCACAATCTAAAATCTAGCAACAACAGAAGTAACAGGAGAAAGTCTTGCTACTCTGCCTTGTGGAACGCAGCTACATTAGGGAGTTCTTTGGTGTCATAATTACAGTACTTGGGGAACACAAACCAAAACAAATGGCAGAAAAGAAAAAGACTTGATAATCCATGGAAAACCAAGTCCATCGGGTGTCTGTTATCACCTATAATTGTTTCCCTCTACTCTGCAATGCAGAACCTGGAGCCTGTGCTGGATATCCTAGTAGCCTCCAAGGCAATTTGATAACAATTGCTGAGACCGCCTATGTGGGATTTTTTAAGGACATAACTCCTGAAATAGCTTCTGGACATGGAAGATGAGGGCTCCTAAGAACAAATAGCTTATGCAACAGGTAGGAATATCCCTCTGCACTTACATCCTGGAGCTCAGTGAGTAGAGGAGTGAAACCGGTTTCAAAGCAATACCACAAATCCTGCACTGCTAACAAAGCAAACCTGTCCCAGAAGCAGCTCTCTGAGCGACACAAAACAAGGCTCATTCGATCAACACCTCTTCTGCACTCATGCTCAGGAGAACTCAGCTGCCTGCTCGCACTCTCTGATGGCCTGGTGACCCTCCCGGGGCTTTCTCGCAGCCCCAACCCCAGGGAGCCCAGTCTGGAGTCCCTCCTCCCCGTGCCGAAGAGATCTCACCATGCGTTTGGAAGGATCTCCTGCCACATGTCTGCTTGTCCTTGCCTGGCTGCTCCGAGTGAGGACACAATCCCAGTTTCTCCTCTGCTGGCTTTCTCTTCCGCAGTGACGTTTTGTTGAGGACAACGCAAACTACATCGTCCATCAGTGCCACCTATTGCCTGAACGTGCAGCTGCAAACTGAGTTCGACAGAGGCAAAGGCCAAGTCCTGCCTGTAGCGGGAATAGCCCTGTGCACCAGCACAGACTGGATGCCAAATGCACAGAAAGCAACCCTGCAGGGGCTGGCCTGGGGTCCTCGGCTCAGGCTGTGACAACACCGTGTCCTTACGGCAAAGGCCAGCTGGGTTATACAGCCCATACAGGGCCCTACAGCCGGAGCTTCAGCCAGCAGTCTGAGGGAAGGGATTCTTCACTCTCTTCAGTGCTTGTTCGAACACATCTAGATTACCACAGCCACTTCTGGCCTTGCTGGTAGAAGACAGACTGGAGTGGGCCCAGCCTTGGAGGTGCAGGGCCACCAAGCTGCTGGGGGGCTGCAGCATGTGGCGCATGAGGAAGGCGAAGAGGCTTCTTCATCCTGGAGAGGAAAGTGTAAAGGGTGGGATCTTATTGCTATCTACAGCTAACCAGTGAAAAGCTGAGGGAAAATGGACCCAGAATCATCCTGGAGGAGCATCAGTTGAAGGACAAAAGGCAAGGACACAGATTGCAAACAGAGAAGTGAAGGTTAGATATGAAGAGAAATTACTCCTCCATGGAGGTACTCAGCCACTGGGACAGGGCTCCAGAGAGGATGTGCTATTTTCATCCTTGGGGGCATTCCAAATACGAGAGGAACAAGGCACTGAGGAATCTGACATACCGGAACCTGCTCTGGCCAGGTGTTGGGGTGAGTTCACCTCCAGGTATACCTTGCAACCTGTATATCACTTGGCTGTATTCCATGTGCACCCATGATCTGCAGCAGCCAAGACGTAAAGGATAAGTTCCGCTTTTAATTTTCTTCAGAAATCAATGCTATGTTTTAGTTCAGGGGCATAGATTTCATTTTCCTCATAGTTGGTGAAATCTTCCTGGATGAAGGCTTCTCCTTCAAAGGAATTTGACAGCTTGGGAAAATGCGAGTTCAAAGCCTAAGGAGTATTAGGTGGGAGGAAAGTGAGCAGAAGAGCAGTATAAAATAAAGAATACATACATGAAAGAGGAAAGTGAATCACTGACATGTTATGCACTATGCTCAGTATTTTGCCTTTTACATTTTCAACAAAAACATGTACTTCACTAAGGACAATTCTCCTTGCTTCCATGAGTGGCAGAGCAGTGGCAGGGAGACTGTCACCAGGGTTTTATTTGCTTCCAGTCAACAAAGACTGATATTCATCCTTCTTTTACTTTATTGTGCCTCTCAGGAGCCTCTAGTTAAAGAATCTTTTCCACTATGCTGTCTCTGTTATTAAGCTTCCAAATAAATACATCAGTGGAAGGCTTTATAAATAAAAGAGAATTACAGGAGTAGGAGGAACAAAAATGAAACACAGCTTTCTAGATTTTTTTTTCTAGCTGTTGACAATTTATGTTTCCAGGCAAGTACATAGTAAAGGAAGCATTTACACTGCATAAAATCCAGAATAACCCTTTGGGTTTCCTAAATCAAATTGTTGTTAAATCAAAAATTTGTAATGTGCCTCAGTAGTGAATCAGGTATGTGCTTTCAGTTATTTGCTGATGCTTATGAATCCAGTCCCCACGGCAAAAAGCACATGAAACACTCCCAAGACCTCCACATCTGGGGAGGCAACAATGGTTCAAAATGAAATATTTACTAAGTTCTTCCACATAAACAGCTACCTCTGATTATCCAGCCAGCTACTAGAGCTGGTGATTACTACCTCTCGGTGCTAGCTTGCTCCCATTTTGTTGTTTTATGCTGCAACTCCTCAGTACTGTGCAGCCTGCCTGCCTCTCCTTCCAGCACAGTGCAGCAACCCTGAGACTGCATGTACCTGGGTGGCCTTTCTGCTGCAACTTCTGTGACTTCCCTGGCTTCAGGACATGAGTTTGGATTTGAACAACCCCATTGCCATCAGGATGTGTCATGGGTGCAAATATTTCCCATGTGAAGGGACACCATTACTGCCTTCTGCCATGAACTGTTGTCACTTTGCCATTATTACTCAGTGGCTCTCACTGTGAGGTGCCGTGTGAAGCTCGACGTTACTGACCAGTTTGGGGTGGTCAAAGCTTCTATGCCCAGTAGCATTTTAGGTGTCCATAGCCACTGTCCGAGCCGTTTTCATTCAAACAGCACATAGGAATTTTTTAGCATGTGGTTAGTTTATCATTTTTGATTTTATTATCATTATGTGCCCTTGGACACTCACACTCAGCCCTACCCTTTTGTTAAGGATTTAGCGTATCAAAACACGGAGCTGAAGGTGATAATACCACACCCTGCAACAGAATTAATTATATTACAATGGACAGAGGTTCTTTTGAAAATTTTACTGGGGAGATGAAATAAAGCTTTCTGAAGAGAAAACACATGGTAAAGGACTCTAGTCTTTTAACCGTACTGTTTCATGCTGTTCATGAAAAGTTTAAACTTGTTAGAGGGCGGAGAGCTGATCCCTCTCCCTGCTCCAACATATGATAAAAATACTGGGAGAATGTGGGAAGTGGCAGGCTTCCTAACAATGCCCAAGAAGGAGCTGATACCCCGTCGGCCTTCTCCCAAATTATTGTTATTCATTCCAAAATGTAATGATCAGGCCCGAGACAAAAAACTCTCAGAACCACCCCCAAAAGGTGAACTGGGAGTGGGGGGAAAATTCGAATATCCCCAAAAACTCACAGAAAATGGATGGAAATTTAGTTTCCCTGTATTTTCAATGAAACGTTGCATAATGCTTGTGCACTGCCTTCTTCTGGTGGCAGTGAATATTAAGCCTTACCTACCACTAGAGGCCAGGGGTGGAACTGGTGCTGCAGGAAAAATGCTTTTATCATTTTGCAAGTTTGTTGTTCGAGTATACCCTCTGCAGCCAAGAGTCTGGGTGTACGTCCAGATGTGAAGTGAGTCAGCTGTAAGCAAAGAAAAAACACAGAGGAACCGCACTGGAAGCTGCAACAAAATACAGAGACATGAACTATTTAATGTATTTTATTGTAAAGTCCTGCATTTCCAGAACAGTGTTCCCAGTGTACCAACACTGTTGTTTGTTCCTGGGTTAGTCAGCTATCCCAGCAAAGAGCTTGTATGAATTGTAATAGCAAGTATGGCTTCATGTGCCAAAAGAATAAGTAAGTAAGTAAGTAAAGGAGAGGGATGTCTTTTTCACTGAGGACCACTCTAACATCACACTGATAATTGGTTACTTAACAAATTAAAAGTGAAAAGGTCTCAAAGGATGGCTGGCTACTCCAACTTGTTTTGCCTACACAATACTGAGAATACTTATCAGTATTATTAAAAACTAGGTAAGATAAATTTCATTAATGATTGTCATGTTTTTGACTGTTGTTTTTACTATGTTTATATTCATATATGTTTATGTAAGTTTATATGGTATTTGTTTGGGTTGTGGGGATACCTAGACACCTAAGATTATGGACTCCAAAAGGCAGGGCAGCCTAAATTGAAGTCGCCAAGCTATTTTGGAGCCCAGCTTACAAGTCCAAGTATCAAAAATAGTTGTGTAAATTATCTAATGTTAGAGAATGTTAAACTTCACATTCCGCCACCAAAAGGCGGTCTTTGAAGGTGCTGCCTCCAAAAACACACTGGAAATCATGGATGATCTGCTGGACACTTTGGGTGCTGAAAGACTGCTGCATGAATTCTCCCGCCCAGAGCCTGATTGTCCTGCAGTTTTTGGACTCTTGGAACTGCTGGGGAAATGAACTACATAAAGGGATATTAACTAGATTTATGAATAGCAACTGCCCATTACAGGAGTTTCAGCATGCTTTTCTTTTCTTTCCTTTCTGCTCTATCTACTAGGTAGGACCAGGAGAGGAAGGGTCCCACTGCAGTGGTTCCGGTCGATTGTCCTGAGACATGGGGTGGTTGTCAGAGACTGGCAAAGTTTAGTGTCTCAAACCAATGCTGGTGTGTGTGCAGTTGGGGACGGGTCAGGCCTTGCTTCTGGTGAGGCGGTGCCCTGCCCCCAGAACCCCAGCCTGGCTGAGCTGTCAATCAATCAATCAGTCAATCAATCAATCAATCAATCACACACTGGGGGGGGGGTGCTAACCCAGCCCCTGACTGGCCAAGTGACTGGAAGTCCCACCTAATGGGGCGGGCCTACAAAGGACCAAGGGTTTAAAAGGACCTGTCCAGGAGGTGGCTGTTGTCTGGACTCTGCCTTGTCTTGGGCTCTACCTGGGGATACAGGAGCTGGTCGTTATATGTGTGTTTTTCCATATCTCTTCTGGCATTCTGTCTTTCTCTTTCTTTCTTCTTGTTCTAATCCTTTTCCATGGAACATATTTGGGAAATGAAACATCTTATGGTTTAAAGATTTGTAGGTTGAATGGGCTAAGTTTAATCTAAGTTGATACTAAGTTAATACTACATTTATGCTAAGGTATAAGTGCTTTATATTGAATTTGGTGTTGTCTTTAATATTTTGCTGAAGTTCCTTAATTTTCTGAGTTTTTGCCACTAAACTTTTGTGTATTTGTGAACTCTTGAGAAAATCTGGTTGAGAAATGTCTTTGTGCCAACAAGAGTAAAGGAACTTCAGTTTAACTCTGTATATGTCGGTGTCCATGGTGTAACAATAGAATGGATGAAAAGAGTGTAGAGTGAGCAATCTCAGTACCCTGCTGTGATGCCCTTGCAATGCCTTTTCTAGCCCTAGTGTCCCTGGAGCTGGAAGTTGTTTTATTCTCTCAACCCTAACACAAACCCTAATGTCAGCTGGACACTAGCAGTTGTCCTCATCACCACAGGTGGCATAACTTAGAATGTGTGGAGCTGGCAATGTTGGCACCCTGCCATGGTGCCCTTGCAATGCCTTTTTGAGTTCCAGTGTCTCTGGAGCTGTATAGTTCCAAAATACATAGTTCCATTCAAAACCATGTTGTACAAAATAAAAAGGTCTCATAATATGGCTGGCTACTACAAATTGTTTACTTACATAATTCTGAGAGTACTTGTCTGTATTTTTAAAGCCCTGGATAACTTCATTGGTAATTATCTTATTTCTGACTCTTATTGCTATGTTCATATTCACATATGTTTATATAAGTTTGCCTGCAGTATTAGAAGATATTCATATTTTCTCACTGGTTGTCATAGTGGGTGGAAAAGGTGCCTCCCTCAATTTAGTTTTGGGAACTCATTATTGAAACTAATCTATGTACCTCTTCCTATCTCTTCAGGGCAAAGCATAAAATTACCAAGGGAAGTGCATGTAGTAATGGAATGTGTGAATGTAGTAAGGAATGTATGAAGTATAATTGTGGTGCTGAAGTGGCAGGTGGAAAGTTCTTTACAGCTGTAGACAGGCAAGGATTAAAAGAAAGATTTAGACTGGAGAACCACTGAAGGGTTTGGTTAAATTGAAAAGGTTTTTGGACTGAAATCATGACCCTGAAGATGATATGCTGAGGGGATTGGAATGAATGAGTGTTATTTTATCTTTGGACTCGCATTCCTGAGGCAATCCAGATAATTTTAGGTAGTAGAATTGTACTGTATGTCATTTCCCATGATGTCCACTGACCTCTTCTCTCTCCCTGAGTACAGGTTGTGGGAATCTCCCTCAAACCTGCTTGGTGGGAGGGATAAGGGTGGTGATCTGGGACATGTGTATTTGTTTAGGTTGTGGGGATACCTGGACATGTAAGACTGTGGAGTCCAAAAGGCAAGGTTGCCTAAATTGAATTCACCAAGATTTTTCTGGAACTCAGCTTACAAGTCCAACAAGTATCACAAATAGTTGTATAAATTATCTAATGTTAGAGATTGCTAAACCTCACCAAAGGAAAGTGCTGCCTCCAGGAACACAGGACATCGTGGATGATCTGCCGGATTCTTTGGGTGCTGAAAGACTGCTGCATGAATTCCTGCTCCCCAGAGCCTGATTGTCCTGCAGGGTTTGGACTCACAGGGTGATGGGGGGAATGAACTGCATAAAGATTTTAGCTGGGTTTTATTGGTATAGCAATTGCCCATTAGGCTTTCCTCTTCTTTCCTTTCTACTCTGTCAGCTAGATTGGACCAGGAGAGGAAGGGTACCCTGATTAGACCAAAAGAGGAAAGGTCCCACTGCAGTGGTCCCAGTTTGTGTCTTGAGACACAGGATGGTTGTCAGAGACTGGGTAAGTTTAGTGTCTCGAGCCATTTTTTGGGGCGCTTGAAATGCCTGCTTGTGTGCTGCTAGGTGAGGCAGCACCCTGCCCTGCCCCCAGCCCCCCCAAACCCTGGCAGAGCTATCTATCAATCAATCAATGACACGGGGGTGGGGGGGGGGTGCTAACCCAGCCCCTGATTGGCCAAGAGACTGGAAGTCTCTCCTTAGGGAGAAGGCCCATGGAGGCCCAGGGACTTAAAGATGGAGCACGAGGTGAGCACATGGTCTTGACCCTGCCAGTTTCCTGGAGTTCCTGTCTCATCCGCCATGGAATCCTAGGAGTCAGTAGCGCTATGTGTGTTCTTCTAGCTCTTCTTTCTCTCCTTCTTATCCTACTTCTCTTTTCATGGAACTTTGTGGGTAGCATAACATCTCATAGGTTTAAAAATTTCTAGGTGAAATGGGCTAAGTAAATGCTAAGTACTAAATTAATGCTAAGTAATGCAATGATAAGTGGTTTCGTGTTGAATATGGTGTCATATTTAATCCTTTTGCCAAAGTCCCTTAATTTTCTATATTTTTGCCAGTAAACTTTTGTGTGATTTTTTCACCTCTTGAGAATATCAGGTTGGGATTTCTCTTTGTGCCAGCTAGAGTAAAGGAACCTTCAGTTTAACTCCTGGATTTAAGTATTTGGGGTGTAACAGGGGTGAAGTAGGAGCCTTCCAGCTCCTGCCACAGGAGTTGGTTGACAGTGAGCATGGTTGACTCACACAGGTACAACACAGACACTGACAGACAGTAGCAATTGGTCAGCTCGGCTATCGCTTTGCAATAGCTACTTACACTCAGCCAGTAGTGGTATTTATTTAAGATTCCGGTGAATTATTACATGATTTGTAAAACCAGTTGTAAAACCATATTTGGAATATTGTTTCTGACACAGGGACTGCTTTCCGGGAAAGTTAGTTCCGGAAAATCCTGCATCCAGATTCAGTTGGAAGCAATTGCATTCTTGATCCAAGAAACAAAACTAGGACTTCAGACAAAACCAGGCTTTGATGGCTGAGTACAGTCCAGTCCCCAAGAGGTGACTTCATATTGGACAAATCTGTCCTTCTCTTGGCAGACCAGAGGTCCTCCAACTTCAGCCTAGGGAGGAAAAGAGAGTATAAAGTGATTCCTCCAGTAATGGCATGCAAACAGCAAAATACTGACAGGAATAATACTGTAACTCCAAAGGCCTCAAAGTGTAACTGACACAAAGACTCTAGAAAGAGAAAGTGTTTTATTAGACCTGCTGGAGTAAAAGAACTGGGGGGGAGAAAAAGTATGTTTCTAAGCATCCAGGCCATGCTCTTTGTCTGAAAATTCACCAGTCGTGGATGTGGATACATCTCCATATCACTGTGAGGTCAATTACACACACAAAAATGGAAGTTTCCGAATTTTCCACATGCCTGATCTACTTGGTCTGGACAAAATTAATTTACCTGTTTTAATGCTGTTCCTTAAAATCCAGGCATGGCAGGATATGAATACCTATGTCCAGTGATTTTTGACTCTTATCAATGAATGCACTGCCCACAGCCTCCAAGTCCAGGCAGTATATTACAGGCTTTCCTTCAGTTGTGGGGGATATTCACAACACTGGGCTAATAGGACTAGGCTATTACCCTACACAATTTTCCTGCTATTCTGGTTGACTGTGTGACTTAAGGAAAAAAAAGCTGTGTATACCTCAGTTCTTGGGCTTCATGCACAATTGTTGAGCTTCTGAAACTATTTCTGAGCCTTGAAAGTCCAAATTATGTGCATTGACCTGCTTATACTCAAAGTTAGATTATTCTTACCTCACAGTTATCTATGCTTCCCGAAGTAAACCCACCACAAAATTAACAATTTTTGACACTTCCATTCATAAATTCAGGACAATTACATATTCATATCAAGTAACTTCAGGCTAAAAATCTTCTGTAACACACTGCAAATATTTGGAAAGACTTCAAGGTTTTTGCTAAATTGGTGTCAGTAAGCACTTTCATGAGAGAAGCATATTTCTGCAGACCATTAGACTGAAAGAGCAGCTTTTGCTTCCAAGGACATTGCTACAGGTACTTTTTTCCTGCTGCATGTGAGTAAGAAGAGCACACAACTCAGTTTGGGAATGTATCTTTTGTTCAACCCTTCCATCTTCCTTTGCAAAATAAGTAATGCAAAATAAGTAACCCATGCAAAGCTCCACTGTACTTTCAGAAATGTCATACCACTTTGACCAGTGGGGACTATTAATTAAGGAGGTAACAAAACAGGACAGAGCAAAACCTCATTTATCTCATTTTGCAAAAAAAAGCTGCCTGTGAACAATACAAGCTAAGATCACCCTCCTGAAAACATAAAGCACAACAAAAGCAAAATTCCTATAATAATAACGTTCACATATTTCAATAGCACACAGCTAGAGAAATACTAGAAATGCTGTCTGTTTTCCTCTTGTTCACCTAAATGAAAGAGACATCCTTCAGAATGCACTGTAAAATGACATAGGCTACAGGACATGTACTAACTGAAGAGCACTTGCTGCAAAATTCAGCAGTACAGATCTGAAAGCTGTAGGAGGGATATAACTGTTACATTGCAGGCCTAGTCAATGTCCTGGTTTTGGCTTAGATAGAGTTAATTTTCTTCTTAGTAGCTGGTATAGTGCCCTGGTTTAGGTTTAGTATGAGAATAATGTTGATAACACACTGGTATTTTGGTTGTTGCTAAGTAGTGCTTACTCTTAACTCAAGGACTTGCAGTTTCCAATTCTCTGCAAGTGAGAAGGTGCACAAGAAGCTGGGAGGGAGTGTGGCCAGGACAGCTGACCTGGACTGGCCACAGGGATATTCCATCTGTAGAAAAACATGCTTATTACACACATTGCATGGAGCCACTAATTGCTGCTCAGGGACAGGCTGGGCATTGGTCAGTAATTGCATTGTGCATCACTTGTATTCCTTGGGTTTTATCCCTCTCTCATGTTTTCATTACAATTATTATTGCTGCTATTTTATTATTATGTTATTATACATAATTTTGTTTCAATTATTAAACAATTCTTATCTCATGACTCTTACTTTTTTAAATTCTACTCCCCACCAAAGAAGGGATGGGGGAATGAGTGAGCAGCTGCATGGTTCTGGCTTAGTTTCTGGCTGTGGTTAAACCATGACACTCAAGAATAATTTTGATAGATTGCTACTTCCTTTACCCACAAGCTCTACAGGAGGTGACACTTATAGCCAGCTGTTACCAGATGTGGTTGGTGTAGTCGGGCCAATGTTTTGTTCCATCATTGCAGGGGAGTTGTTGGTGCAGGCTCTTGTGTATGATCATCACACCTCTTGAGATTGCAGTACTCCCATATCGTGTTGGGGTCAGTGGTGAAACACCATGGGCTGCTGTCACCATCTGGGTTTCTGCAATAGTTGTCCCTCAAATCCCTGCACAAATAAAGTCAGCAGTCATGCTGTGTAAGACTGAAAGTAAGCATAGGAATATCTTGATAAAAAGATGTACTATGTACATCTGCTATGTAAAAATAAATACATTTATTATTGGTTTTATTTATGGCCAGATATCCTATTAACAGCAAACACATTCGTGGCTGTGATGCTAGTGAAGAATTGTATTTCACATGCATATTGGAGTCTTGAATATATTTATGCGTAAGGAAACATAATTCAACTACTGGCTCTAATATTTCAATGTACTGAGTACCTAAATAATTGCCCCATATGGCAATTATTTTAATTTCTAAGTATGTATGTATAAGCATACACAATTGTGAGAATGTGTGAATTAGTGATAAATATGTAGGAAAATTCATACTGTTGGTGGGCACTTGGGCTTTTCCAAAAATTTTTTTTTAAATGTCAAAGAGTTCTTTCTCATATTCAGAAGAATGGCAAATAAATGCTTATGGAATCGATTCCCTCTTACACTCCTCAAACCCTATTTCTACTGACTTCAGTGAGACCACTCCCATGTCTGTACTTGCTGGGGCACGGGGCAGTAAATTTCTCTCTTCAATAATTTGCACAGTTGCAGTATTTCCCCATCCTGAATCACAGCGCAGTCTCAGAATGAAAAAGAACTGAAGTGCTTTTTCTCTGAATATGACAGAACACATGATTTCCACATTTTCACAGCTTGATTTTAATTTTTTGAAATGTTTTGGAAAGGTATAATGCCCTCTGAGGGTATTGCAGTTTTTTGATGCCAAAATATAACTGAAAATGTCGAATTATTTAGGGTGACATCATAAAAAAGGGCAAAAAATAAGAAAAGTATCACCCTTCCTGGTTATAGTCGTAATACACCAAGCATGATGGATTTCCTCACAATTGTAATCCCGTTGCTTTCCTACCCTTACTAAAAACGGGCACATTAGTGATTTGAGTAGCTTATCACTGGTCCAGTCATCACTGGTACAGTTTTGTTAGTCTGAAGAAGATAAATCAAGGGGAAATTTCAGTGTATGCAATTCTGAGTGCCCATTTCCAACTGCAAAGAACACTTAGATGGTATTTCTGAGAATAATATATCTGACTGCGTGTTTTGCATCATAAATGCTGTGTCCTCTCCAGATTAAATCATTAGAAAGGCCACAACAAAAAGTCCCAAATTCATAAATGAAACACATATTTCAGTAGATGCCCTGTCTCTGGGTACAAGTCTCCTGGTGTTGGTTACCGATCAGATTTAAGAGTAAGGGACACAGCTGTATTTTACTCAGAATTTAGATAACAAGAAAACACAATTCTTAGAAATGAGACGAACAGAAAACATTTCTGTATCTTAGAAAAGTTGTCTTTTATAGATATATTCCCTAGCAGTGTTTTAAAGCATAGATGTGCAAAGGTAATACAACCAGCAGTAGTTATGCCAGAGAAAGCGAGAAAAGGTGAGATAAACATACGCCTCTGGGAATCTGTCCGGGGTTTTTATGTGCATGTGTGGGAACATGGAGTTCCAGGCCTGGCACTTCTTTCCCGATGCAGTGATGGACGTTGTGCCACGATAACTCTGGCCTTTGCCTCGGTAGCACTCCTCTGGCAGGGGAACTTGGACAGGCATGTCTGCGGTGAATAACAGAAACTTGTCTTTGGCATCATAATTTTATGTTCTTACTGAGCAGGCACAAGAAAGCCTCAAACGCACGGGGTGACAAAAATGAATGACTCATTTATGCAGGCAGCATTCAGTGAAATCATCACACCTGCAGCAGAAGGGCATTTCCAAACATACTGAGAAAACTTCCACAGTTTTAACTTGTTATGTTAGATGTTGTTCAGTGACGGGTTCACCAGTCAGTTTCATTTTGGCATATGTGAACATGTTGGAATTAAAGATAAGAAAGTTCACATGAAAAATCCTCAAAGATTAGATACTGGTGATTTTGCCCGTGATATTTCTCAAATGGACATTATGTTAAACTTCAATCTCTCTATTATCCTTTTGGTTGTGCTAAGACTTTCTTGTTATTTTTTGTGCTTAAATGAATGAATGTTTTTTTATTAACATTAAAAAAATGTGATTTTTATTACTTTGGAAGCTCCTGTCCTGTCTTTTGTTGCTAATTTCAAAAAATGGGAGTTAATTTTATTAAGCAATTTTTCATCTCTTTAAACTTGCTCTTCATTTTTCAATGAACTTGCTATATTTGGCCTATCTTTGGGAAAAAAGGAATATAAAAACATAACTATCTTTCAACCTGTAATTCTTCTGTTGAGTCAGCTAGTGATTTGCATCCTTCAGTGTATTTCCTTAACCACTGAAAGTTTAATATTTGGCAGATTTTGCAACACGCCAGGCAGACAAACATTAACAGTGACAAAGTGACTGAAAAAAAGAGTTAATACATTTACAATACGAAACAATAAATCTTTCACCGTTTTAAAGTCCTTATCACAAGTACACTCCACTATCCATACCAGCAATCCCTTGTTCTGTCCTGTCACAGGGAGGAATTGTGCAATATTCCCATCTAACGCTGCTGTTGGTGGTGTAGCACCAAGGCTTCTTCTCTCCGTCAGGGTTTCTACAGTAGTTTTCCTCTAAGCCCCTTAAAAGAGGAAAAAGGAAAACTGACTTTAAACCACTCATAGAAATCCAGAAGAGGTGTGTGCATGACTATTAACAGCTACTGCATGCAGAATTCAATTCAGTGGTTATATTTATTCTTTTTGGAGATTGATTAACCCATGCATCACTGCTTTGGGACTAATCAATGGTCTTCGACTTTACAGTCTAAATGGTGAAGATATAGGAAGAACTTTTCCAGTGCTTACACTTTCTGCTCTTGTTGTTGAGGCCAAGATACAGCAGTAACAGCTGACTTCAAAACAGAAGGCACTGATGTCCCTGAGATTACAGTAGGAAGCAGGCCAGGCTGGATGTGAGAGACTGGAAGTGTGTACATAGGAGCATTGGTGCACGCTGCTCCTTGCCCTGTAATAGTAGACAGGGTTACACATGCCTAGGGAAACTTGCAGAGCTAAAAGCCAGGTCAGTCCCAGCTATTCCTGCACATTGCTAATGCTCTGCAAACCCAGCTCCTCTGACCTTGGAGCACAAGGATGTATTGGAGTATGTTGTCCTTGGAGCATCTCTCTTCAGAACAGTAATGCGTTGAAAATGTACTGAAACACAGCCAAGGGATTTTTAACATAAAAGTAGTGAACTACTTACAGCTCTGCAGTGGGATGTGGGGGAGACAGGTGAGAAAAACACATGAAAATAAACAGGGAGGTAGAAAATATGAAGAGCAAGACCTGAACAGAAGTAATGAGCACTGACAAATAGCGAGAATACAACTTAACAATATAAAAGAGGAAAACCTGTGCTCCTCTTGTTTCTGCATCTGGATTCTTAGGGAATAACTGTTCTTTGGTATTTGTTACAATGATGAAGCTCAGCATACTTGCAGGGGTATCTGTCAGGAATCCAGCCATGTTTGTGAGGAAACTGTGTGTTCCAGTGTTGACAGGCATTTCCCAATTCGGTGATGGCTATCCTTCCTCGATAGTCCTCTCCTTTTCCTGAAAGGCACTGGGAGTCTAGGCCAGAGACTGGTGGGTGTGTAGCTGTAACAGGAAAAGAAAAAAAGGGGAGGGCAGGAGAGGGGAGAAAAATACTGCTAAAATAGTGCTTTCAAAAATATATAAACCCCTTTGTTTCTGTAATGTTGAAGATGCATTTTTTTTTTCCTTCAGCAGAGGTTACTCTGGTTAAAAGCCATGTCAAAATCAAAGAGTACATTTTTATGAGCCTCCAGACTGCCAGATGGATATCCTGTGTCTGCCCTTTTACAGCAGCCAGTAAATAACTTTGCTGGGTTGAGCCAGACCCTGTGCCTGCTGTCCCTTGAGAGCAGAACAGGAAAGGCAGTTAAGTAGTCCTGCACAGTCTTGTAAACCCAAGTGAAATGGAGTACAGTAATACAATACACACAGGTAGTGTGGAAGGGCAGAAAGGGCCAAGAAGAAAGTGTGAGAGGAAGCAAAGCAGCCTTTGGAGCTGAGCCCCTGGAGTTAGTGAACTGGGAAAAAGGGCAGAAGGAATAGTGAAACAAAGAAAGAAAATGAGGTGGTCTGCCATGTGAGGAACAGCAAAGAAAATAATAGTAATGATCAGAGGCATAGAACATGCAGAGGGCAAATGGAAAATGAATTTACAGCACATATGTATAATATACAGAATTTCCCAAGGACATGAGTATGACCCTAAAGGGTTGGTATATTCCTTAAACTTCTAAGTTTTAAGCAGAGGATGGAAATGCTGTGGTAACTTTTACAATTTATCATACAGAAGTCTATAGTTATTCTGCCATCTGTAATTAAGTATGCGGAAGAGAACTATGTCTAGCAAACACACACAATTGCTTAGAGCACTGGCAAGTGCAGATACATAAGAAAGCAAGCTCTAGAGAGAAAAAACACCCTTTTAAATATATTTTTTCTTGAAGTGTAATCCACTTCTACAATTGGCAATGTTATCTTTTAAGTCAGTGGCTTGGAAATACCCAGATTTAGTGGGCTCAGCTTAATGAGTTAAGCTAGCCCGCTGATAAGTCAGGTTTCTCTCCTGAGGCCTGAACCCATTTTTCGGGATTCATCCCTTGCTAAGAAAAAGGCAGTGCTGGCTGTGCTTACCAGACCCAGGTCATATCACAGTATGGCCACACAGCAATTCAGATGATGTCTGTGAGTTATCAGATCAGCAGTAAACTACCACCTGATTTAATGGGAAAGTCCTGCCTCCCAGGTAAATTGAAAAGTAAAGTGGTTAAAGGCAAATTATGGTTTCCCATAACATCTTTGGCCTTAGTGCACTTTGTGACACCTGCATCCTCACTGATGGTATATGGTTTTACATAACAGAAATTTAATGAGTGATTCTGCTTATTAATGTGCACTTTTCCCTGCTTCTCAGAGGTACCTTTAGGTTACTCAGAACTGTGGTTTCTTGTCTTTTCCCTCCCTGCGTAAGTTTAATGAGAAGAGCTACCCTCTGGAGTGATCTCAGGAAATCAGACTCACAGCAACGAGGAATGTTGCAATATTCCCAGCGTTTATTTGGGCTGGTAGTGAAACACCAGGGCCGAAGTTCACCATCAGGATTGCGGCAATAATTCATCTTCAGATCCTTTTCTGGATAGCTGCACATTGAAAATGAAAGAGAAACTCATGAGTCAGCTATGGCCAGATGTAGCAACAAGGCTGACTGCAGGCAGGTTCTCCCAGGCTCTGTGGGAATGAATTTGATAGTGAGTGTCACTCACTGTTTCTGGGTAAATCCATGCATATGAGGCTCTTGGGCATCCCAGTGTTGGCACTCAAGTCCAGACTCTGTTCTTGAAACTTCTCCGTGGTAATCCTCGCCGTTACACTGCATGCAGTCCCCTGTAGGTCCTAAGCAGAAGGAAAACAAAGCAAGGAATGCACCAGCCTGTTCTTGGAAGACTACACTGGAAGGAGAAGTGGGGTTTGCTCTGGCTAACAATGAAAGAAAGTCAGAAGACCATGCATTACAGCGTGGCCAAATGAATAATTCTTTAGGAATATGTTTCATTTGCAGGGAGGAATGTGTCATGTATCTGTATGTACTGTTAGCAGTGGGAGTTCAGTGTGTAACACAGAACTTGGGTCAATCTTTACTCTTGTTACAATTAAATAAATTACTGGTGTAAGAGCAATATATTCCTTATCCAGATCATTGCAGTTCTCTGCCAGTAGAGTCAAAAGTAACAAGACAGATGAAGATAAAGCAAACTATATCGGCAAATCATTAGAAAATTTTAGTTCTTCCATATTTACAGAGTAACTTTGATAACTCAAGCTAATTAGGAAAACAACCTCTGTGTTGAGAACTTAAGTTCAGCTTGATTTAAATTCTAATTTGAAAACAATCTGTAAAAATAAAGCACCAAAAAGTAGCAGGAATAATATTACCTACTTGAACATCCCTTCTCTGAAAAGTAAATATACCTTCTCCAGTGTGCGTGACCTGGTCCTCACACTCTGGGATGGCACAGTAATCAAATCTCATAGCAGGATCTGTTGTGTAACACCAGGGTCCACTTTCATCAGCATCAGGATTTCTACAGTAGTTTTCCTCCAACCCTGCACTGGGGTGTTTTTCAGGTGTATAACTGTAATAGTATTAAAATTCTATTTTAATAGAATACTTTAGTGGAGCAGAAGGGAAATGTCCAACTTGCTCAGCTAGCTATGAATTTTATTCATTCATAGTAAAAATGAGAGAAACAGTTTCCCCATTGTAAGCCATAAATGAAAACTGAAAAACCATTCCATAACTGCCATTATTAGTAGTTTTCTCCCTAGGTCCCAGTTGCCTGCTAACAGCCTGCAAGGACGATGACAGTCTCAAAGGACAGTTGTTGTCTCTAATACATGCATCCAGCTGATCTAATCAGCTACCTACAACCTGTGGTTCTATCATGTGTTTGTCTTAATGGAGCTACTTTAAAAGTTGTGTATTTCTAGAGACTATTCACCAAACACAACTAGGTCACACAGCGATCTGAAGCGAGTGATGCTAGGCTTCTTCCTACAGTAATCTTCTCAGAGAAGACCAAATTACTTTTAAACTATCTGAGCAAGTGTATTCAAGTTTCATTAGAATAACAACAAAAATAATTTTAAAAATAAAACTCCAACATAGATCAGAGGAAATAGGACCTCTGCTTCCCCACTTGCTTTAGTGAGCAGTGACAAACAGCCCTGAGAAAACTGTACCTGGCCAGGTCCATTTGGCCCTTGGATACTTTTCTCAATGGTTTGGTGTTTTTTTTGACTATCTGTGTGGCAGGTAGGGGGGCTGTAGAGGTGGACGGGTACCACCTTATACAGAGCAGAGCAATTATGACCCCACTGTCACCAATAGCAAAATCTTCATCGTTTTGAGAAAGGGAGTGTTTCATCTGCTTAAGACACCTCACATTTGGACACAACTTCTCTAGCTGACAATCCATCCTTTCCTTACCCAGATCATTGCAGTTCTCTGCCAGTAGAGTCAAAAGTAACAAGACAGATGAAGATAAAGCTGTTTTAAAAAGTCACCTGACAACAGGATTTGGTAACTTGCACTCTAAATCTGTGTATCTATATGAAGATGAGGAAGCTTGGAAGAGGTTCAGACCAACATAAAGAAATGAAAATAGGCATACTTTGGTTTGTGGGGTATTTTGTCTGCCCACTTCTGGCATGGAATACCCCTCCGAGTCTTGGCTTCTGTTCCTCTGTAGTCTGTCCCAATCCCTCTTTTACACTGCATAAGGTAAACTGAAATTGAATCAATTTTGTTAATTCAGTGGTGTTATAACATTCATTTCTTGGTACTGAAAATCTGCAGATATAACTGAAGCTCATCTGTACATGATGAAACATGTTTTACTCACGTTTTGAACCTCTTGTGCCTGCAAACATGATTCTATAATGTATTTTAAAAGAAATTGGTTACAGCTGCTAGACATCTAATGAGAAAAATTTCTAAAGCATCGCTATAAAGCTAATAAAATCAAGTCAAGAGATCAGCTATATCAAGTTACAGTTGGTTTTCTCATGCAAAAAATACATGCTTATACTATCATAATACTGGGATAAATAGGAAAGTCTTTCACCAGCAGCTGGAGATTCTTTGAAAGGCATAGTTCATAAGCACATTTACAGTGTGGGCGTCATCCAACTATTCCTTTAAGCCAGAAAACATTTAGTTATCAAAATACACTTGTCACATAAGAAGCCCCCAAACCTTTGATTCATCTTAGCCTCAGACTCTCACAGGTATTTTTCTAGTGGGATTCCAAGGCAGAGAGAATGCAGATCTTATTGATGGTGCTTTTATTGGCAACAGACACTGAAAAATCTCCAGATATTCAGGGCAGTGATCTTGATTTCCCCTTCCTTTTCCCCTTTCTTGCTTGCACAAGAAGAATCTCCCTAAACCTCAAAATATAAAATGGAAATGTTAGAGCAACGACAGGAGAGCAATCTGATTGAAAAAACTGAGCCTTGCTGGAACACCTTGCAATAGTTATTGCCATCACAGTTTGTGGCTGGGACTACAGATGTCTGTGCTGTTTGTCTTGCTAAAAGGAAGTTGCTGCCTGGTGTGTCAGGGTACTTCTGGAGAGACCAAAAGTCTAGTCATTGCTGCTTCAACACTGAGACCCAGGTCCCAGCATGTCCATTGCTGGTCAGTAGCCTTGCCCATGGACTTTCTGAAGTTGCCAGGTTCCTCCTAAATTATTTTAGCCTGTCTAAATAATAAAGCTGGACACATCTGACACCCAGGGAGAGGAGATGAAGACTATGTAACTGGGTTTGGAAAGAAGACAACGAGTAACTTCCCAGTTCAAATGGCACATGGAGACCACCATGGATCTAGGTCTTGGTATTTGATCCTTCTTGAACAGCATTTTTAGTAATGTGGCTTCTTCCTGTTTTGCCCCCAAATTCTCTTTTCGTTTTCTACCCTATTCAGGAATTTGCTCCAGCACTGTGGCAGAGAACAGAAGGATGCCGTTAGAATGGGCTTGATGAGTAAATATGTACCATCTTACTGTACACATACTTCTCTTCTCATAAAGATCTGTGTCCGTGCTGGTGAACATCACTGTCATTTTAGCATTTTCAGCCAGTGTTAAACACTCTAGCTTTTTCCTGGTGAATAGGAAAGCCCTGTTGAAATTGAGAAGGAAGCAATATTGACATAGGAAGCAATATTTTAAACTCAGTTCAAATTATTCAACTCTCAGGTTTTTTTCTATAAATTATTAATTTGGTAGCACTGTCTGGTATTCATTTTTATCTTTCAGATACTGCACTCAATATTTTAGACACTGTGTAAGAGGTTAGCATTATCTACTACTCTCAAGTGGCTCACTTATTCAGGATATATGACTACATGAATAAGTTATTGTGTGGGGAACTAGAAACTGCATTGGCAAAACATTGTCAGCAGCATCCTAGCTGCTCAGGTTAGTGTCTGTCCCTACAATGGATTAGAAAGCTTTCACTCTTGTGAAACAAAGCACCATCCAGCTAAAGAGGCTCAAGCAGTTCTCCGTGTAACGTTGGATAAGAACGGGAGCTTGAACTTTTACTATAAAATGAGTAGTACATTGTCAATCCACTCTTTACTTGATCTTGTGGTAATTTATGGGTGGAGATAAATCACAAGCTAAAGGAACAGGCATGGGAGACACTGCTGTAGGCAGAGCTGCAGCAGAATGGGGATGTTGGTTCTGAGCAACAGCAGGAACATATCATTGATATGCAGACACCCACAATGGCACAGTTTTAAGATTAAGCAGAAATTACCTGCAGGTAAAATTTCTTTCTTCTTCACATTTCTCCGCACATTCTTTTTCGTTATTTGTCTTGTAAAACTGCTTATTTCGAGTAAGTATCCAAACACCATCTGTTCTTAAATAGTCATCCAGTATATCTCCTTTCACTAGAAAGAAAGGAAAGGAATAAAACGTTACAAATGAGAATTCTGCAGTTAAGAAGATCTGTGGATTTCAGTCCCGTTTTCCATGTAGCTCGGACAGGTGAAGACACAATTTATTTTGCATAATTCTGGGTAAAAGATGATAAACTCTGAGGTAATTTCTGTTTCCTGACACAATCACAGCTGAATGACTGTGACGTGTCATGGGAAAAAAGCAGCAGAAATGTCCAACTTGCTCAGTTCTAGAGTTCTTGTAGAGGCAGATGTAGAGTTTTGAAGGAGTTTGAAGGTAAAAGCAAGAAATGTGAAACAAGAGTGAGGGGGGAGCAGAGAGAGAGACTAGGTGGTGTCAACACCAATCAGAGAAAGATGAAGGGAAGTGTTACCCGTATCAAAGTTTTGGAGAAGCATGAATGAGGTGGATGTGAGATTATGACCTATCATGTGGGTTGTGCAATCCCTACAGTTTTATTGGTCACTGCCTAGTTGTTTGTCCCAAGATGTCCTGCCCTAGAGCAAGAAACCTCAATCACAAAGTTACTATATAGCCTTTTATGATGGCCACCTTTGTTTTATTTTAATGGGTTGAGTAGACTTAGTAATGAAATTGTCAGGCTACATCTCTGTTGCAACAAATTAACCCAAGATTTTAAATTAGTAAATCAATTAGTGTTATTATATCCAAAAACTACATGTGCACAGGATTTATATGATGTACCTGCTAATACATTTAACACACCTCTAAAATACTGTTGCTCACAATGGACTTTGCCATCTAATTGACTTTTTTTCTTTTTATGTCTATAAAGATTCTATGTTTCTGTTCCTGATTTCTACAAGAGTTTATTTCCATCTCCAGCATCAGGTTACAATGTTGCATAAGTGATATGGTTTAATTATTTCATTTTTTCAATCAAGATTATTATTGACAGATGCAGGAAGTTCATAATTTTGTACCTCATTCTCACAGTTAATGTTGTGAATCTTTCATTTATGCACTCGTGTTAGGGCTGAATTCACTGCAACATCACTCCAGTGTTATTAATTCCCATGACATATGGGCCATTCATCACCTACCTCCATGTGACACAGATTCACACAAAATAAAAGGTATTTGGGCCATTAATGAAAGTAAGATGATTAATTGCCTGAGGGCATTTTCTGTGTCTCTTTGCAGAGTTGGCTCAATGCTATAAAACCCACATGTCTTAAGAAATCCCTGACACTGAGGCTTCCCATATCTAATCCTGTTACAGCGGGACTATGCGGAGCAACAGTAGTCTAGAGTACTAATTCCTCCGGATGGATTCAGTAAACAAGTGCTTCCTCTCCTGAATTTTTTCCTAAGTTAACTGAGGTCACTGTTCCAGGGGACTAGGACAGGAAAATACTCCTTTCCAAACTTTATTGACTCATCTTAAAACTTTATGTTTCTTCAAATAGTTCTGCTTTGGATACTATTCCTTTTCAGTGACTATAAGAAAAAAAAAATTTATTAACAGTTTGTTTAAGAATGATTACATGGGATTTTGGATGACATGCATAAGGTAAAAGGCAACACAGATTGGCAGAAGCGTAGATAATAGAAAGGAAAAGGTGATGCTGGTTGCATGAAAAATGCTGCAAAGTGTAAACTTAAGAAAAAATTATAATAAATTTAAAATGCATCAGGGAATGTATTAGTCTGACTAAAATCTTTATAAACCCAGACATTGCACATGATAATTGAACAGACTATTCAAACATATGTGAACAAACTAATTTCTTCTTTTACGTATGCATCTTTCCAGATTTGACCAGTACTTTTTTCCAGTACTAACCCAGAAGACATAAAAATTGTTTTTTAAGGCAGTTGTGGATCATCACTTTCAAGCAAGTCAGCTAGAGCTGATAACAATGAAAAAATAAACCCCCCACTTTCTTAGTTGTCTTTTATAATTTGGCACAATCATCCAGTGATATGTCCCTGGTATTCTGACCTTAGGTGTCTGAACTATTAAAAACTCATAAAAACTGTACTGATATGTATTTATCAGTACTTTTAAAAAGTCATTTAAGTGCCATGCAATTATATGTAATTTCAAAGTACAAGAGAGTATGGTATCTGATTGAAATCTGATTGAAATGTATACTACACATGGAATATTTATTTACAGAATTTGCAGATAAGCTTAAAATTCATTTATTACCACTCGTGGAACACCTATCTTCTTTTGGAATTGTAAAAAAGAGTTCTGAACATATTCCTGGAAAAGGTGATCTAGGTTACTGAAGAGTAAATTTCTACCTACTGCCCTCAGGAAAACAAGGGAGAACATTTTAATGTAAGTGTTTGACAACCGAGAATGTGAAATTGCTGGAATATAAAGGAACCTGTTCATTTTTCATTTTGTTTTAAATATTAGATTTTAAAGCTTCAAAACACCTATCATAAAGGAAAATCAGTATCACTGTGCTTAACCATGCTTGGCAGTAAACACAACTTTACCTTTAGCATTTGATCCAAAGCCTGCTGAAATTAGAGATGACTTCTTATTGACTGCTATGGGTTTTGTACAAGCCTTTGACAGGCTGCTTCCCAAGGGTGCCCCCATTTCTAGACGTGGGAAATTGTTCCCTGGAGCCAGGAGTTGCCCATGCAGACACCAAGGCTGCTGCTCTTCTGGTGTCGCTAATGAGCACAACCCTGCAGCAACCACAACTCTTGCTTTATTCAACAGCAGCTCTTTCTGACCAGCAAGGCACAAATCCATCATTGTCCAGGAAATGAGTGACACATTGATTTAGGGACCTACCTTCACCACATGGAGCTTTGCAAGCGTTTGGCCCCAGTCTCATCTACGCAAGCAGAAGGCAAAGGACTCTTACCTGAGCTGAGAAAGAAAAGCAAGAGAAAGGCAGCTTTGCTAATCCCCATTTTGGCCCAGATGGAGGGTGCTGGAAGTTGTGTGTGTCAGTGCTCAAAGTTTTATTGACTCGCACTGGAGTGAGGCAGCATCAAACAAACAAGGCAGGAGGATAAAGTTAATAATTCTCCCATGCTGTGCCCCCCTTGCCATAGTGTAGCTATTAAAACAACCTTGATTTGGATGGATTACCAAATCAGTCTCAGTAATTTCTACTGCATACTGGGAAATGTGAGGGCACTTTCTTCTTTTGTGGGACATGTTTTTTTTTCTCAGATTTCTTGGCATCACTTTGCTAAGGTAAAGATGAGGATCATAGTGATGGAAAGTATGGGAACAAGACACAATCCACACATCTAATTCTATATAGTCCTGGATATTTAGCTTTAGGTCCCAATAATATTTTCAGTCACAGATTTGGGCTGCTTTAGATTGGAACTGCTTCTGATTTATGCTCTTGTGTAAGTCAGCCCCCCAAAACAGACCCTGATAATGCTAACTCTCTATTAGAATTGTTTTTAACAACCTCCAATGCCCTTTCTGGAGGAAGGAAAATTACTTCCATCAGCTTTTTTTCCATGTCTGGTTTAGTTTTTGTTGTTCATGACTTGGGAGGCAGAATTTGCTTAAGTTCAGTGTACGATGTGCCTTTGACCTCCAGGCAAAGCCATGGATATCTCAAGTCTGCCCAGAGCTCAGGGTGCATGCAGGGTGCCCTGTGAATTTCAGCAACGTCTGTCATGTCTGTTGACCCCCTGGGGCTCAGCTAAGGCAACCCAGGCATTCCCAGCCACAGTGCCTTCAGGAGTTTCAGCTGGTTTGCCCGGCCAGTCAGGGTAGCCTTTAGCTGGGATTAGGAGGGCAGATGAGAACGGTAGTTGGGAGGAAGGTGGGAGCCTGCATATTCCCCTTTGTGCTTGGAGTCACTTGGGGTAAAGGCAGTGGTCAAAAGGTATATGTCTCCAGGGCACAGGTGGGAAATACACCCTGGGCTTCTGAGGTGGCAGTGTGGAAGTGGCCTTTTTGCCTCAGGTTTGTGGCACTGCAGAGGGCTCTAGGTGGGTAGCCAGTGTGTAACCTGTAGTGAGAATAGGCAGGAGTGACACCAGTAGGAAAGCAAGGGTTTGGTATTGGTAACTGTTTTGTGGTGAGTTGCATCCATGTGCCAACGCATCCACAGCTCACCTGCATCCCAACCTCCACAGTCAGTGTTTGAGCGTATCATTCAACATGTACCTATCTGGCAGAGGGATATTCCTACAGGGATGTCACTACAAGGCTTCATAAAATCAGTGGTTGGACAGAGAAAAGAACCCAAAATTTCCATGAAGACATGGTGGAAACAATCAGCACTCATTTCTGCTTGGCTAGCCAGCAGGTCTGTACCCTCCAACCAGCATGTCAGCACATGCGTAGATGAATCCTGGGGACACATGGCTGTGGAAGAGACCTGTTCCTCATGGAAGCCAGGAGCAACTCACAGAGACATTATGGGACATGAATGGGAAGAAACAGGGCTAGAAGACCATTTGGGGGGGGGCAGGTAGAAGGGCATGCAGGACCTGAAGATTTCTTGGTTTAATACAGCAGAGAGGTGAGATCACCAAGAGATGCAGTAAGAAATGATGGGCAGGGAACTACGGGGAGCCAAGCCTTGCTTTTTCTGTCATTGACAGCATTACCTGCTCTGTCCTCAGACAGCAAATGCCATAGGCTACAGATGCAAAGTCTGAAACCAATCTAGATCTGCTAGCAATAGCATGGAAACGTCTTTTCTCTTGGATTTAATTTAAATCTTAGAACAATCAAAAGCAGAGGGATTTTTATGCCCATGTTCTACTAGCGACAAATAAAATCATGTCTTTGATGATGAAAGCTATGCTATAATCCCTCTTTATGTTGTGATTTCCTGGAGAACATGCTGTGCTGACAATGTCCAGAAGGGTGCAGCAGATGATAGCTTTTGGGAAAAGTGGGTGACTAAATCCCCAGCATGAACAAAAGTGGCAGTCCATACTCAGGATACATTGGCGATGTTTGTCCACAAGGTAGCTCATATTGCAGCTCTAGCTTATAAGGAAATTTTTGTATGCAAATATGCTTTTATTTCTTTCTCAGTTTCTCCTTTCCTACCTCAATATAACAGGTTTCAAGTTGATTGGTTTGAATTTATGTAAATAGGTTCAAAAGCTTTATTTTCCTTAATGCAGTACTCCATGTAGGCAAGGCAGCATGCAAGTGTGAAATACAGATTAAAAACAGAATGAGAAAGAGTGAGGGGGAAAAAGCCAAATGTAATATTATCACTGCAAGTTACTGAAAAACATAATAAAGGTTATGATGCAGTGAAAAATAGAGATAGCTCTTTGGACCAGAAAAAAAACCGTAATTTTTTGAGAAAATAGCACAGATTTCATCAAAATTCAGAAAATTTGAAGGAGAAGAAATTACTTGATTGAAAAAAAAAATGGATAAAACAAGTGAGAGTAAGTTCAAAATAGTGTTCTTAAAATGAACTTGGAAAAACACAGAGAAAGAGATGCACATTAATGGAAGAAAAACCAAAAAAAGAATGTGAATGTCCAGTGTCAAATTATGAAATACTTCCATTAGGCTTTCAGCTTGGAGAGAGATTTGTACACGCTTGCTCCTTCTCTACTTTTGCTAGAGAACATCTTGCAGCTCTGCTGCACTGGCTTGGAGTGTGTATTTTCTTTAAGAGTTGAACAGAGGACCTGTCAGTCAATCACAGTGCTACTTCCAGCCACTGATTCACTAAATTCTGTCAGTGGAATCAGAGGGCTTTTAGACAGACCTTGTGTAAGTTTTAATCACCCTGTACTCAGCCCTGGTGAGGTCACACCTAAAGTCCTGTGTCCAGTTCTGGGCCCCTCACTACAAGGAAGACATTGAGGTGCTGGAACATGTCCAGAGAAGGGCGACAGAGCTGGTGAAGGGTCTGCGACACAAGTCCTATGAAGGGTGGCTGAGGGAGCTGGGGGTGTTTAGCCTGGAGAAAAGGAGGCTCAGGGAAGACCTGAAATTTTGCCTGGGGAGGTTGATGGATCTTCACAACTGGAAGCTTCAGAAACAGGTTTGATAAACATCTGACAGACATTTTAGATCTCTACATGTTCTTACGCCATGATGGTTGAACTCAGTAATCCTTTTTGTTGCCTTTTTCTTCTCATTCTTTGAATCAGACTTGTGACACCTAAACAATTCCTCAAAACAGCTATAGTGCAACTCTCCATAAGCCATTAGGAATAATCCTCCTTTCTCAGTAGAATGGCTTTTGCACCTTCTGTCTTCCTTCTCCACTGATATACTCTCACACCTTACAGACATGAAAAGAGGAAATGCATTTCCAGGACTCCAGACGCATTCACTTAAGAGCTGGGCTCGATGATCCTTGTGGGTCCCTTCCAACTCGGAACGTTCTGTGATTCTTGAAATACTCATGTTCCCGCAGCACTGTGCCCATTACCCACCTTGGTTAAATCTACATGCCCTGCTCAGCTGACAGGCTGCAGTTCAGTGCTGTGGGTCGCCTCTTAGAGCACTTTGGTTTCCTTTTGGGAAAAGTACTGCACACCGAATCCTTGCCCCAGGAAGACTGATCAGAATAACTCTCTTCAAAGAAAGAATAAAGATCTTTTCCAAATCTCTCTGGGAACACACAGAAATCTCCTTTCTCAAGACATCTCCAGTATGAGCCTAGAAGCAACATCATTTCATTCAAGTGACAGCTTCCCCTGCCCCAGGGGCACACCAAGCACAGTTGGTTTGCCCCTGCTTTCCACAACTGTAATTGCAACTTCAGGGCTTGCCTCACCTTGACAGCTCTGTTGTTTTCAGCTGGATTGCCCCCCAGCTATGATGAGAAATGCAAGTCAGACTTGTTTAGGCCTGATCCCTGGCCTCTGCCAGTTCTGCAGCTGATGAGGGAGAGTTTGTGTCGTGCTGGCATCCACCAAACTGGGCTCTGGCTCCCACCCAGCGCTGCTTTCCAGCCTCAGGCTCTCATACACCCAGCTTCTCAGCACCAGTACCACAGGCATTACCAGCATACTCCCAGCACTGCTGAAAGCTCTTTACTTGGAATAGCTGGATAATGAATTACCAGATAATAAAATGCTTTAGAAAAACATCTTGACTAAAATAACCTTGCTGAATAAGAGACCTATACTTTAGTCTATATGACCCTAACGTATTGGTGTATGAATGAGACCCACCCAAAGGACTGAGTATTCTCATGGAGTGTACTCAGAGGAATGATGGCCTTGCCCATAGTCATAAACAGCTGGTTGTCCAGGCCTAACTCCGTCTGAAACTGAAGATCGCTGTAGCTTTCTACCTTGAGGAAGGTTTGAGGCACAGGCCTGGAGCTCATTTCCTCCTGCAGTTGTTTCTTCCCGTATTTTCTTTCCCTGCGTGTGGATACCAACAACTGAATCTTTAATTTGAAATGTAGTACACACATCCAAGTTTGTGCCCTTTCCTGTACCAGTTGAAGTGGAAATGGGCCCCCCCAAGCCACCTAATCAATCTCCCTTCCCTCAAACAGAACGAGCTCTGTCATATCCTTCCTGACCGCTGCTTGATCAACTACAGGTTAAAAACCTCCCAGGACACCCTTCTCATGAGAGCAGCTAACAACTATCCTTACTGCTAAGGCTTTCCTGTGTCTAAGCTAAAGGGTTTTTGCCTTAGTACAGTTCTTTCATGTCTTACAGTATGTGGGAAATTAGCAAGGCATCAAATAGCAGAATTGCAAAAAAATAACCCAGAATAGTACAAGCCTCATAGTTCCTACTAGTTCCTCTGCATGGATGGGTTAGGTTTACATAATATAGCAAATATAACAGCTGCCGTTTTTTATGAAATGCATTCAGACAACTGGATGCAAAACAAAGTTTGAAGTATATTCAGAACACCTCAAGTAAAACACACATAAATAATACACATAGTTAATACTCATATAAATTATGCATATCCTTTCCATATTAATGGTAAATAATTATTTAACATTGCTAATGCAAGCAGGCATATGATGGTGGTGCCTCAAAAAGCTGTTTGCCAGCAAGTATCTGAGCTGACATTATTGTAATGACTGCTCATAGTGTCTCCTCTACAGATCCACAGTCTTATGGCCACTCCTGTGACATGTGGCCTGAGACTCTTCACTTGTGCTCCAGTTTTACCAGCCATGCTGCTCCTTATCCCAGCAAAACTTTCACACAAGCAACACAAGAAGGGCTGCAAGGGCTGCATCCCTGATGTTCACTGCGTTTTTCTTGTCTATCCTTCTCCCACAAGTGGTCCTCAGGCATCCTAGTAGCCGCAGACAAAGCCAGAGACCTGCTGGTGCTCCGACATGTTAGATGATAAATACCCTCCTGGCAGATGGTAAACCTTGGTCTAAGGGCTCACTTCCAGAAATCTAGTTCATAAAAAAAGCCTGTCCCAGGATGACTTCACTCGAGCAGGTCTCCTACCCCTGCTGTGAATCATTCTCAGACAGGGAGCCTGGCAGCTGCTGCAGCCAGCCGGGAGAAGGATGTGCTGGGGAGCCCCCTGAGCCAGACAGGGACTTCTTGTGCTTTGGCTCCTGCACCCTCCCTGCTGCAGGGATCCCTAGCTGGAGACAACCGAGGTGGGAGCAGGGAATCAAACAGGAAGGCACAAACCCTTTCCTGATGCAAGGACCATGGAGAAAACTGTTTTGCTCCCTAAGGAACTCCCCATGGGCCTGTCCCACCCCCAGACAGGAGCGGCCCTGGGGGTCACCAGGGCAGCCCCAGCGCTGGGCACTTGGTACATCCCTGGGGATGGGGATGGGCTGAGACCACGCAGGTGGGCCTGGCTTTGTGGGGCCCATAGCTGGTCAGGGCTGTGGGGAGCTAGAGACCAGCCCTGCTGCAGGACCCTGTGTCAGCCAGGGGCTGACACGTTGCCCTGGGCCATGGAGGAGCCCCGTTCGCAGGCACAGCTAGGGCTCGTGGTGCCAGACAGCTATAGGACAGGAAACTGAGGAAACAGGAGCTTATTTGTCTCCATCTTGCACCCATGCCATTACTCAGTCATCCCTCTCCTCTGCACCTCTCCCTAGAGTGATCTGTCGTCCAGCTCTGCAGGAAAGAGTCCAAGGTCGGAGGCATTTACATAGAGAAAAATCTGCAAATGCAGTTTCATTCAGTGGAGAAACTGAAAGTTCAGGACACCTGAGTGCCTCTTATCTTTACTCGCACAGATGCAGAAAAGCATCACCAACAAGGACCTTTCTTCCTGATTTTTTCCATGCTTACGTCTACTGTGACTTTTCCTGCACGGTGCTGGGCAGGGAGCTGGACTGGCACAGGGAAAACTGGCGCAATCGCCTCTTACAGCCCTCGGGAAGAACTTACTCATTTGTGGAGACATTTCACTGAGCAAAGAGATAAAAATCTGCTATGACATCTATTAGTACATGTTTTGTTTGGTTTCAAGTAAATGTCAAAACTGACCATAAGAACAAAACTAGCTACAATGCTGGACGATATTTTACATGCACAATATATAGACTACATAGCTCTACATTCACCTTGTTTCTTTCATATTTCTCAGGTGTTACGTCACAATTTATCTTCCTGTTCTAAACTAAGCATCCCCGTGAGGGAAATCTTGTTCTTTCTCATCTGAGAAGAACACTTCCCACCCAAAACTCTCCTTTCTTCCTGACAGACGTGGTAGTGATCAGCTGCCTATGCTGTCACAGGTCACTTGTCAGTGACTGAGATTTGCTAGCACAAAGTAAATACCGAGCAAGTGTGATGGCAACACACATTTAATTTAAATGAACTGTCAGCAGTCAACTCAGAGCAGAAGTAGAAGCTAATGTTGTCTGGCAAAATGAAGACAATATATTGTTTGTCCAGTTGTAACTAAGAGTGAAGAGCTCTTCGACATCATCAGCTTTTGCTCTCCAGCAAATCTGAAACTTAACTTGTGTTGTTGGCAACTGGACTTTCTAGAAAAAAAAAAAAGAAAATTAGTACTCTTTCCTGTAAAGGATGAGTTTTTAGGAAATCACAAGAGCTGGAACTTTCACCTCAAAACCACTCTGGAACACATGCTTTTGGATATAGTCCCTTTTAATAACTGTTTTATTTTCCTTGGAAATTCATTTGACATGAAGTTCCTACAGCAGAAGCTACTGCCCTTTTTATTAGGACATGCTGGGCCAATCCATGCTGTAATGAACTATTTTTGTACTCTTCCCTTTTCTGACGTAAGGTCATGCCACGTTCTTCCCCGATGAGTTAGCAAACAGGCGTCTTAGCACCACGATCCTCTGTCCCCTGCAGCTGTTGCCCAGGTTCTTCTCGTGCTTCTCCTCTGCTTCTGGAGTTTCAGACCGTCAGATTATGCAGATTTGTTTCTTGAGACACTATGCTTTATTCACAGAATAGACTTAAACAATACAATCTTTAGCTCTGTTGTTTCTTGGCTAGAGACACTAGGAGGAGGTGTTTGTCTAAAAAAGGGTCTAAATTGGCTGCCTGTCGTGAGAGGGAAGAAAGACCTATCTACCTGAAGACAGTTACAGAAAATGTTTCTCTTTCCTCTTCCCCTGCAAACAAACTTCCATGTGTGGGAACACATTCAGGGACAGAGTGCTCAGGAAATGATAAAGAAAGCAGTGCAGTCCCTCAACTATCTGCAAAACTTGCAGATTTAGGGACTCGCAAATGCCTTTTTAAGATTTAGCCTGACGTTTGCAAATTCAGTGCATACTTAGGTACTCTGGGAAAGAAGCCTTGATATTCAGAGACATTGTGCAAATGTGATTTCTATTCTGCAGCCAGGCTTCACATTAACAATGCAAAACAAGCCCACTTGATCTGGTGAACTAGAAATGAATTTAGCTGTCCATCTTGGGAATCCTTCCATAAAGCATATTAGCTTTAACCACCCTTTCACAGGGAGATAAACTGTTGCTTGTGTTTGAAAAATATATTTTCTTTCAACGACCTTACCTACTGCTAAAAGAAGGGAGAAAAGAGGGTTGCTACTAAAGCAGTATCTATGTTTTTGTTCAGTCAAGGCTATTTGGTATTGCTATGATAATATGTCTGGCAAATAGAGTGTGCAGCTGGCTTGGAACACTATTTAAAATTCAACAGTTCAGCTGTGCATTTGTTCAACAAATTGTTCCTCACACTGAGCAAAAACTGGGCTTTTTTTGTCCACTTTTATGGTGGTCAGATTAGTAATTTATCTATGTTCATCTTAAGCAAAAAGTCATAGGTAAGCTGTGACCAGATCTTCTTTAGAAAGCTTAGATACCCAAACCACATCAGTAAAAACACCCATAAAAACAGGGCTTTAGGAAAACAAAGTACTTAGAAGTGCAGCTTATGCTGGGCAAGGCACAACCAGAACCTGCATTGCTATAAACTCTTCCATAACTGCATCTACTTTGGGGTGTTTTTCTCTGAATGAGAACAACTAAGGTGGAAAAGTCTGTCCGTTCAGTTATCTTCTGAAGATGTGGGAATTATTTTGAAGAATGAGAATCCTATCCTTTGATTCTCAGGGTTCCACCCCTTGCAAATACAGGCGGAAAAGACTTTTTATTTGCTTGTTCATGCTGTAATGGTGGTCTAAGAACATGGGCAAGACAATTTATAGGTGGATTTAATATTTTTCTCTTAAATCAACTATTACAGTTGAAAAAGTGAGACAAGTTTGGTGCACACAAGTCCTTCCTTGGGCCTTAAAGCTCTTCTAGTTTTTACAGCTATGCCATCTGTAAAAATAGGTTGTGCCAATAAATGTAGTAGCAGGATAATCAAGAGATACACAGGGGTGAGACAGAGCAGGTTGGTTCACACACACTGGAAGAGCTTATTATTTACTTTGAAGAAAGTCTTTTTGTACAGGCTTAATCACAGTACTAAAATCTGACCTAGCTAACCAATTCCACTTTATAATAAATATGCAGAGACTACCACTTTTGATATGACACTGCACATCATCTAGAAGTATTTCAGTGTTGTTTTAATTTTTTTTCATCAATCTTCTAAGAAAAGCAGGACTTGTAACAGATTCTTATTTTCTGTCTGATGCAAGTGATCTCACACACAACAGCAAACTGCTGACTGGATTTAATACAAACATTTTTAAACAAGAACCTCTGGTTGAAAGAGGCTAATTCCTAGAAAATTTCTGTTCAAGAGCAAAACAACATTTTAAACAATTTTTTACTTTTGTACAAAGCTGGTATAAAGTAATCAAGGGTTTTTAAAAGTTTGATCATATTAAAAGCCACCAGAAACTTTTGAGAATAATTATTAAAAATATTGGTATGTTTCACATTTAAAACCGTGATAAACTAGAAAACTTAGTTCACAGGCAAGGGTGTGATTGACAATGCAGCAAATGAGTTTAATAATTAATAATACTAGTTACTGATGGTATCCTTACCCCTGCTAAGGAGAAAGGTTTTGTGAGGAAGGTGTCAAATCCTTAATATAATACCTGAAATGCCAGATATTTCTGACTATAGATCAAAAACTATAAAGTTATGCAACCTGTGCATTCTAAACCAGTATATAACAGAGAAGTATGTAGGCTATTATAACAGAGTGCACCGTCCCTGAAGACAAAATAGAGTGAAAGAAAATTACAGAAACCCAAATCGGATTAGTTATCCTAAACTAATCTAATTGTCTACTGAATTGTGAATACTGATAATGAAAACTGCCTGGGTAAGTAAATCATCCTTTATCAAATTCTTCTGGTTTTCAAAGTATTTTTTGTTTATTTGAGTTGTTTGGGTTTTTTTTTCCTTTCTCTATCTAGCTCCCCATTTTATAGGATTTTCATATGAGAAGTAAAAAGGAATATCCATGCACTGTTAGTCTCTGTTATTTAGAGTAAGTCTTTTAGTAAAAATGGCAGGGAAAATCAACATAGAAACAGGGGAAGTTTTTGAAGGACCTAGTTAGAAGTTTTATCAGTTTCTGTTACATACATGTAAGGTTATTAAGCAGAGCATGAGTGAAATTGTAGACACTAAGTGCATAGTGATTAAAGAACAGTGGTATTTTTAGGGGAGTGATATAGATATTTATTTTTGTAATGCCTTAATGCTTTGAGTTATAAGAGAACTTTTAGTCTTGCATCTTTTTGAGAGAATGAAGTCAAGACACTTGCAAAATTCACGTTGAACTGCTGTTATTCTTCTAAAGTGCATAGTGCTGAACGTACAGTATTATCCAATCAAATAAGATAATGAGAGTCTCCTGAGTATATCTTTTAATGCATATTACGTGTGTAAAGTGGAATCTTTAATGATAAAAGCTGAAGGCTTGGTTTTCAGTTAGAAAGTGAACTGTTGCACTAATATTCCCTCTGATATATAACATCTGCTTAGCTCTTGCCAAGATGGTAACACCTGTTGTGGTTTTATTTTCTTTGAAATCTCACTAGATATTAATACCTGTCCTATGCCATTATTCTCTTTCTAGTGTACAAATGTGCATTTATTAAAATAAATCTAGTAACCCCTACATATATTTTTAGGGAAGAGCTATTCAATTGCTCTTTTTTGTCTGTACAGAATATGCAGTATGGGAAATAACCAAGGCATTTACTCAAAAGCTTTTTCAGCTCTACTGAACTGAAGCAGAAGTAGCAAGTGACACTGGATAAAAGACAGCAACCTCTTAACTGATAATATTATGTAGCTAACCTGGCTTTAGGACTGGGATGAAACAGTGCACTTCTGTCTGTACCTGTCATTGTTAGCAATAAAACTTGGCCACTGGAATTTACAAAACAGATGTTGAAGAATTAAAAAAGAAGACAGGCTGCCTTTTGATATCTTTGTTGACTCTACAGAGAGATTAACAAAAAATGCATTTTTTAAGAAAGTAAATTAATGTGACCAAATTACAGACAGCAAAATTCACCACTCAAACAGTGAAAAGTTTTGAAAAATTATTTCTAACTCTCCTGTGTTCTCCAAGGAGAAGATCAGGAGGATGAAAATCTTGTGCAATGGATATTTTAATCTAGTCCAGAGTACTAGTTACTTAAACACAGGGTGAAAATTATTCCTGGGGCTATGTGTGCAGATGACTTTTTTGGGCATCTTGACTTTTCTAGAGGGTGTATTGACATTTCTAGACAGCTTGTCAGTCGTCTTCTTGAAGACGATGCTTCATTATGTTCTCGGAAAAGGAATTTTACTTGTGAAGCATTCTGGGAGTGCTATTGTTTGTGTACAGGGACAACTGTGATTGGAATGGGCTACTGAAGAATGATTGTGCCAGTGCAAAACAAAATATTAAAATAACTGTACTGAGATCTGTTGGTTCATTAGTGTTTGTTATAAGGCATGGCAAAGGCTCAAATGCATTAGAGCTTCTTTGTTTGCTTTTCCTCTGTTGAGGCCAACAGCTAGTCTGAAGGCTTCACAGATCTTAATTTGGACATGGTTAACTTCTATTCATGAGAAAAGCCCACGAGAAGAAAATAATCAGCTTTACCAGTGGAAGTGTAGTATCAACAGAAGTACGGAATCCAAAACAATAGAAAGAGAAAACAGCAACACACCCGCATCTGTTATTTTTCTGAATGAATGCTTATGCTGCAGGTAACCAGTAGTATTATATTGTAGTTAAATGATAGCCAATGAATCCATTGTTGTAATTTAGTAGCCAATGAACTTGTAACACAAATGATAACATAGGATAGTCAATAAATATGCAGTCTCCCTGAAATGTAATGCTTTATGCCATTGATCTGGTGCAGTGTCCGTGTGTGTCGTGGCCACCCCAACAGCAAGATTCCTCTGTTGCATGTCTTAAATTACGGAGAAGTAAAACCTATTTATGTATCTTAACAGATAATGGGACAACCTTTCACAGCCTCACTGCGATATGAATTATTTCCACATAGGGCAGAAGATTTAGAGCTGGGATGTGACTTGTTCAAGCAAAGTATGTAATATTATTTTAGGCTCCCTAGGTAATTCTGAGGGGGCTCCAGCTGCCACTTGAGAAAGGACAGGGTCTCCTTCATATCCTGTAACTTTTCTGCCGGCAAGAACCTGAAGATTTCTAAATGACCCTAATCATCTATTTTTGGGTAGTTAAATTCTACCTCTGATGTGTACGCACTGAGACAAGGTGGGTACTGAGGATCTGATCCCATTTTTACTTCGCACCGTAATTGGTTGTCAACAACAGTGCTGAAGACTTGCCTCAACCTGCCCGATGGAGAAGTCTTTGAGCTGGACACCTCATGTGTTACTGGATCTTGTGTCTTCCAGGGCTGAGACTCAGGAACAGTTCTGAATTTGCCATACACAAAACTGAAGAAAAAGTCCCTTCCATTTCCACCAAACCAGACCCTGACAAAAATCATGCCAGTTGCCAAGTATAAGAAACTTCTAAAACAGAAGGCTTCTTTGCTGACTATTTTATTTTGCCTGCACAGCATCTGGAGGGGAAAATAATTCTTGTGCTTGGCAATTGCTGTGCTGGCTGTTAGATAAGTTCCAGAGGATGGAGACTACCACAGCCACATACTGCTGTCTAAAAGGCATTCACAGCCCAAAGCCTGCCAGTGGAGAACCTCTCCCTCCCATAACTTAGCTTGATGTCTTCACAACCTATGGGAGTCCCTGAGAGGAAACTGGAAGTATGGCCATTAATAATACAGGAGGTCAGTGAAAAGGTTGAGAGCACAAAGGACCCAGAGCAAATACAACCTTTATGAGAGCTAGAAATAGGTGTGAGATTGAGCTGCACAGAGAAGAGGATATTTTGAATGGGTGCTTCATCTGTTTCTATTGTAGAATGCACTGAAATACAGAGCATACTGAAAGGGGGGAACAAGCCATCACTTTGGCTAATTATTAGACTGTTAGTCTATTTTAATTTGTAACGGATGATTTTTTTCCTTAAGTTTTGATGTAATTTTTTCATAGCAATTGAAATCTCATATTTTGAATATGCATACTGCTTTCCAGGAGAGGGCAGTCCATTCCCAGGATCAGTTGGCTCCCACCACATTCTTAATCCAAGAAGTGTCCAAAGACAGAAAGTTTTTTTGGCAGGGCACAACCAAGACCCCAAGATATGGGTCCATTTTATACAAAGCTGTCTTGGATGAGAAAAACTAAAGGTTCTCCACTGTCTGCCTGAAGAAGAAAGAATGTAAATATGCTAGTGGAAGTATATCAGTAACCAGTAATGTGCAAAAAGGAGGCACAGAAGTGGAACGAATATATAACCACAGCTGTACAAGGGCGAATGAATAGCATATCCAGAACTTTGTCCAGGGAAGAGTTCTCTCTATCACACAATTATTGTAAGTTTAACAAGGGTGAGCACCAGATTCTGCGCCTGGGACAGGGCAACCCAGGTTGTGTGTATAGACTGGGGAATGAGAGGCCGGAGAGCAGCACTGCAGAGAGGGACTGGGGGACCTGGTCACGAGAAAGTTGAAGGTGAGTCAGCAGTGCCCTGGCAGCCAGGAGGGCCAACCCTGTCCTGGGGGGCATCAGGCACAGCATCGCCAGCCGGGCAAGGGAGGGGGTTGTCCCGCTCTGCTCTGCACTGGGGCAGCCTCATTTCGAGTGCTGGGGGCAGCTTTGGGTGCCACAATGTAAAAATGACATTAGGCTACTGGGGAGTGTCTGAAGAAGGGCCATGAGGATGGTGAAGGGCCTTGAGGGGAAGCTGTATGAGGAGCGGTTGAGGTCACTTGGACTGTTCAGCCTCGACAAGAAGGAGACTGAGGGGAGATCTCATTGTGTTCTTAAACATCCTCACAAAGGGAAGACATGGGGCAGGTAGAGATCTCTTGTCTGTGGTGACCAGTGACAGGACCCAAGGGAATGGCTTGAAACTGGAGAGGTTTAGGTTGGATATTAGGAAAAGATTTCTTGGACTCTGTCAAGCTTGGTGATGTGACCACTTGGTGATGTGACCACTTGGTGATGTGCCCTGAGGAGCCTGTTCCAGGGCCCAACCACTCTCTGGGTAAAAAGTGTTCGGACAACACTCTCAGGGCCCATGGTGTGACTCTTGGGGTGTCTTGCACTGGGCTAGGAGTTAGGCTCAGTGATCCTGCTGGGTCCCTTCCAACTCAGCATATTCTATGATTCTATGATTTATAAAGGCATACAAGCCCTAGACACAGGAGCTAAGACTGGGCTTTTATTTGATATAATTTCATTCCTCAATTAATTTAATTACTTTTCATATTTTTATAGAACAATGTTTGGGGTTATTTCTGAAAACACAATGTAATGAGTCAGACTGTGTTCACTTACAATCATGCCTGTGCTCCTTCTACTTGTCTCTGCCAGGTATGTGATTCACCCAAGAGAGCTTTGAAGTCTGCTCTGGAGTAAAAAACAGGGTAGCCACATCAACAAGATACAGCAGCTAAAGTAATTAGCCTTAACAGCGTCTGGAAGAGACACTCCTGCGCTTGTCTGAGATAGTGTGTTCATGTATTGTATTTCATGGTTACTGACATCCACAGAAGATACTGACTCCTGAGCTGGTGCGACAGCACTGGTGAGGTGCTCAGCAGGAGTTAGTGAGAGCTCTTGAGGCACTGCATTTTAACCTGCAGGAGATCAGTGTAATAGAACTCAAGGAAGGAGAAGGCAATTTCTTTCACGAAATGTCAAAGGAGTTGATTTTGCCTCTTCAAACTCATTCTGTCATGAACTTCATTTGCTCACACTCCTGCACACACGGGGCACTTAAAGCACCTCTTGGCCTGGACCTCTGCACCCAAGTGGTCTGCTCAGGATCACTGGTGAGGCACAAGGGATTCTGGCTCCTGAGTTCTCATCATGTCTCTAAGGTTATTTTTGATTGGCAGTGGCTCATTAGTTTTTGGACAGATCTTTTACATCATTTAGGAGTCAGGGATGTAATGGGGCAGTCCTTTTCTACAGCCCGTCTTCCTGATCAGTAACAGAAAAAGGAATGGCACAATGGGGTGTGCAGTCATGTAGTTCGAGTGCTATAGAAGGAAGGTCAAGGCACAGTATATACATTTCTACTCTTACATTTCAGTTGGAGGCTAAAGCATATATCACCTGAGTAATAATCTAAAAACTGAGCTACAAACAGAATATTTTGATTTTCTTGGAGGATCAAACACAAATTTGAAATGTAGTCATAAGCAATAGTATAGTGAATCTGGGAATATATTGACAGGACCAAATAATTAGAAAAATAAACTTCTAAGAGCAATGTACTTTCTACAGGCTTGCAATAAGGATAGAAAAAGATAATCATAGCCAGTGGGTTATGATGGAAAGCTTCATACTACAGAGATGAAGAACAGAGGAGTTCTTTGCAAGGGGAGCATACTGGCTGTTTTAATTAGGAAAGCACTATTAGGTTAGGAATATGTATGAAACTTTGAATCTAATCCCAGTTCACTGTATTATCTGGAATTTGGACCTAGATAGTTCCTAAATTATTTTTAGTACATTTGCTATCTCACCATCTACCCACATTACAGTCAAATCCACTTTCTACAAGTTTCTTCAGAGTCTGAGAAAGGAGCTGAAGGTAAGAGTGTTTGGTAGGCAGGAGGATGTATTCTCCAAAGGGCAACAATGACTGTGGCACAGTCTCTGTTCCCTCCTACTTTTCAGTGGTGCAATGTACTGTCTAGATGGGCAATTATAAATAATTATGCATATAAATTAGTGTGCATAAAAAGGACTAAGTTTGAAAATTTTTTTTTGCAGTACTCAAAGGGAATTTCTTGTTGAATTGTCCTTTTCCAGAGAATTTTACTTTCCTCTTCCCCTTCCTTAAAAGTTTTAATCCTGTGAACTTGAGGAAGGGCTAGGGTTCTTGTTTGTCTCCGAATCTGCTTTCACTAATATGTGGTTGTGCATTGTGACATCTCCCTTTCCCTAGCCCACTCCTCAATCCCAAACTCTTGCCGGATCTCAGGTATAACCTGCCACAGTGCCAGGATCACACTTTCTCTTGCTGATTCAGATAATTGCACAAATGACTGTCTTCTCCTCAACAGCAACATCTCCAACCCATCTCAGAGGGTGATCTGTGTCCATGCCCAGAACTGGTGTATTACTAACTCCCTAGATAAATATATATGGTCTTTTCCATGTACTTCATTCACCTCAATGCTGGAATGTTCGTGTAATGATCTGAGTGCTCCCAGCCCGACTGGTCATGATTTCAGTATCAGGATGTCCTTTGTTGAAGAGGGGACAAAGACGACGTCTATCCTCGTAAACCAAATGTGACCAGAGCCTGGACCTGCACACTATCCCGTGATGGTGCAAGCTGTTCAAACGTTAGCACATTCCCTGGCATAGCTCTGGCCCGTGCTGGCTAGCGTGGTCTCACAGAGTGCCAAGACATAGTTTGGGAGCTGACAGAGTCTAGGGGCTTTTTCACTGAGCAGTGCAAATGTCCATATTTTTTCTTGATAAAAGCCAGCAATGTTTGCAGAGTCTTAACTGCAGGCTGTACAAATGTTCTGATGGGCTATGTGATGCCCCATGACGTAGTATTCCTGCTTATTGAAATTCATGAGAACGCAAATGCAACTGTAGAATCAAATCCTCTTTTTTTTTTTTTAATTCCCATTTGAATTGAACCATTTCTTTCGTAAGTAGGATTTTACCATAAAAGTAAAAAGGTTCTCTTTTTCTTTATCAGAAATTGAGAAAACAAAAGGAAAGCCCTGTATAATTTTTAGGTTGAAGGACACGTGAACACATCTGCATGTGAATTTGAGTGAGGACTCCCATCCAGCAATAGTTGTAATGAATTTAGCGAGCATTTCCCCGCATAAGTGCTTGCACTGTGATGACGGGATAGGATGGTGATCACTGGGTGGGACAGTAAGGGGAATGGTCTTTCTCTCCCCAAGAGTTTAAAAGAGCTCTAATAATTTTTCCATCCTGAATCAGAACAGTGACAAGATCTCCAACAGTTTCACAAACAGAATCATTTCACACCCGCAAAAAATTGTTGATCAGGAAAGTGTGATTTAGGATGGAACATAAGAGATGAGTTGTTGGCAGGTTTGAACACAGATTTATGTGGGAAGAAGTTGCAATACACTGGGAGGATTTGGGGAAAAATGACTGATGAAGAAGCTGAAAAAGAGTCAGTTAAATTAACTGCGTTTGTCTTATCGTTGCCATTACAGTTTACAGCTAATGGTAGCCTTGCTAGCAATTGTGATTACTTTGCCATATAAAACACAGTCCAGGCCACTGATGAATGACAAGCTGTTCAATTTTTCCATCTATTGCTCTCTAAAGCACTTTAAAGGCTATTGCAGTTCTCGCAAATATTTACAAAGAGATGGTTTTGGAAAGCAGACAGTTATTTTACCATATGTCTGAATTGCTGTTCTTCAATATGTTCTTGAAGAGTGATGACAACTCTTAAAATTTCAAGGGCAATTTAAAGGGATCCTCTTCATTTACATTTAGTCCACAATTTGAGTTTTGTGAAAAAATTACTGAAGGGTCATTTTCAATATTTGGAAATATGATTTTTTCTTTTAGTCAAGCACATTCTCTTCTACTTTTAAGTATTGTAAGGCAATTGTGTGGAAAGCAAGAGCAACTGGCTAACATGACACAAAAAATGTAAACAAACATACACATTTGGGATTACTGTTCTGTTGTGAATCCTTTTCCAAGCTCCAGGCTTGCCATTTCTTTCCTGAGAAAGAAACTGATCCATGGCAATTCAAACTTCTGCACTGACATATCAGCATGTGTAATGAACAGCAGAAATCAGTCCCTTAATTTCATTTATTGTTCAAATTTCAAAAATACAACCCCCCTCCAAACATTTAGGAAATATGTACAAGTGAGTTAGAAACAGCAGACAGATTGGTAAGCAGTCACAGGAATGCTTGAGAATAGAGACCAGAAGGCATTTTTAAGGGTGTCTGGAACAACTTCATGCAACAGATGGTACTTGGTGGGAGCACTTGCATTTCAATTTCACTCTGGCATGCTGCATTTGTTTGTATGCAAAACCTTCACATACGGCTCAAAAATTTCTTGAAATATAATTTTTCATGAGTAAGATTTAATGTCCAGGATTAAAAAAAATAGATTGGTATCCTTTCATTTTTTTGCTCTCCTCATTTTCACTTTCCCCCCACCCACATAAGAAATGTGGAGTCCAGCAGTTTAATTTTACCATCTATCTTTAGCTGTGTTTCTTTCTGATACATTCTTATATTTTCTTACAGATAAAAGGAAAAGTACGAGTCTCTAATTTGTCAATCAGCAGACTTAAAATTTTCAGTGTCAGGTCCCCCAGTGATCAAAAGTCTCTACTCTCTACCCCTATCTGAGAAAGCTTTGCAGCATGCACACAAGATCAGTAATGAATCAGTGGTGCTGAGCAGGGTTTTAGTGGAGAGTTTTACATGATCCCACTCCACCAGGCTCAAAAGTGTAACATTAGGTAGGTTGAAGGAGAGGCTGAACCTCTCACGTGAAAAGTGTGAAAAGTCAGCTGGAAATCGAAACTGGAGAGAGCAGAAAAGAGAGAGAGTAAGAGACAAGAAAAAGGTGTGACAAGAAGCTCTACAGGCTACAGAGAAGCAGAAGTACTCTACCCTTAGGAGAAGCCAAACCAAAGTCCTTTTTTCTACGTACGGTAACTGGACTTTGTCAAACTACATTTTAGTGATTCATATGAGTAAATCCAGTCCTAACAATAAAATGCTCTAAATTCACATGTAAAGCAAATCCCTGATTCAAAATAAAACAAACACAGAAGGATCTGAATATTGTCTCATACTTAAAATATATCTTACCCTCATGGTTTACACTCTGGGATGCCACACTAATTCAATGTGGCGTCAGGATCAGTTGTGAAACACCATGGTCTATTTTCATTCCCATCAGGTTTCCTGCAATAATTTTTTTCAAACCCCACATGAGAGAAAATTTAACCTCTAAAGCTGTAGTACAAAGGAAAATATCATTACAGAATAAGTGAAGGTTTTTTTTCATTTTTATTTTTTCCAAATGTTTGTGGCTCAGTTCATGCAATCTGAAAGCTAAGAAAATGGATACCCCTTGTGGATCTGATGTATTTGCCTGAATATTTTTCCATAAGATAAGCTGTCATAAAAAGTCTCTCCATTACCACTGGAATGCCCGTGGAAAAACCACCAGACACCTACCCTCAGCTGACAGGGAATTCAAGTCTCAAAGGGCAACAGTACTCCTCTGTATTTTCATGCAGCTGATCTATTTGACTTTTATTGTCATACCTATTGTTCTAATCTACAAGGTTTAAAAGAGGTTCACATAAAGAACTGGTGACTTTTTTTTTTTTTTGAAGCTATAGAAAGGACACTGATTAAACAACAGAAGTTTTCCAGTAACACACACCATACTTGTTTGAATCTACCTGAAGAGCAAATAGACCTTCTTGCATGCTTCTCATATAGTAATATCAACATACTGGCAGAAAAAGGTGCATCAGTGTAATGGTACTATTTCAGTTTCATTTCTGGCATACTATCTGTTACCTGACCAAAGAAGTTCTGCCTCCATTTAAGGATGTGCAAGTGGTATTTTTTCCAAGTAAGTGTTTTGCCTGAACAAGAACCACAAAGCTGGAAGAATATGATAGCATTTTAAACAAAATGGGACGAATTGCACAGTGTCTTAAAAGCATATCTGTCTTGCTTACTTTTGTGGTAAGAGATAAAAGTCAGAGTGAGAGATACGTGGAGGAAATTATTCACTATAAATTAACCTCAGCAAAAAGTAACTGTCTTTGATAATCTATGGTATAGTATTGCTTAAAGTACACTATTAATGGATATTTCAGAAATGATCACTCATAATATTTAGACAAATATGACAAGATCGAACTTTGATGCGTGGAGTGTGCTACCCACCCAGTTCTGGCATAGCACCCTCTTTAGAGTTCTTTTATTCCTCTATAATATCCTTCCCCTTTTCTTTTCATTTTCTTTTTTTTTTTGCACTCTAGAAGATAAAAAAATGAAATAAACCACTGATGAATCAGAATCACTTTATATATGTCTTACTTAACTGATACTCTGCACTTGTTATAATAAATTTAGCAAAATTCAAACCCTGGTCCTACAAAAACGTGCATGTTATTCCACCACCATCAATAAAGTAAAATCAGAGATATTAACAGAATACTTATAAAAGGAAAATCATTAAAGTTATCCTGTTTTCAACAGGAAGGCCCTGTTGAAACTGAGACGGGACAACATATGAAGATAAATAGGCTGTTGTTTTGTTCAAGATGTTCTCCTGCTACACTTCCTGGCAGCATGTGATTTTATCTCCAGCTTCCCATGTAGCATTTGCATTAAAATGTTATTTCTTTCATTTGCATTAATGGTGACAAACTGAATAAAGCTCGTTCTCCTGGGAGTGGTACAGGGTAATGTTGCTGGAATAGGTAGTGAGGAACACAGGAGAAGGCAGGGCAAAGACAGAGCCTTTAGCAGTACAGAGTATTGCTTCTGAAGATGAATATTAACTTAGTGCATAACAGAGGGTTCTTCCCAGTCAATGCCTTGACACTTTGCACCATTACATTTAAGATCTCACTTCTAGTTACCTTGCATGTTAGCTTCCGATTTTGCAAATGCCTTGTTCACAGCAGAGCCATGAAGATAAATATATGCAAAATTATGAATTAATCAAATGTGATGTGATGGAGGGCCTTAGAAGTATGTAGACAGTGAGGCAGAACACTTCTCTGACAAGCCCTTACAGGATTATAAAGCAATGAATTTGTGAGCCATCTGTGACTCCTTGAATCTCTAATCTCACATTCTGTGCGTGCTTCAAAATAGTTCCAGTTCTGCTACTCATTCATTTTTTCTCGTACAGGACTGTGCATTCTAGCTGGTTCAAGCTGAACAGAAGAGGATTTGGGTGGGATGCATACTCAAGTGGAAGTGAGACTTAACTGAATCTCCTAAGCAGCAGCAAGAAGAGGAAAACATGGCTTCAACTGTCTGACAGGAACTTCAAGATAAAAATGTGAAAACTGATTTCAGAACATAAGCAATACTCATCATCATGGTTTGAAGCCCATTCTATTGTAAGCACAGGTATAGCACAGGAAAATTGATTAGGACAACAACAAAAATAAATGGATCTATTTGCTTTGCAGACACTTCTCTTAGAAATGAAACTGGATTAATCAAAAATATTTAAGCAGCACAATACTGCAATAACTGGAAGTAATAAGGATGATCATATTTAATAACAGGTTTTTTATAACCCAAAGTACGCAGAGCACATCCCTGCTATATTTTATATTTTTTTCTATGTGTTCATCACATGGTATTCCTGAATTATCACAGAGATGTACAAAATGTATTTACATGCTTGTTGCTATATCTTAAAAATGCAGTTACAGCAGCAAAATAGGCTTTTTAATGTTTAAATGAAAAGGAGCATTTTTGATGCTACACAAAAGCTGTTTGTGTACTGTGTTCACTGAACTATTTAACCCAAATGTCCAAAACTTTTACAGATAAACTAAAAAGCAATATAAATCCTTTTAAAAGATTCATCAGATTACTTAGCATTTTGTAAATGTAATTGCATTTCCTTAAAAAACAAATCCTGCAACATCTTGGCCGCTGACAATTATTTTTAAATTACCTGAAGTCTATTTTGGTCCTATTTTTATATATGATAAGAAATCTTCACCAACATGTAGTCATAGAAAAGTGTGAATGTTTTGTGCCTTTGCTCATAGTGCTTTTTAAAAGTTTGGATTTCAGAAAAGAAGGATTAAAATTAGGATTGCTAAATTGTGCAATAGTTCTTAGCAACATACAAACAGAGGACAAACAGATACAGTTCCACATTTCAATGGTGTTTAATAGATGTCGTTTTAATTGAGATGAAATAGAACTGTTTTAGACTTCTAATAGAATTGTTTTAGACTTCTAAAAGTCTCATTCTGAGAACGGTAGGAAGACATTGTCATCTAGACTGTATCCTTTCCCCAAAAGTAACTGTAAAGGGATAACCAGGGAAGTGGCCCTGGATAAAAGGGTATGCAAATATGGCAGTTTCTCGAGCTCTACCCCAGCCAGCCATTTTCATACCAGCGTGATTACATCCTAATTTCTCAAGCCTGATACTACTTCAGTGGTACTTGGGTTCTATATCTTAATCCCCTCCTTAGATCATAGAGAATTTTTCAGCAGCTTGTTAGGAGCATGGGACTCATTTTCTTGCCTGTGTCAGCACCTGCAAAAGTTATTTCTCAAAGAAAAATGTTATATCTACAGATTCTGTTGATATGATACAGGTCTTTAATGCAGAAAAAAATTACTCATATTTGTGCATTAAATCTATATATGACCATTTTCAGAAAATAGATGAACAGTTTAATAAAGACCCTTGGTTTTTGCAGTTCTCAGCTACCACAGATCTGATGCTCTAGCAGTGACTGGAGTTGGTCAGGAAATCTGAAAATCACGTGACTTCACAAACTTGACAGTGAAAATATCTGGCTTTAACTTCACTAATTCAAATGTAAGGGGAAATAAATATTTCCTGAGCACAGAAAAGCAAAAGAAAGACAGCTTTCCTAATCCTTATTTTTGGTCCAGCTGGCGGGGATTGAAGCTGTGTGAGTGCATAAACCTTTATTGATTCCCACCAGAGTTACGCATCAGCAAACAAATGCGGTAAATGAAGTTAATAATTTCCTCTGTTCCACTCTCCATTTTTTAATCTCCAAACATGACCTGGAAGGTAAGATGTTACAAAATAATATTTAAATGTTTGTACTAGGTGTTGGGAAAGGTAAAAAAATGCTTTTGTCTTACTAAATACGCTTATTTCTCCTAACTAAAATGTAGATAATATTGCTGAAAATCATGGACAATGTCTCTGAGAAGAATCCTGGTCTCTGCATGTTCAAGCCCAATTGTCTGTGCTATAAAAGGGTTACCTACATGATAAGGAATACAGGACTGAAAAGGACCTTCAGTCTAGTTCCCTGCAATTGGAGAGTTGTACCATGCCATCATACATAAAAAAATTATCGAAGTTCATTGTAAATTTGTGTATGTTGAAATCTTATCTCCTACATGCTGCTCCGAGCAGGAAGGCTGCTTTTTACTCTTACAGATCTGGTAAAAACATAAAAGCAAGGACTGAGGTAAGCTGGGAAGCAGTCTCTAACTTAAACAATAGGATCTCCTAGCAGAAGTCTGTGCGCTGGAAACTGTTTGAAAGTGCCTGCAAAGCCTGGTATTGCTGGGTCTCCATAGAGGCAGGCTCTCCCTGGAGTCCCAGTGCTTATTTCAAATGACTTTCACTTGTGAAAGTTCCTAGCTCCATGAACAGAGGAAAGATGCTTTAGTCTAAGGAGGTAAGTGCCACCTGGAACCTGAGCTCACGGCAGATGGGGAAAACCAGCTGAACAGAGAGAGAAAAAGCAGCACATAAGGTTTCGTTCTCCTTTGGCTTGTCAATGGCTATGCAACTGCAGTTTTATAGAAAGAAGGACTTAAAGCACTGCAAAATGCACAATAGGCCTGTCATTTGACCTCAGAGGCCAAATTTCTTTACCAGCTGGGCTCTCAAGCACTTAGGGTCTCCATGGATCAGCTGTATGATGGAATAATTAACACTGACTGCAAGCTTGTCAGGTGCACTCGAGGACAGGAGTAGCTTTTCACATTGCCTTGACAAACTGGAGGAGCTGTCAGGGTAAAAAAGGGCAGTGCAAGACCTTAATTTTATCCAGATAAAATAGTTACGGAAAATTTAGTGGAAAACAGGTAAATGTATAGGAAATGTGTGAAAAGGATTCTGATCACTCTGATTGTTCACAAGCTGAAGAAGGGTTAGTACCGAGATCACCGAATTTTGACAGAGCATTTCCAAAGGCAGTTTGAGAGAGGACACTAAGAATGGTCAATTATCTTGAAATATTATTTGTGAAGAAAGCCTGCAAGATAGGTTTCTTGTCATCAAGAGAAAACTAGCAGTTCTGTGGCAGTGGGTAGGTAGATATTCAGATGTTCAAGAAACTCTGTATTCATGATGGATAAGCTTAAATTTAAATTTGCAAGACTCAAGGCAGACACAAAGCATCACCGGCTGGTCAAGGGACGTGATTGTCCCATTCTGCTCTGCGCTGGTGTGACCTCACCTTGAGTATCGAGTGCAGTTTTGGGTGCCACTATATAAGAGGGATATGTAGCTATTAGAGAGCATCCAGAGGAGGGCAATGAGGATGGTGAAGGGCCTTGAGGGGAAGCCGTATGAGGACAGCTGAGGTCACTTGGTCTGTGCAGTCTGGAGGAGACTGAGGAGAGCCCTCATTGCAGTTACAACTTCCTCATGAGGGGTAGAGGAGGGGCAGACACTGATCTCTGCTCTGTGGTGACCAGTGACAGGACCTGAGGGAATGGCCTGAAGCTGTGTCAGGGGAGGCTTAGGTTGGATATTAGGAAAAGGTTCTTCAGCCAGAGGGTGGCTGGGCACTGGAACAGGCTCTCCAGGGAAGTGGTCTCAGCACCAGCCTGGCAGAGTTCAAGAAGCATTTGGATAATGCTCTTGGGCACCTCGTGTGACTCTTTGGGATGGTCCAGCATTCAGTCAGGTGGAATGACAGCACCCGGGAAATACACAGCAAAATATTTTGGTGCCTTACTTGTAATAAAGAAGAAATGGAGAGTAGAGTTCAACCCACTTAACTTTAGATAAAGTTATTAGGTAGGTACTGATTTCTATCTAGTCTGTAACTAATTACTCACCATTCAGATTCCCTTTCCAACCAACCAAAGAATAGGTATTTGGAACATTTTGTCTGACTAAACATATATGTCTACTTCGGGATGAGTGTCATCCTGGGAATTCTCATGTCTCTCATTGACTACAAAAGGAATTTAGTGTGATGAACTTGTCAGGAGACATCTACGCTGTAGATCTCTGCATTTGATCAGATAAATCCACCTACCAGGTACATAGTTGCATTGAAAGAGAGCTTGCTTCATTTCCATTTGTTCCCAAGAATATGCTGAGCAAGTTCTCCTTCTACTTCAACATGCTCACCATCTCACCATTAATGGGGTGGGAAAAGCTGAGAATCTTTGGGCATTTTGATTTACATTTTTGTTTTTGCTCCTGAGATACTAAGTGGAAGAACTGATTTCTCATCAAATCTGTTGGGGCTGACCACGCATCCTTCTTTGAACTAGGCAGTCAAGCAGTCTCTTCTACATAATGCAGGGTTTTATGTATGACTACAGACTGTTCTGTGTGCTACCTTTCTATTTTTATCAACATTTCTTCTTTCTTATACCTAGGTAGCCCAATGTTTCAGCCAGTTCATTAAGTTTTGAGGGGACAAGTACTGACAATCATGTGGCGAAAGATAGCTGAGAAAACAAAAAATGTGAAGTACTTTCTCATGCCTGGAGAAGGAAGAGACTCTGAGGAAGAGATATCTACAGGAGTGAGAGAGATTTTACATTATAGGCAGTCACCTAGCTGGCTTTGAAGATCCTCAGAAGCTGCTAGTTTCAGCATTTTGACATTTTCTTGAAACAGGACAGCACATGCCTGTGACGTTTTTTGTGATGACCTGTGAGGTACTGTGGTGCAGACTATTACTTATGATGATTGCAGTATCTATGCAGCTTTGCCACTCAAAATCTTTAGTCAGGATGTGCAATCAGAGGAGCATTCATTTGTGCAGTTTTACATAGTAGCAGCCCTCAAGCACACTTTGACAAAGTTTCCTTATTTTCCGTATTACAGGTATGTTCATACTATCAAAACAGGTTTTTGACATTTCCATGTGTTAAGCTTATCACTATTCGGTTTATTCTTTTTATTATTTAGCTTTTATTGGCACATCGTTAACTGGTAAGAAATTCATTCCTCTGCACAAAGCAAAATAAAAATGCTAAACAGGCAAATTAATGAACTACTGCTATATTTCATTCAATGTGTACATGAAAACGAGATCATCAAAGTGCTGCTGCAATCAAAGGGAGTTGTCACAGACTTCAGTGGAGTCAAAACATCATCACTGGCAATATGTGCAGACAACTGACCACACTTTGAAATGTAGATGTGTAAAGAAAAGAAACTGAATAATAGCTGGTCTATTTGCAGTGCTATCAATATATCAATATTTTCAATATAAATATATCAATATTTTCAGTTCAAAGTAACATAACTTATTCTTTTTGTTCTTTTTCTAAAGCATTGTTATGAGTTTAACAAAAATATTTTCTCGAGAACCTATCTGGTACTTAAGGTATGGCATCCAAGTCTAAACTCACACACACTTGTAAAACTCAGTTTAGTCCACTGACATATCTTGGATGTTATCATCCATCATTTATTTATCCATCATCCATCATTTTATGCACACTGCTACTGTTGAGAATATATATGCTTATATTAAAACAGCTAGAATATTAATAATGCTTCTGTTTGTGGACAAATTCAGTTTGTGTTTCAAGATATCTTGAGTCAGACTTCACAAATAAATTTCTCTTTTACTCTACATGCAGGATACTGCACTGAGAAATGGCATACATCTTTCTGAAATTCTCAAAATTCCTCATCCAGTAATCATGTCTGAGGACAAAGAATAAAGTAAGAAAGTACATTTTTTTCCATTGGAAGCACACACACACACACACACACACACACACACACACACACGTTCAGGTCTTTTCTGTAGCAGGCAGCGTGTGAAATATAGAAAGAAGAAGAGCCTCTTCTTTCAAGGAATCAGGAGAGTTGTCAATTTAAGGCTGCGCAAGTATTATAATACTACTGACATGCTAACTTCCACTGCTACTCTTTCATTTCAGTAGTTGTGCCTATTTTTTTAACTATATCACTTTGTCATACTCACTGTATTTATTACTGAAGACACTGAGGACTGAAAATCACCACTCAAGAATGTGTAACACCAGTGAAAATATCTTGCTTCTCCACAAATTGTTTTCATTTCCTGAGGGAAAAAGCTAAAATAGGAGAAAAATGCATACCTTCCACATACGTTCTAATTGTTCTACCTCCAATTTACAAAATATTTTACTGTGGTTGCAATTAATGAGCATTCTGTAAGAAAAGTGGAAAGCAGCTTTTTGTCCTTAGGCAGCAAAAAGACATATAGTGTAAGTACAGACATGTGATCTGAAATCATACTTCAATTTGGGCAGAAGATAGTACTGAAACTTTTTTCCCTACTGAATCTGCCTTGGTCTTTGGATCAGCCAGAAGGATGGAAGTTAAAGTAGGCTTTGCTTTTAAAAGCACTGAAACTGAGTTTTTGCTGATCCAATCCACCCCTTGATCTTACTACATATCTGCATAAATTTTCCTTAAAAAAGGGCTGTTCTGTGGATGCGTGGAGCAGTGCTGCTTATGAATTTTTATTTGGAAAACAGACATTAACAGGACAAGTTCCAAATTTATAAAGATCCTAGTAACCACAATGTCGCCTGTAGGCAGGAGGTATTTGGTTCCTAACTGAGTTCATTTCCAACTCCTTTGCTATTTCCTAGCCCATTCCATTGAGCTAAATTTATATGGAAACTTGACTCTAGTCCCTTCTCTTTTCCCTTCACTTCTTTCTCTCTTGTTGAAATGATTAAAAGGACCAGAAAGGAAAAAGAAAAGTGACTCAAGATTGAAATGTCAGTGCTGATGGAGAGGAGAGCTGTGCAATGGAGAATTTAAACATGATACCCAGAGACAGATTTTCACCTGTTTTCATTTGCAAAGTCACAGAAACATTGCAGAGCACTGTAGCTGTTATTTCCAGAGCTGGATTGCTCCCATCATACAAGTGGTGTCTTGCTAATTTAAACTGGTTTGCAACGATAAACGGAGTAACAACAAGGAAGGTATGTGTAAAGGTAAGAAAATTCAAGGTCTTTTTCTTATCTTGCAGCTTGTGAGACACATAACTGAATCACTGGCACTTTCCTTCTCTTCCTAGGAAGAAGGTTACTGGTTATTGAAGTAAGAACAGCTCACAACAGCTTTGCCTTGAATTCATTCTACTCTTGAGGGTGCAAAGGTTTGACCCTGGCAAGTGCATTGAAGGATTCCTGCGTCATTAAAACCGGGTGAAAAAAGAGGTGCAGACATGAAATAAAAAGCAGAAGAAGACTAAGCAATTAAGAAGGCAGTGACAGAGACACTGGCAATAAAAGGATGATAAGAGACAAAGCTGTGAAAATGCTATGAAATGCATTAAATAGCAGGACAAAAATCAAGGTTTCACATCCACTTGATCTAGAAGACCTCAGTATCCAGTAATTATAAAAGCCTTAACGTTTTATTTAACGCACAAACATATTTTAGAGAAAAAAACCTGTACACACAGCATGTGCACCATGTGTGCACACTGACATGCACACTCCCACACCGTGCACACACACTGCTCTCTCTGTCTGCCAGCGTGACCTGGGGTCTCACTCTGGTTGCTGCACTTAAACCTCCATACACAGGTGCACACGGGATAGAATGTCACCCAGAAAAGCAGAAACTGGTAGGTGGGGGATAGATTCAGAAGGGTAAAGGTGAGAAAACTCGTGGGCTGAGATAAAGACAGTTTAACAGGTAAAGTTACGCATGCAAGCAAAGCAAAACAAGGAATTTATTCACCACTCCCCATGGGCCGGCAGGTGTGTAACCATCCCTAGGAAAGCAAGGCCCCATCGCATGTAACAGTCCCTTTGGAAGACAAACACTGTCACTCTGAATGTCACCTCTTGCTCCTTCTCCCCCCAGCTTTAGATGTGGAGCATGGCACCACATGATACGGGACATCCCTGGGGTCAGCTCTCCCGACTGTGTCCCTTCCCAACTCCTTGTGCACACCCAGCCCCCTCACTGGTGGGGTGTGGGGCGAGAGGCAGAAAAGGCCTTGACTCTGTGTAAGCTGTGCTCAGCAATAACTGAAACGTCCCTGTGTTATCAGCACTGTTTCCAGCACAAATCCAAACCACAGCCCTTCACCAGCTACTGTGAAGAAAATCAACTCTATCCCAGTCAAAACCAGCACAGGAGGAAAGCAAGTGGAGGGAACACAAAAGGAAACAATAGTTTTTATTAGACAAGTAAATGGAAAATTAGACACACAGCTTCCATTTTAAATGTATTTTATTAGGGTAGGAAAAATTATTTCAATACCCAGCTCTTCATACAGTCTCAGGCTGACGTTATACACAGCCAGCAGCAAGTCATGGTCTCCATGAAGTGCAAGTACCTGCACAGCTTCCTTCCACCATGCACACGTAGGCAAAGCTATTTCCTTTGCTGCTCTGCATTTTTTTCCTCTGATATCTGATGTTTCACAGCTCTCCACTTATAAATATATTGCAATGACAGTGAAAAAGGGGTAGGATAGCAGTCATGGGAGTGGTGTAACAGACAGTAGGCACAGTGTTGTTCACAGTATCGCAGTGTTCACTTGTTTTCTAAAGTGAATGAGCTTGGTGACCTTTAAATCTGTTTCTGCTGCTTCTGCAGTTTGTTTTTTACCCGCTGCCACTCCACCCAAGCCACTGGACCCTGTTATATGTTCGGCACATCACAATTCTGGAACAGGCCATTATATATGCAGTAAGTAGAAAAGCTTTTTTCAAACTTTTGCGGTTTGCTTTCTTTAGGTTCCAGTCTTGCCTGGGGTTTTTGATTGCTTTGGTAGCTCTTTTTTTCTTTTGTTGTTCAAGATGCCACATATGAAAGAAGTGTTTATTATTAATCACGACTATCATCCTGGTTAGTATTGCTATGAGTTCTCCTGGCAGTGACTGGGACGCAGGGCTTGGTGCCATACAACTCAGCATGGTAGGAGAAAGGGCCTTGGAGGTGAAATGGAGTGGAAAGGATAAAAAATCTTGATCAACTTTAGGGAACAAGAAAGTGGCAAGGCCAACTTCCCACTCTGCAGAGCACTTTGGTCAATTGCACTCTTTGGTCACTTGCACTCTTTGCAGAGCTCTGTGTGTCTTCCTTACCTAGCACCTGTCACAATGCCATAGCACCTACCTTTCCATCTCTGGTGGAAGCGTGCAGAGGAGGAACGGGTGGCTGCTAGACTCTGCAGGTGCCCCTGGTCCGGACACCCTTGGTGGGATGGCACCCCGAGTCCTGCATGCCCAACCCCAGCACCAGGTGACCCACTTTGCATAAAGCAGTGTTCGTTGCACTCCCTGTGAGTAAAGCAAGGGTGACAACACATGCTTATCTGCTTCCTTGATTTGTGACTAGTGAGGTTTTGCTTGTTCACAGCTTTAGAAATGAAAAGTATTTTCTGTCTGCTTAGAGTTCTGGTTACATGAGTTGCTGGTGAGCCTCAAGGCATGTTCCCACTAAATATGTGGAGCAGCTGGTATTTTAAGTATCTATCCTCTATGATTGTGTCCAGATCACTGTAGAACTGAGCTTAACTTAAAATTAAAAGAACCTCTGTATTTTCAGTTGTGAGGTCTCCTTTTCTGGTCATAAAACATTATTTTGTACTTGTTCATGCTTTTTCAATCTGTGAAGCCCAAAGATGTAGTGTATTACCAGAGGTACTTTAGGCTAGGCTGGAAGCTACTTCTTAGGGGAAGTCAAAAAAGAATTTTTTCCCTCTCTTCTTTAATTTTTTTTCCCTGGTGTTTGGGATGTGTATTTGTTATCCTATGGATGAGAAAAAGCAGTCAGACTGGGTCATTTGAAGATGTCAGTGTCCTCTGGATCCTAGAAAAGTTGAATGAAGTGCCTACATACTATTACTGTACAATATCATAGCTACTTTCATCAAGCTTATCTCAGTGTAGTAAGAAATTAAATAATTTCTGTATTTAGAGAGGATTTTGCTGGCAAATAAAACCAAGATGGTGGACTGCTGCAGCTTTTCTTATACATCCAATGTATGCAAATTAGAAATTTTCAGGCCCATATGAAGGCAAACATAAAAAACCCGTTCTATCTCCAAAAAATACTGAAAATATATTTTGAATTTTTAAAACTACTTTGATTAATTAGTAAAATATTCCTTTTCCAAGTGCATGGAAAATTCAGGTAATGTGGAATTTAAAGTGCCAAACAGGACGGCTTAACTTTCACAATACAACCAGCTTTGGTGCTTCAAGATTACTATGGTCAGTGTTGGAGCATTTGCTTTCAGCTGTCTGCTCTGAGGGGTCATCCTCCTAAAAGAGAACATCATCTGAGCCCTACATGCCAGCCTCCGGGCGAAGTTGCTTGGCTGATTTTAAAAGCCCCTGTGAGCTGTGGCTCAGCACAAGCTGCCTGCCTTGCAGCCAGAGAAACAACCAGCGAGTGAAGCTCAGGCAGATCAGCAGCAGCCACCTGCAGCAAACACTGCACTGCAAGGGACAGCTAGGAAATGGCAACTTTTAAAGCCATTACAGCCGTTTCCAAATTAAAGCCCATGTAGATCACAGCCAGATAAAATGTTTCAGCTGCCCCTGAGACCAGATCACCCCTCAGACTATTCACACAATTAACCCATCCCTCCACATTCTGCCGTTAATGGACTGGTTTGTTTTCTTGTTCATACAACATCATGGAACAGAAGAGCTGGGCAGGAAAAGCACTGGATGGTGAGGCAGCAGCAAACAGCTGGGAGGATTATCTTTTCATCCAGCTCATCAGAAGAGTCCACCTGGTTTCCCTTTACAGAGCAGATTGACGTGACTAAGGCAGCAGAAGAGAGTGGGTGGTGGGACTTGTGGCAGTAGCAGATGTGCCTACAGTACATCCATACAGTCAGTCCCTGGCTGTGTGACTACCAGCCTGGTAAGGATGAGGCCATCCTCTGATGGCCAGAGGTGTGACTGCTTCCCACATGTCTGTTTGCTCTCTCGCAGCTGGTCTGAGCTCCCACACCTCTGCTTATCAGCAGCGGATCAGTGAGTGCTCTGCCCACACAAAGCCTGAGGGCTCGGGCCACACGGACAGCTTAACTGGGCAGAGTCTGTGCCAGTACTGCTCTTTAGCAGACAGCAGGGTGGTGTGTGCCAAGGGGGAACGGAGGTGAAGTCCCCCTATACCCAAAGACAACCCCATAGCTCTCATCTGTAGTGAGGAATTCCCCACAGCAGTTGTTCCTCTCATCTGGTCATCCATAATAACTCTGGTCAGAAGGGCAGATACTGTCAGAGACGAGCTTCATCACAGGTCAGCTCTGAGTCACCTCAGTGAGTCATCTCTGTCTGGCCTTGCTGCTGGCTCTGGAGCCCCCAGATGCAGCCCAGCGTGGGAAGGCACAGTCTCCTTTCTGTGAATCGTCTTTTCTTCCAGTGTCCTGCTGCCGCTGGTCTTGGCTCCTGCCCCAGCATGGCTCTCTGGGGGTTGTCTCTCTGCCTGGGGTGCCCCAGCTGGCTCCCTCTGCCCATAAAAAAGTCAGGCAGAAAATCACTCCTTGGAGACTGATCAGCAAACATACAGCAAGCCTGGCTTTTACTTGGCTTGTGATGGGGTCTTGGGCTCACCATGAGATGCATTTACATGGACATAGAAAAATGTGCAACTTCTCCTGGCTTGAGTACAGAACTGCAGCTACTGGAGCCTGACAGGCTGCTCTGACCAGGAAGTTTGGTGAATGAGCTGAACCAATGAGTCCATCCATCCGTTTCACTGATGAGCAAGAAAAGCCTTGCATTCAGCCTGTGCTGCTGCAGCCAGTTCTGCCTCAGGCTGTTCCTCTGCCAGGGATAAGCAGTAAAGAAAAATGGGGCAGGAAACCAAGGGGTCCAACACAGACAGTAAGATCAAAAAGTTTACAAACAAGTTTGCAAACACTTCACAAATATTGAGAATGGCAGAGAAGACTTCTGTGCTTTCAGCCAGTTTCTCTGGGTCTTACGGTGTTAGTGCAGATGAAAAAAAAAAAGATGAGTAATACAATTTTGATGAGAGCCCCCTCCTGCCATTCTAATAGCTATTCAGTTTTATATGGAGAGGAGTCTCTAGGACACAAAGAAGGGCATTACAAACAAATGAAATTATTTAACAGAAATAAACTTGTCTCATGCACATGCTGAAATGGAGTAAGTTCTGCCTCTATATATAATGCAAACTTTCTTTTGTTCTAATTGCCTGTCTATCCAGAAGAAGTCCTTCTAGTTTTATGGCTTTTTAAAACCCTTCCTTTTCAAGGAACAAGCTGGCATTCAGCATCATAGCAAAGAATGCAAGTTCAGAGGCGTCTTTGTAGAGAAAAATCTGTGAACGCAGTTTCTGTCAAAGGAGAAATTGAATGTTCAGGGCTCTTGGCTAACTGTCATGCTTGTCCCTACAGATGCACAAATGTAACACTAGCAGGGACCTTTTACATATTTTTTTCCATGCTTCACTGTGTTCTTTTCACTGTGTTCACTGTGACTTTTTGTGCTGGGTACAGGGTTGGAAGACGGACTGGCAAATAGACTGTGTGTTAGTATATTCATATTTTTTAAATCCTCTGGATGGACTTGTAGGTTTTGCATTTTACTCTAAAGCATTTCATTAGGCAACTGAGTAGCGTAATAGCTGTTACCATTAATAAAATTGTTTTTGTCATTTAACATGACAGAACTATAGAATATGCAAATATCAAAACCAAGTACAACCATGTGTTTTGCAATTTTTTGTATCTAGTTTGCAGTTTCTACATCGCTAAAAACATACATATATATATATTCAGCACCAGGTGGAAGGAACTCAACTGAAAAAAATCTTATATTTTTTAGGTAGTCTTGAAAGGGTGGGACATCACATGTTGTTACCCAGGTACCTGGTGTGAATGGTGACTGAAGGGCAGGATTTCAATTCTACAGAGATAGAATCTGTAGAAGGACAGAAAACCCCTTTTATTTCTTGTGGGGCTCAGGCCTGTTTGCTTTTCAGTGTCTTGTTGATGGGACAGCTTGCTGACTCTGAGAGAAAGGGGAAAGTGGGGAGAAGTGCAGCTTCTCAGGTCACAGAAGGTTTTTGGAGGAACTGATGCAGAAGGACTGCTCCGGCAGGTCACATTGCATAGTCATTGCATAGTTCACTCTGCATAATTTTTCATTTTATGCATAATTGTAATTTATAACACTAACAGGATAAATCAATGTGCCTTAACCTCTCACTGATACACTAGTGGTGTAATATGGATCATTTCTCCCACATAAACCAGAACAATGGTAGCTGTTTCCTGAAGGACACTAGAGAGATAAAAATCAGGGATGCTTCCATGTCCTTCCTGTGTATACTTAATGAAAAGCTAAGTTAAGGTCTATTGAATAATGTGCAAGAATCTGCCATTCAGGAGCGATTAAAACATCACAACACAGACCGCTACATTTGGCAAATACAGTAATCCAAAACACCTTGGGCATAGTTTTAAACCTTTTCATCTTTAGATTCATTATCAGAGTTGCGTATGCCAGTGTATTTTACAAACACATCCCATTAAAGTATAGGTAACTTGTTCATATAGGTATGTACAGATAAGAAATGCACAGATAGCAATAAACAGCAAATAACACAACATATGAGTTTTGCACCACAGAAACAGGATGATACAAGTTTTAGAAAGGAAACACACACAGGAATTCTGGGCAGAATAAGTTACTTAAAATGACAATGAGACATGGAGAAATTTCCACCATAGTATCTCCAAGGCAACAGCATGGACACAAGCTTGTGTACAGGCCAGTGTATTGCAATATTGCTCGGTTTTATCTTGAGAAAGAGAGTTTCCCACAAGGATTCCTTGTTCTGATTAAAGCACTGTAAATCCTCTTTTTCTAGAATTCTTTTTTTTGTTTGTGGGTTAGAGGGGTTTTTTTGCACTGATCAATACAATGAGAGAGCTGCCTTTGGTCTGTCCTGCTCTCCTGGGCTAGCATTCAGGGAAGAGCTGGTGCCATGTGGAGGCGCAGCTGGGACTGGCTGGCACTTGCACAAGTCATACTCAGGTGAGAGAGGCTGGTTGCTACTCTGAGGAAGGGTTGGCCAGGTTCTGATTCTGGACATTAAAGCACACATATTTGGGATTTGCACTGGAGGAGTTTAAGGAGTTGCTATAGTGTAGAGACTGACAAAACAGAAAAGGAGGGGCACATTTTTAACAGAATAGTCTTAATTTACATCTAAAGTACATAAATGTGTCAGGAGGCACATATGGACAATAAGAAAATTTACCTGTATCACTCCAGATGTCAGCTTTAAAACTCTGTATTCTGGAATGAGAATTTCTTCCAGATAGAAGCCTGACCAAATTCCTTCATTTGCTTATTATAGCTTTGGGCTACGATAGCGCAAAAGGAGCTAGGTGAGACTAGGAATAGGCCAAAATTGTTATTTATTTAACAATTACAGTATAGCAAGTGAAAAACTCCAGCCAGTTTATCCAGCGATGTTATTTGAAAAAAAAAAAAGAAATGGTGGTTTTTGTTCCAAAGGATGAACTGTCTAAAAAATAAGACACATGTGGCTGGATAAAATCAACAAATAAATCAGACCTGAGCAGAGAAGAGCAGAAAAGGCAGGTAATTGGTTAAGGCTTGTCTGGTCTGGTCTCAGTCAAGAACACCTTCTACAGTTTCCCAAATACGTGGCTTCTGAGATCACGTGTTTTTTCCACTTCAAAAGGAAATAAAGTTTTTGCCTGGTGATCCTGCCCTTTTGGAAGTGCAATCAATCTGAATACTGTTGCTTTATGCATCAAACTTAAAGGATAAGTGATAGAAGAAGAGGAGTACTGTCCCAGAGTAGCTCCTGTAAGTCTCTGCCACTGCTGAGAGGCAACAGAAGAGAACTTCAGATCCAAGTGGCAATTTTGCATATTGATTTTTGTGGACATGCCCTGCTAACTGCCAAGGCCTGTGTTCCTTTTTTTAGCAGCTTAGATGGCTTTTACCAAGCATAAATATAGACTGCACAAATAGTGAGAAGCTATTTTTGAATATTTTGGTCACTGCTAAATACAGAATTGCTAATCCAGGCATTCAGAAGTCATGATTCAGGTCCCCAGAATGAGAAGACAGGCCTAAGTATATGTAAATCCTTTTTTATTTTCACTCTCTTTTGCATACTAAAACTTCAGAATATTTCTGGATCAAGTCTTCACGCACTATTCTTCAAAACTGAAGACAATAATTTAATCTGAGTTTGTATTTACCTCTAATTCGCATGGTTCCCAGAGCTGTGACTTAAAAAAATTTATTCCTAATGCTCTGAGGCAAGAGAATTTCTGTTTATCTGCTTAACTGTCTGTTATAACAGTAGCTGAAATCTGTTTAATCAAAAATGGAAGTGCCAGCAGTGAACAGACAGAGCAGCAGAGGACTGAGGCACCATTCATCTCCCACCTTCCTTTGCCTGCACAAATTTGGTGCAAGGGGAGCACAGTGCCTCCCCTGAGCAGGGCTGACCCTCAGCCCACGGCAGAGCAGCAACAACCTTCTGAGTGAAGCACTTGCTCACAGAGCATAAATACATCATGAATGTCACACAGCACACAAATATTGTGGCACGAATGTCAAATGCTCTGAGGAATTCTTACAACAGGCATTAGCATGAACTTTTTTGATGAATGTTTTGTACGAGTAATTCCAATTTGTGACGTGTTTGGGAGGGTTTTTTTTGTTTTGTGACTTGAAAAGCAGTTCATAAGCAGAACATGGGTCTAACTTTGTCAAGTGAAATGAAAATAATATATTGCTTATTCAGTTGTAACCTTAAGCCCAGTACGTGCTAGTACATCCTCAGCTTCTACTCCCCAGCAAATTTTAAACTTGGCCGATGTTGCTACTGCCTGAGACTTCCTGCAAGAATGGTTTATTGTCTTCCTTCCCTTGAAACGACCCATTTTTAAACAGTCAGTGTCACAAGAGCTGGTGACTCTCTCATGTCTAAGAGCTCTTGCAACTATATTTTTGTGGACAAAGTATCCTTCATTCACTATTGTACTTTTCCTGGAAACACCTCGAAACCATATTCATACATGGGGAATATTTTGGCCTTTTCAACAGTGCAGATTAGCAAATTTCTCTTCTATAAAATACTTTCAGCATTCTTTTCTACTGCAAACTGGTCTGTGCTGAAAATTAACAAATTTGTCCTAGCACCATAATATCTATGATTGGTTCAGTAGTCATTCATTGAGTACCTGTCCTAATTTCTGCTTGCTCTTGTGAACTCCATGTTTTGCTTTACAGGGGCATCCTTTTGCCTAAACGCATTTCTGTAAAAATAATGCCAGGTTATTTTTGTCTGCAGCTCTCAGTGATGGTTGCATGTCTCTTTAACCCTCCCTCCTGCTTAAAAGCTTCAGAGTTTGCTTGATACCTTTGAGGAAACAAATAGTCTGAGAGGGAAGGGCAAGGGCAGGGCTTGCATCGCCCTGACCCGTTCCTGCTTGTTGAGCCAGCTTGACAGCCCAAGTCCGAGGTTACACCTTCCCTAAACAGGTGTAACTTGAATACTCCTCTAAGTGTACGAGACAGCTGGGACGTAAGAACCAGAGGCCCTGAACAATTTCTTCTGGGCTTTCTTCTTGTGGCTGAGTGCTGATGTTCAGCCAGAGGCAGAGCTCTTCCTCGTCGCACTGTGTGTGCCCTACCCTTGCAGATACCACCCAGCTTGTGGCGTGGTGTGACTCACCCCACAGTACCCTGAAAGCCAGGTCAGTATGGGCCATGCACTCTGCCACAACCTGTGGAGGAAGGGATGGAGCACTTGTGCAAAGGAGAGACGAGCAGAAGCTCTGCAGCGCGATTCCCCTCGGGCTCCTGGCAGCTCAGCACTCCGCAGACCAGGAGCAAGGCAACCTGCAGCAAACATGAACTGGCTCAGGACAAGCCTGGCCTTCTGCTGCAACTTCACCCACCTGCAAAACCACGGGGATTACTTGCCCAATCACTGCCGAATTTGCAGCTCTTTGATTTTGCCAGTATTCTATTTAAGCTTTAGCCCTACCAAATGCAGATTAAATGCATACCTATCTGCCCTTGCAAAGGTGTTCACAGATACTAAACATTGCATTTACAGGAAATATGAACCTTGAACATCAAGGGTTGCTGATGGCACTAAAAAGTACATGCATGCTTTTGTTTATAGCCAAAGAATCTGGGTGCTGCTCTGATAATATATTTGGCTGATGGGAAGCATGCAGCTGGACAAGCATTCAACAGCTGAACTGTGCAGCCTGTTCCTCAGAGAGTCCCTTGTCCTCGGCAAAGAACAAAAAGATGCATCTTCCTGGCACTGAAACTGGGACTTTGTTTATTGACAGGAACAAATTTTTTCCTACTTGTAAGCACAATAAATGACACTTTCACAGTAAGCTAATGATGGGTGTCTATAATGTATGGCAGTAGCAGCTCTATTATTGATGTAGTTATGCTGGTAAAAAAATGCATGCATTATTATAGTTTTATACTGCAATGGGAAGAGACTCAGTTATGCTCATAAGCAATGCTGGAGTTGTATTCATAGCTCTGCCAGTTTTCCCCACTATAAATACACCAAGAAAACCTTTTTCAGCTTGTCAGATTGCACAGAAATAGAGATCACTCTCAAGGAGAATGCTTTGGAACAAAGTGCCATGTAATCCAAGCATGTGGAAGCTGAAAAAAATCCAGCAATATGCAGGGGTGAGAAGCACGCTTCATAAAGGCACCATAATAAATGACATAATCTAAACATCAATTAGTTATTTTTAAGGCAGACTTCTTACTTTGAAAAAAACACAGTTAAATCCAGTGCAAGCAACCATTGTTAAATGAATACTTAATCCAGGTTAATATAAGGCTCAAGTTATACCAGAATGGCAGTACCTACAACATCCTCTTGTTTCTGTTGTTCAATCCTTTCTGTATCTGTTGGATATAACCACGATTACTAACAGAACCTACCACTAAATATCACACTTACATGTGCCCTGTCATGGCTGCAATTGTATTTATTACATATTTCTTAAACATGCCCCCATATTTTACAATTGAAATATTACATTTCTAAATGATAATAAAATTAAATGAAATAAAATAAAATAAAATTTTAAAAACTATGGAATATGTTACAAAGAGGCTGTTAGAAAACCTATCAGACTTGCTTTGTAAACATCTTGTAGGTAATATGGCTGATTCTTTATGGCTCTGAGTACACACACTGTACATTTAAATAGTAACTTTCAGATTATTTTTATATGCCCACAGCCACATTTTCATAATCAGCCCCTAGGACTCTGATGGCCAATATGAGCACAAACCTTTTATACTGAACTTTCATATTTATGCACAAATACAAGGCTCCATGAATGTGAAGCTGGCAATTGGATTCACTTCTGGTTTGTGCTAAAAATTGCAAATTGTATAATGTGAAGAAGACTTGTCAGTTCACTTTTAGTTACCAAAATGCTGATGATCAAGTAGGAAAGACATTCAGTGGTATATTTAATAGGCTGTTTGCTTGTTACTGCTTTCTTAGGCAAAAATATTTTAAATTCAAATAAAGATCATTTGTCAGTTCACAGGCAACAAGACTCTGTGATGATGTGACACCTACAGCTTGCAACTTTCTAGGACACTCATACTCACTGCATTACATCAGAGTAATTCTGATAGCTCTGCCCTTATCCTTTTTAGACAAGTGATGAGGCAGGCAAAACATCACTGTCTGAGGTTTATCTGAGCTAGTTACTTCAGGGAGAGAGATCCATTCACAGTTAAATCCTCTTACTCAACACCGTGGTTGGCAGGCTGTTGTGGGTACAACAAGGAGTAAAATTTTAGCTGCAATACATAGCACAAAATGTAACTCTGAAAAATAATGGTAATATAAATAGATCTTATGTACTACCCACACTAAACATGCTTACAGGTTATTTTCAAATACAGGTAGTGTGATAATTAAAATATATCAGAAAGGTCAGCTGAGGTACAATGCCATGAATAGGGAATAGCACAGAGCCATTCATCTTTTGGTTGGGCAAACCTCACTGAGGGAAAACAACTCCTGAAATCAGAGGAGTCTAAGATTTTCAGAATCTGGCTTTGTACAAAGGAATATGGGTGTCACATTCACTTTTTGCAGAGTAATAAGGCTGACCACATCCAAATAATGACATGCTTGTTTATTTGACGTGCAAAATGCAATGGTATATACTTTATACAGTTTGAATATAATGATTCTGCATCACTTAAAATACAAAAGCGTGGTCAATGTTAATTGTTTTTTAGAAGTTTCTTAAAACAATCCATGTGGTTCGAGAATAAAATAGATTTTTTAAAAAGGCAGTATCGTTGGTCTTGCTGTAAAACCTCATTATTAGGACATGGCACAACTTTGCAAAGGAATATGCTCACAAAGCTGTGATTATACCCACGTATTTGGTATTGTGCTCCTTCTTCTGACAGAAAATCACCATTTAGTAGGCAGAAATGGCTACTTAACAGCATTGTGAATGATATATTTTATAATAACTTAATTCTTATGGCAATTGTTCTTTATTAAAAATTCATTAATTTAAAATCACCACAATTCGTAACAAAATTATAAATAATACCGAAAGTGATGGTGCTGTGTGCTTTTAAATAGTTGTGTTTCCTAGGGAACATCCTGTTTAAGAGATTGCTTGTAATTCAAAAGTATTTATGAGATCAGCCACAGGATGGCTGAGGTGGGCATGTTCCTCTGGAGATCACCTCATCTCAACCCTCTGCTTAAAGCAGGGTAAGCAGGAGCAGGTTCCTCAGGGCCACAACCAGTCGGGTTTTGAATATCTCTAAGGATGGTGATTCCACAACCTCCCTGAGCAACCCATGCCACTGTTTGACCACTCTCATGATAAGGAAAGTTTTTCGCAAGTTTAAACAGAATTTTTCATGGTTTATCCACCGCTTCTTGTCCTATCACAGGACACCACCAGGAAGAGCCTGGCTCCATCTTCTTTCCTCAGCCCCATCAAGTATTCATACACATTGGTAAGATCCTTCCTGAGCCTTCTCTTCTCCAGGCTGAACATTTCCAGCTCCTCTCCACAGATCTCAGATGCTTCACACCCTTCACTACCTTCATGGTCCTTTGCTGGACTCATTCCAGCATGTCCCTATCTCTTTTGTGATGGGGAGCCCAGAACTAAGCTGTCATCTGGGGGTGTTTCAGAAATGTAGAACTACAAATTTTAATGCAGAAGTTTTAAGTGAAATGTTATTCTTGAACTTTGAAATCCAGGTAAGAATAGCAATGCTATTCTATTAACCTTAACTGTACATTTAGAAATATAGCATGTATTAGAGTCATCTTCCATAGCTTACAGAATACATAACTTCTCGTTTTGTGAGTAGCCATCTATGCCTAATGAAGACCACGACTGCCTCAGACAGATGGGCTATAGCCCAAATGTCCATCTAAAGAGTTAGTTGGCAGATTAATACTTCTATGATCTCATCTCAGGCAGGTTACAGCTATGCAACATGTGATAGAGTTTTGCAACTGATCCATAGTGAATGCTTCCAGCAGGTGAACAAGCACTCTCTAATCAGGAGTCCTTCTCCAATACTACTGAACAAATAATATGCCCTGTTGAAAACTGGGTGCTGAATCTGCAGATCAGCATTTTTCTCCTAGCTCAGTGTGCCACAACATCCATGCACTGGAAAGCTGGAGTCTTTTACCCAAGTTTAGTTTGTTTTATGTTAGTGCCTCAATGCCTAGGCCAAGTAGTAGGGCTCACTGACTGGTATCTCTGCTGAGATTAAGGGTGAAAGAAATTTCTCTCCCGGACTTCACACTATCCATAGGTAAAAAGCAGAAGTAGGGCTCAACATGCCATAGAATTCAGCCTGCAGGAGAGGAGGAACCAAGCAATTACAGATCCTCAGGTTCAACAAGGTCATCCTGTTCTCAACCAACACATTATCTTGTTCTATTGTCCACAGACAGGAACAAAAACTAACAAAGTTTTTACCCCTTTGTATTTCTGATTATCACCACAGCTGAAGAACAACCTCAGTGGAATTGATAGGCTTTGGGCTGAAATTTAGAATTATAATAGCTAGTCCTAAAATTTATCCATGCCCATTTATCCTGACAGTCGTAGTGCAATCCACCCAAAGATGTTGATAGAAACCATCTTTTAAACAAACAGCTCAGCAGAAAAGGTCACATGGATCTCAGCTCCCTAACACAAAGGTCATAATCTGGATTCCTCAGCTGGCTGTAGCTGGAAAGACAGCTGTGCCAGGACAGCATATTAGCTCACATCATTCCACAGTTATTTCGAGTGTCCTACGTCTCCTAGCATGGCTGTGCCTTAAAATAAGCATCAATTCCTGTGAGGAAGAGGAAATGCAAATCAATTATAGAAATAATTATAGGGGCCAATGGGATTCAAATGAGAATAAAAAATTCTGAATGCATTGAAATAACTACAAATGGCAGGTGATTACCTCTTTATAGTGTTTTATACTGGAGGAACTGTGTGAGTATTTAGAAGGATGAAGATAGTTATGCTAACAATAGGGGAACAGCTTGTTTTAAGTAATGAAATGGACAAAAATGAAAAAAATAAAACCTGAGGCACTGCAGAATGGGACACAACTGGGAGTTGTAGAATAAGATACTATTTTACTATGCTCTAATTAGAACTGTTTTGCAACAAATGGGGAATATCTTCATTCCTATTGGTGTTCACCAGAACCGAGCCATCAGCAGGATTATGCCACAAAACTCACCTTGTGAAGCTGTGGGGACAAAATTATTCCAGATGATTCAGAGCAAAAGGAGGAAATTAATCCTATAAACATTTATATGTATGAGTAACTGTTCTCCCAGGGTTGTCTCACTGATTTCAGTATGCCTATTATATAAGTGAACTGATGTGTATATAAGTGTTTGCAAGGATTAACGTTTAATGAAGATTAAAATTTTCTCATGGCTGCTTGTAACTCCATCCAGCTGATACAACTTCCAGGAGCTGTTGGAGTATAGGAATATGCCAGCCACGCTGCTTTTCTGAGATTACTCTGACTTATACAAAGAGCTGTTGGAAGAAGGAGACATGGGCAGCTCCTGTCTTCCTAGACAGGGAATTTTGATACAAATCTCACAGCTGTTTTCTGCTGGGATAACGCAGCTGCTCTAAGGCAAACATAGAAAGAGTCTCAGCTGCACAACCAGATATTTTAAAATACATAGTCTGGAAGTTTTTTTCTTTGTGCTTTCTGGGATGATGGAAATAAGAAGCATCACCTTATAAATTTTGGTATAAGCATCTAGTCAAACTTGCAAGATGCTTGAAAACGTTCAAAGAGTTGCGTGCAACAATGCACTAAATTGCACTGTCAGGCACACACAGAAGACAGATGGAGATGCTCTGGGCCTACAAATATGGTTTCAAAGAATTGGCCCCAACTCTTCAGTGGAGCTTCTTTGAACATGAAATTAATGTAGTGAACACAAATGCAGACAAGCATTTTGTCTTGTTTATAAATGCCTCATGGCTGCTCACTGAGTATGTCTATTATACAGCTGGGGAAAGAATTAAAATATGATTTAGCAGGAGCCAAGCTAGCTTTAAGCAAGCTTACTTTGTTGTTGATAGTCAAGCTCAAGTAGCACTGAATTCAGTGCAGCTGATTTTCACAGGTCCAAAGTCAGTTCTTGGGAAGACATTAACTCCTGTAGCCAGATTGTTATATGTGTGTCAACATTTTCAGTTTCATTTAATTTCTATGTCCAGTGCCTTGGTATCTCTGAATAGCAGCCAGTGGGTTTAGCTATGCCCAGCTTTTCAGATGCTGAGCCCAAAGACCAGCTTTACACAGTAAAAGCATACAGCTTTAAGCACAACTGGAATTTGTACTTCCCTCATATGGGTCATGCCATTTTAATAACGGCAGAGGCTGTGCTACATAGAGTTGCTTTTTAGGAGAGGAAGTACCCCAAAAAATAATGCCCAGTTGAAGTGATAAAGCAGTAATCCCAAGAATGCCTCTGACCTCATGCTACTCTTACTAACAAATACTCCTTTAATAGTGGTGAATTAATGGTATCAAGCCCTGTGCAATTTGACATGCAGCCTGTGAGATGACAGAGTTCAGACAGAAATATTCCACCTCCGTCAAGTTAGCTGGCTCCTATTATAGCACGGGTGTTAAACCATGCTGCTGAACAAGCTTTGGCAGCTATCATGCGAGCTTTCCAAGTGAATGAATCACAGCAGTAACGGGTGATTGAACAAGGGTATATACAGTGGGACTCCTTAATTTCTCTCAGCTTCACACTCCAAATCAATTGCAGCAAAGCTCAAATTATATGACACCGAGAACTGAGTTCTGTTTCTTTCGGTGCCACCCCCAACCTGAGCTTCTGTGGCAGCAACAAAGCTGTAGATGGAGGAATCTGCATATGTCCAGGTAGAAATACATCGTGATATTTTATTTGGACTCTGGAGTTGCTAGTTGCAATGTCTACATAAGAAATGGTGTCAGGTTGTGTTCTAGATATTAAATGCAGGTATTGTTCATGTTTTACTTACTCTTCATTGCATTGCAGAAGAGCATTTCTAATCTATGACCAAGAAAAAAATGAATATTTTATCTTCAGCACATTTTACTAGATCTAGACTAACTATACCTAGCAGGCTGCTTTCCAATGTCTAATTAACTTTGCTTTCACTTTTAAATAGCTTTTATTAGAATTAAAATAAATAACTTACTGGAAGGGAAAACTAATTGTACAAAGCTGGTTTTGTCAAGAATTTGATTTTTTGCATGCAGTTCACACAGTGAAGAAGAATCTGATTACTAGATTTCATTAACTGACTTGAAAAAACCAAAAACCAAGTTGTGCCTTATTCTGCGCAACATTCATAACGTGGAAAAAAGTTTGGAAGTTTGGTCTTGTGACAGGTGCCAGGAGAAAAATTTTCAAATATATTCTCATAACATATTTATTTATCTACATGGACCAAATCTTTCTTTGTCTTCATTAGCATTTTTTGTATATAAATAATAACTGGAGAAATGGCAAATGGCAAAAGCATAGCTGCATGTACAATCGTGTCTGATACCTGTGATGAAATGAGGAGGAAGGAACAACAGAATATATGCCCCAGGAACAGACAGAAATTTCAAGGGTAATTGCAGTAAAAATTTTAAAATGCTATTTGAAAGACCTATTTTTGTTATTAGGATGCTATTGCCGTCTCAAATTTCTCTTGCAAGTTCTAGGACTGCTACTGTAATAAAAGGCATGTTGCTAGAATAAAAATCAATTCCTAAGCAATTGCAGCATCTGCTAAATTATAAAGCCAGATGTTTTCTAAAAAAAAAGAAGAAAATTGTTTATAAAGCTTCAGAAAACAGAAGTTAAACTGAAATAAGTTTGTCTATTTTGACAGTTACCTGTTTCCTGGTTTGTTTTTTTAACCTAGAATTTTGGGGTCACAATTTTGCCACATCAGGTAATAGAATCCATTCCTAATATTTTCACTCAATTTTCTTACAGACAGATGCTACTTATTGTAATATGTATTTTAATCTTGTGCCTTCTTCTGTTCCAGTAGTAGAATCAGAGTGAACAATTTCATTTATCAACTTCCTTGCACCTATGAAATACTGATATGTTTAGACTCAGAAACTGGCAGTCAGGGAGTCTTTGAAATATGATGATATTCCTTAAAAGAATCCAAAAATAATGAAAAGAATTTTTTTTTTGCATATAATTTTTTAAGACCTCTGTAATGCCTTGAATTTTTTTCTTTGCTAAATATTATCCCTATATAGACTCTGAGACTCTTATGTCATTGGCTGTTTCCTGTACTATCAGCTCCAGATATTTCTGCATCTCTTAATTTCTTCCCAAGTTCCCTGTAAGGCCATTCACAAACCTCTCCTCTTACAATCTTCTTCTTGATGCCAAGAGCTATGTTGCTCTCTGTGGTCTATTGCAGATAAAGAAGCATCACTATATGAAACTTACAGCCTTGCTTTGCTTGGTCAGTACCTGCAGTTCTAGGATGTTTTCTGTGAAATACCACAAGAACATGACACAACCCAATGTGCTGGGTTGCCCTAAAGGGAAAGGGGAAAACGCATGCAGGGAAGATTTTTCTGGACCTCCTTGTTTAAGAGGCTGCAGTGAATCCCAGTTTACTTCAGCAAACTATCTTAATATTTACAGAAAGTAGTTGCAGTGGTCAGTCCCTGTTTCTCCCTTTGCCAAGGGCCCTTGGGATGTCTCCACTTCCACACCATCATGCCATCACATCTATGGCAAAATGCAGTATCAGATTTTTTTCCTAGTTAATGAAAACTCTGTGCTTCTAACATACCACTGCACTGGTTGTTTTGATAGAAGGAGTAAAGAAGTTGAAATATTTTGCCATGATTGCTAAATAGGTCTCTGCCCTGCAAATAGCTGCAGAGATGGTGTGAGACAATAATCCCTAACTGAAAAGGATGTTCAAATTTAGTCAGTAACATTGACCCTTTGTTATTTTCGATCATACTAAAAACACATGCATACTGTGAAGGAAACAGCTTTACCTTAGATAATGTATGTTTTTTATGGAGATAACTCATTTATTAGGTTAGCACTTCAGAATTTCTGACCTTGACTTCCTTCAGCTATAGTTCCTAAATTTTGTTCACCATGACAGATTAGTGAGAATGTATTGTGTGTATCTGCTGTTGGAGCTGCTTTATGGTTTTGAGCTCAAGTACTTGAGCAGAAGTCTTTAACATGCTAAATACTGCATTTTTCCATTACATTAGGTATCTTAACTAATAATTCTCAGCATAAATGCTGAATGTCTTGATGTTTAAATGTCATGATCATCGGAGTCATGGTGATTCAGGTATCTTTCTTGACCTACAGAAAACAGTCTAAGTGGCTTCCTGCATAATGTTATTTATCTGGTCCTGCATTTTAAAGCATGCATTTATTAAGATGATAAATAGTAGATGTTATTAAAATGATATAGAAGTATATTCTGCATTCCAGCTTTTAAAAAAAATCCTTTATTTCAAAGAGCCTGTTGAACTTTCTTCCTAAACTTTGACAGAGAGGTAGACAACTTTATTGTATGAACAGTGACTTTACAAATGAATTTTGGTATCAGACTAGAAAGGTGCAAATTTCTTGCACAAATAATGAAGGAACTGGTGCATAAATGCAGAATCTAGAACTGATTCCAGTCCAAGCTCAAATTTCACCCATCAGAAATAATGCATGTGCTTTGTACACACATTACTGATGCCGGGGATGGCTGCTATGCTTCCAGTCCTGTAACACAGATGAGGCTCCCTCTCACCGACCCTAACAACTGAACAACCCATGGCACTTTTTTGCCTTTGACGGGTATTAACATTGATACTGGTATTCCTGCCAACCTACAGTTCATGAAATTACATTTTTCCTCCCCGTATTTCCACATGGATATTATGGTTCCACTTCTCTGTCCAATGCTGATAACCAGTGCTGCTGGAGGGTTTAAAAAGTCCAGGTTTATAAACTGAAACAAGTTACTCTGTCAGCAGCAGAGTATAAAAGATGAAAGATCAGGCTTCCATGCACGCCCTAAAAGGAGACCTCAGCGGTCTTTCACGCCTTCCACCTCCTTGGATCTGGCCGTGGTCGTTCCAGCCTCCGCAGGCGCTGGACATCGGGCCAGCACGGCTGCCGGGAGCTGGCACCTGCTGAGGGAAACCATCTTCCTCTCAGCAGTTATGTTTTTCTTCTGTCTGCCAGCGGTGTGGGAACGAGCAGCTGCAGGTACCGCGGCACCCGCAGCGAGCGGCCGCAGGTAGCGCCTGACAGCTCCGCCGCGGGGGCAGGGAGGGGGCGGCAGCGCCCTCCCCTCTCCATTCACCGCCCCGCCTCGGGATAAACGCGGCCCCTCGCGGGGAAGTGTGGGGATGTAGTTTCCACGGTGCTGGAGGGAAGCGCCGCGGTCCCAGACGCCGTCCCGACCCCCCGGCCGCGGGAGAGAGCGGGGAACCCGCACCGGGGGCCGCCTGCCCTCGGAGACTGTTCCCAAGATGGCGGCCGCGCGGGCGGCTCTGCGCGGCCGCGCTCCTGCAGCCGGGTAGGGACCCGCTCCCCTCCTCCTGCTGCTCCTGCTCCTCGCTGCGCCCCCGCGCCGCGCACTGGGGCCCGCCGCCATGCCGGCCCCGGTGCATGCATGAGAGACGCCGCCGCGCTGGTCTGTGCCGCCGCCGCCGCCATGGAGGAGCCGCCACCGCCGCCAGGGAGGTCAGTACCCAGCGCTGCCTCACAGGGAGCTCCGTGCAGGGAGCGGTGCCGGGCGGGGGCTGCGAGCGCCGGGGCCGGGGCTGCACGCTCTGCCTCCTGGCCCCTCCGCGCTGCAGAACCTTTGGCTGCTGCTGCTGCTGCTTCAGCGCTTCTGCAGAGCGCCCACGGAGCGAGAAAGTGCTTTGATAAGAAATCTCTAGTGGCTGCGGTGGGTAAGGCAGTGTTTTGTGGGCGCTTTGCAATTAAAAGCAAATAGTTTCCTTCGCCCCCAGCCTCGCAGCAGTGCGGGCAGGTGTGTCGGGGCACTGCCGAGTTCGGCTCTTGGGGTCGGGCCGGAGGTCCGGGGGCTGCAGAGAGGAGGGGGAGCAGCAGCTGGAGCCCGCGGGAGGCTGACGGAGCGTGACCTGTGCTCCTCGACTTGTGAACTGCAGCGATAAAAGCGCTGCCCTCTGGAAGGGTGTCTCGTGTTTATAGCAGCCGTGATTAAAAACGGGTTCTCTTTGGCGTGCCAGTAGAACAGCAGGGTCACGGAGTATCGCTGCTGGCAATATTGCAATCAGTAGTTGTAAGACGATGGAGTTAAAAAAAAAAAAAAGAAGAAAAAGCGTTCACAAAGAAGTGTTGTGATGCTTCAAAGCTTTCTGCAACTGCTGTCACCTCCTGAATTTGCTGACCCGCAGATTGGCTTTTTGCAAGTCTCCATCTGTGCCCTGCTGAGAGATGGGGATGCAAATTACTCTATGGTTTAGTGTTTCCAGCTGGCTGTAGAAGTATTGCATAACTCCAAGTTATTAATTCCGTGGCAATTATTTCTCATTTTAAAATAACTTCCTGTTGATGCACTTCACTTCTCACTAGGAGGCATTCAGGAGGCGTTTTTAAAATGCTTGTATGATCAATTCGTACTGTAAGGCAGTAGTCAGGTGGATTGTGTTCCAGGTGTGCTGTGCAAAATATCTGCTGTCATGTTGCTGAGATCGGTCTTGAATATTGCGAGCTGCTGTTTTGTGCTGATGGAATAAAAGGGAAGTTGTGATGTGCTCCTGTTTGGGTCAAGGCTATGGAGTTGAACAATGCCTTTGAGTTTGCATTAATGTGCATTGATGATTTGCTTTTCTGTCATGAGAATGCCAAAATCAGAAAATGTATATAACTAATTCGATTTAACAGAAATATTATGAAACACAAATGCTGTAGGGCAGCTGAATTAGTAAGCTTCTAAGTTCCTTTTTGAAGGACTCTTCAAAGACTAATATTGCAGGTTAAGCGGAAAATGATTTAAAATAAAGTTTGTACAACAGCATGACCCTAGACCTGAGCTGTCTTCATGTACAAGAGTAATCTTCAGAGCCTGAATGGAAAACACCCAGGCATTTCCTGTGCAGGGCCATTTCTGACCTCTGCTGGATTCTGCTTATTACAGGACAGTTTATATGAGTCGGATGTGGGTGTGGATAATGTGGTGACAACTTCACCCAGCGAATGAAAATTGAATTAGTTATGTCAGAGTGAGGTGGTGGGTGGGAAGGGGATGTCTCAAAGAATTAAGTGGCCTTAGTTTGTGTAGGGTAATGCATGTACTCCATCCACTGTGATTCACTTCTGTGCGTATTTTGTGTCCCGACTTCACACCTGCTTTAGAACACAACTGCTCCTCTGGCTTTATACAGCACTTGCTTTTACTTAAATGAAATATGAGTAAAGTATCTGAAGCTTTTTCAAACATGATTACTGTTGATTTAAATTTTGGTGTCATCGTAAGATGTTTATTCTGGGGGCTGTGAGGTCAGAATCTTGTTGAAATCAATTTATTTTGCCCCGGCTTGGGCAACTGAAATCCATTTGATGGCAGATAGCTTTTAATCCTGTTTGTAGAGTATGAATGTCTTCTTACGACAGTGAGTTCTGGCTAGTGCTAACGTGCATTGCTATAATGCATTCTCTTTAAGTTAACTTCAGTTCTGATGGAGATGTATTCAGTCATTCTGAATTAGCAATACACCTACATTTGTTAAATAAACAAAGCTTATTGACGTGTTGTTTTGAGACTGCCTCGTGTGAGAAGTCTGCTTGTCTTTGTGTGAGGATTCTGTGTCTTGTTAGAATGTAAATGCAATGGTACATTTTGTAAACTGAAGGCAAGGATAAAGTATATTTATGGCTTTTTTTGAATTACAGAGTTCTTGGTCAAAAGCATTTGTTTGGGAATCCCTCTCCAAAAGCACACTGTTTTTCCCAGGCCTTTTCTTTCTTGAAACGTACTTTGGAGTGGGGAGAGAGGGGAGGCAGCTCTAAACTGAAAAATGCTCAGGGAACCTACAAGCAGATGTTGATTTTGAGAGAGGATTGCACTTTGACCCTGGATAGCATGCAGTGGTTATGGATAAGTGAAAAGATACTACTGAAAAGTTTTGTGAAGAATTCACATTTAAGTATCAATCCTTGTAACAAAACAAGTGGAAAGTTTTCAAGATAAGATGTTTCCACTGAGATAATTTATAATGCTAATTAAAACAGATGCGTTTGGTGCTTCTTGATTATTGCCCATAGGCTTTAAATTTCCCAAGCCAAATTTTAGGCTTTCCAAAGAATTTTCTGGCACAAAATCCACTCTAGAGAAAAATGAGGCCTTAAGCATGTCCTTTGTTGGGACTCTGTCTTTTGTTTGGGAGCACTGCAAAGGCATGAAGAGCCATAGGACTACTGTAACTTGTGCCTTGATTGCTTGTAGCCCTCTTTTCTCCTGGCACACGTGCAGTGCAAGGGGTGAAGGAAGGACCAAGGCTGTGAATAAAGTGGGACAGAATTGGGAATTATGTGGAGGCTTTCTCCTTGCTGGGGAACTTTTCAGTAGTCTGTCTATCAGATTTGTTGTCTCTAGGATGACAATGAATTGGGCTGTCAGTCTGCTGTATCTGTGGTTTGGGGGAAGCCTGAGGTTATGTTATGAATTGTGCTCAACGTATTTTCCTGCTTGCCAAACTATCTGTATGGCTGATAGTATATGAGCAGTGAAAGAGTTTAGAATCATTTTATTAACTTAAGATCATAGCTTCAGTGGGAAAAATGATTTAAGTATATAGAGCTTTGCCATAGTTTTTTTTTTCCCCCATGCATTTAAATGAAGTAAGATGTAATCTCTGTTCTACATTTATTGCATTTTCTTGTTTACATGTGCAAGATTGGGATGAATGACTGATTGCTCCACCCACGCACAAACACATGAAGTGCTGGTTGAGATGTCTTTGGCATTTGTAGCAGTAAGGATTAGTCTGTGTTGTGTGGCTGCTTGGGTTGTTTTTATGTCTGTTAATTAGTGCTGTCTGTGTCAAGGTTGGTTTTACTATTATGTAAGCTAGTGATACTGACCTTTGTGGAATGCAAATCGTGCTGTGATGAAAACAAATCTACTGAATTTAAAGGAAAGCATAAGGGATATGCAGTAATTCTTACTTCAGGGAGCTAATTCAGATTTTTATAGGCTTACAAAGATTTGGCTTCCATGACAACCACATTTCTTAAATGATATACAAGCCATTCTTTTAAACTGCATATAAAATACATTTAGAAGAGAATTTTTCATACTACTAACTGCTGGTCAATATTGTATTGACCTCTGTCAGTGCAGGAATCTCAGCTGATTTCTTCAGTAGCGTGGTTGGATTTGCTGTTGCCTACAACATTTATGTTTGCAGGACTGTTACTTTCCTTCGGTTTTATTCTTGTCTCAGATGTTAACTGCACTGATGCTCCATTTAGTCTGTAATTTATTAACTAAATAATTTTTTAATTTTTAAAAATAACTTGGAAGCTTATTAATTTCAAGAGTTGATAATGGTCCCATGCTCACTCTTGGCTTACTGCAAATGTAAAGCCAAATGAGAATGTTTGTTTTTAACGTCTGAATGTGAGTGTTAACTGAGTTGACAAATGTTCACTCGTGTCCAGTCCAAGAACCTTGTGTGTAAAGTCACATTAATTTGCCAAGAACCCCGATCAGGTTTATTCTGGAGCCAGACAAGATAGGATGTAATTATTGTCCTGATGAATGTCTTCTGCTGTCTTAGGGTAGAAGGAGGAGGTTAGTTCTGTTCCTTCTGTGTCCTGCTGATATTCAGTGGTATTGAGTGTCATGTGTTGCTTTCTAATGTGGTATAAATGCATGGTTTATTCTGCCCTCGCCTTACGTGTGCTGCTGGTTTACTTGCTGTTGCTTTTCCTGAGGGCAGTATTTGTAAAGGTTTTTACCATTTTAGCTGTAGAACATCCATTCAGTAAGTGATAACAAGGCCACAGTTAAAATCATGCCTTTATTACTTCTTGGCCTCACTGTAGAACTCTCCCTGAGCTTTTTAGGATGCTCCAAGTAGTGTAGAGTACTGAAGTCCCATTGTATTGCATGGATTTTCCAAAGGTCACAGACAAGAAGTCCAGTATGCAGTGCTTAGATACCAGCTTCCACTGAAAACCTATTTAACTTTCATTATGACACCTTCAGGGTTCTTGTAGACTTTGACTTTATCTAAATGACGAACTGAAACTTTGGGATCATAACCAGTTGTTAGCTTTTTCTAGGAATGGAACTTTCTGCCAGAAGACTAGAATGTGTGTGGGAGAGTGGGGGAAGAATGGCTGTTATAGATATTTTTATCTTTTATCACAGGTCTGTGCATTTCCCAGTTTGTCACTTTTATGTATGATATATTTATAGTTGAACCTAGCAGCCTAACTAACTTTTATAATACCTCTTTTCCCAGTAGAATGTAACTTTTCTTGGTGTAGCTTAGATTTTCCAGAAAATCCATGCAGATGTGTTAATACAGATATTTCATAAATAGTTCTTAATTAAATATACTTTACTCTTTTGGTGTGTGGCTTGAGACCTTGGGATCTGATCTGTGCAAGTGCAAAAGAGCTAAATTGCAGCACTTACCCTTTGGATTGATACTGTGCTATGTAGTGCTCAAACATCATTAGTGAGGAAAACATGTTTCAGAGATTCTTATTTAAAAAAAATCACTTCAAATTCCCAGCTATGAGCTAGGATATAGTTGAGGTTGAAAAAGTAGCACTAATGGAGAAGCATGGGGACTGGAATCAATTAATATTTTAGCATCAGTTGTTTGGTGAAGAGAGCTGGATACTAACTGTGCTGGGTGAAGCTCTCTTAGCTCCTGGTTCTACAGTTCTAACCTTTGATCCATTTGCAGCCTCAGTTGGCAGGCTTAAACATGGATGTGGAAACCTAACAAACCCATCAACATTTTCACACTTTATTACACATTATAGAGCAAGGGTAGAATCAAATAGGCTTTTTTTTTTTTTTAAAGTAAAGTATAGTTTTACTCAAATAATAATATAGTTTTAATCAAATAATCTATCAGGGGCAAGCTCAGAGATGAGTCTACTGTAAATGCTGTTACATCATAGTTCAAATTTGTATGAAAACTTAAAATAATTCAAGATGGAAAAATTAGTTAAGCTTTCTCTGTTTTCAAATTTGCTGGTAGAAAAAAGAACAGAGAGTTCTAAGTATTTCTTTTCTGAGATGAGAACATGAAGAACTGCCAAAACTTTTAATTTAGTTTTTTTATACTTATTTCTAGTTGGTATAACTTGCAGAAGAAAAATTACTTCCTTAGATCATTTAAATATGTCTCAGTAGTGCTTATTACTGCTTGCTATAAAAAAGATAAGATGAATTTTTGCATATATTTTGCATTCTGCTTATTTTTGAATCATTGTTCGACAATTTCTTCTTTTTGAGGTTTACCATGTTGTTCTAATCAGCCAAAAGGTGCTTCACTACCTCACCACTCTTTCAATAGCTTTTGTTAGATTTTTCTGTGACTTTGTCTTTCTTCTGTAAATATAATAAGCACATATAGAAGCTTCTCCCCAGGAATATAGGAGAATTTTGGGAAAAGTGCCAAAGTAGTATTAATTTGCAGAACTGACTCTGGTAGCTTCCAGATCCTGAGAAGCAGAAAATTCTGTTAAACTGAATTTTGCTAGTAAGTGCATTAGTGCTGTAAGGAAATTTGTAAAGCCTAGTCAGACATGTGCTCGAGGTCTGCTGTAGAAATGAAGTGTGTTCACACTTGCTGGGTCCTTCTGTTCTAATTAAAGAGCTTAATTGAGAGTTACCGAGGAGGAAAAGTTGTTGCGGGAATCAATTAAAGTGTAACTGTTCAGCTCAAAGCTGTACATTAGTCTTTTCCCCTGTAATGACATGTATTTTTTTCCTTGGTAATTTCTGGAGAAATCATGCTAGTTCTGTCTCAGTGAAGTCTCGCTCCAAATCACTGTTTGTGTTGCAGCAGAAATACTGGCTTTATATTGCTGCCTCAGCTGATGTGGAATTTATTATACTTGGTTCGGCTGTTGCAGTGTAAACCTGTAGTTTGCAAGAGGGCGGCACGGGTTTCGTAGCAGCCTCAAGTGTCCGCATTTGTGCAGCCCTGCTACAGCTTAGTGCTCGAAGATAAACAAGGTATAAATAGTGAGCCAAGTGAGGCTTTTAAAGGGCTACTGTTACATCCTGACACTTCAATAATGACGTTTTTGCGTTTCTGTCATTATTTCTATGTTCACAAGCCTTGGTTCGTAGGTTAATTTATAAAAAAGGTACTGGAGTTACATAATCAATCAGTTATTGGTGGTGATACCAGTATTGCCATAAGCATTTTCCTGCCCAAGTATTTTGGTTTTATTGTTGCGGCAAGTAAAAATCTGCATTAGTTTTGCAGCTGACTCAGCTAAAAATTACTGTTCTCATCTCCTAACATCCCTCTCTTGACATCGCTCAACTAGGAATGTCTGCTGTATGAAACTTAGTAGCATGACATTAAGTATATTTGGCTGCCTAATCAAAATTGAAGTGGCTGAAGTTGGAAAAATCCTGCTAACAAAGGCATTTCAGCTAAACTGGATTGTTTTTGCAGCACCAGTGAAGAACCAGAGCTGATACTTTAGGTTACACCTGTGCATCTTGGGTGCTGGTGACTTCTGGAAAAGTGTCTGGAAAGCAGAAGGGACAGAGAATCATGTAAAATTGCTTCATGTGCAGCCAGGAGAGGGTGACTGAGGGCATGATTTCACGTAACACTCAGCAGGTTGCCTTCTTCCACCTGCCCTCTCTACAAGAGAATGCCAGGTTCAGGAAGGATGTAGTGAAGGAGCTTGGTTGTCTCGGGGCTATGGGGTTTTTGCTTGTGTGTATTGATCTGACAGGTAAATGGTGCACCAAAAAATTAATGAGGTTTTTCTCTATCAGGTTGGTGATTGCGGTCACATGATTGTTGCCTTTTGTGCAGAATGGATGGCAAAAGGGTCAGGGATGTGCAACCTGGGAAGCAAAAGGTTCACTGGAGCAGGTTCACCTTCTTGTGTCATCTTCCTGTGACTGTCATGTTGGTAATTTCTGAGGGTCTTTACTGTAAAAAGTTATGTGAATAGCATTACATTTCATACTTGATTAAATTTTTTTTTTGAATATTGCTTCCTTTTTTGTGCTCTTAAAAGTGTCTTACAAGTAAGCTGTTTTAATGCAAACTTAGCTTCTGTAAGATTTGCATATATGGACATACTAGATGAAAGGTGCAAGTGCTTTTTTGCGTTTTGTGTCAGGAGTAAATGGTAAAATTACTATCTGTTATAAATAAATTCTTTGTTCTCTTTTCTTTTTGTTCAGCTACCAGTTTTTTTCCCCCAATATGCTGGTTGTTCATTCCTAGACTGCAGAAATAAATGATAACATATCCTGCCTTCCCCTGATTCCCCTGGGAGAGAAAAAAAAAGTAGCTATGTACAGCTGAATTGGAATTTGAGTATTTGTTAAACTGAAATTGTTACGCTGGTACTGTATCTTCTTTAAAACATAATTTGAAATACTTAGTAAATACAGAAAAGGCCTAGATTTCTGCCTTAATACGTTGTTTTAATACAACAACATAACAAAATATTTTTTTGTTTCCTTAGATTACCTCCAGGCATTGTTTTTAAGATCTGTCTCCTTCAAACTTTATTCTAATTTTAAGACAAGTTTCAAGTTTGTTTTTTTTTCCCCGTTCATTTTAGCCTTTACATTGGTGTGCCTTACATATTATCTGCTTTTATCATTAGAGACATCAATGAAAGGTTGAATGGGACCCTGATAAATTAATTTATGTCTTAGCTTTCAAAAGAGCTGGGAAATTGGATGCATGTAACTGGACAGGATTAGTCACCTGCTATAGAAAGGAAAAATAGTGCAGATATACGGGTGATCATAGGAATACACAAACTGAGGTAGAGAAGCCTGCTTGAAAAAGCAGAAATTAAAGGAGTTAGCAGTCTTGCTTTTTTAGTTGCCATCTGAAAGAAGAGTTGCAAAGGCAACAAGTTATTTAGAGAAGAATGTTTTTATTTTGTTCTTCCTCCCTGCTATTTTTTTTTTATACACTCTTCATGCCAGAAGAAATGGTAGTCTGAAGTTCCCCTTTTCCAGAATAAGAGTGCTGTTAGATGGTTTTCTGCCAGGCTTTTTTGTTACGTTATCCAGATATCTCCTTTCTAGAGTAAAGGAATGTCTGCAAGATCCCTGTGAGCTAGAAATGTTGAACACCAAAGCTTTTGGGACTGCTCTCCCTTCCAGCTTAAAGTTGCTTTCAGATCTTTTTGTTATACTGGTGGGATGTGGCATATGTTCTCTCTAAAATTTGGAAAAGCTACAGGTAGCATATATTCCTTCCAGTTCCTTATCCAAAACCATGGATATTCATTTGCCAAGCAGGAATTTTCCAAAAGTACCAAAGTTGTTTTTTTCAGGAGGAAGCTGATCCAGGCTTTAATAGAGAGGTGGTACTTTTTGCAAGTCTTGATTGCATTTGCCCTACATAATTTGAAGACTTTTCTGTTTGTTTAAAATTTTTACACCAGAAGTTTGAGGAGGACTATATCTGCAATTTGTCTTTGTGGTAATGATTCTTGCTCAGAAACCACCACCCTCAAACTTGGTACTTTTCTGTAGTTTACCCAGATTATACTTAGGATAACAAATTACAAAGTCAGACATATTCTTAGTCTCAAGTTGAATTCAATTATACTGTTAAAAATCTTACCAAGTATTTTACCAAGTTTGTAACAATAAGAACTATTAATATGTTGGTAGCAATGATATGTTATTTATTGATGACTAAGATTTAACATTGGCTACTCAGAAATACTGAGCTCAGGGGTCTGAGATTCAAATGTGAAAACAAGGTCAAGTATCTTCATTAATCTACGTCAGTATTAGGTTTTAATGTGAACACAATGCTTGTCTGCAGTCTCTGGAGGTATAATGACAGGAGGAATATGTGATATACACTATTTGAATGTCTGTGCTCATCAGAGAATTTTTGTGTCCTGCTAACAGGCTATTTTTTCTTACCTCTAAGCACTGTGCCAGCCTTACACAGGATGCATTTAGCAAAAAAATAGTTTTATTTGTACAAACTGCGCAAACTCCTGCTGTGCTCTAATAAAAAAACCCAACAAGATTTTTTCCCTGCCTTCTACTGGAGGCTTCCTTTTGCTGCACTTAGAGCAGTTTATAGTAAATGCAGTAGCATCAGACACTTCATTTTTGTATTCACTTGTGTAGCAGATCTTTGGGAATACCTTATCCAAATCTGGATTTTTAGTAGTTTCTGCTTTCAGTTCATGAACCTTTCAGAACCATGTTCATTTATTTAAGCTTACAGCTTTCCTCAGAACATATTGTTTAAAAAGTGATTAAAATACAGGGGTGCATGATGCTTTCCTAATGTTGGAGCGTAACACTATGTGTTTACACCAGGTAGCTGTCCTGTATTGTAGCAGAACTTCACATTTTTTCATCTTGTTTTCCTGATTGGGTTGTCTAATCCTCAGTCTTTGTTACCCAAGGTGCTACTGATTGTTCAGTAAAGTTCCTTCCTTGTGCTGTTGGTCCAGGAGTACCATTACATTCTCTTTTGCTATAACAGGAAACCGAGTGCTGCCCCACAGAAATTGGAGCTTCTGATTCCAGAGTTTTGCTGTGTGTGGTGTTTAGCAGCACTGACTGGATACTTGTTTTTCTGTTTTAACAGGTGCAAAGATGGGTACCTAAAAATTCTGTTTGCTTTTTGCATTACCAGCAGCTGTTGGGTGATGACAGTTCTTGTCAGAATATTGTTTGAAATAGACTGGTTGTGACTACCTTTAGGGAGAGCTACCTTAACTTTAACAAGATGTGTTTGGCAGTGTGTAGTGCCTATGTTTTCTGCTACTTTTGCTGACTGGGAATGTGCATTACTAAGAAAAGACCAACGTAGCTTTGTCTTCCTGCATTAATAATCAAGCTGAATCTGAGTTAAGGAGTATATATTTGAAAAATAGACACTTTGCTTTTAAAACAAAGTCACTGAATGTCAAGATCTGGTACTTGGTAATTTGGTGCTGGACCCTGTACAGATACTGCAGTTCTTTGTATGAAAATGGCAGGGTGCCATAAGAAGTGTTGAGAAAGAGCCTTACTGATTCCTGCATGGTGTGATGTCTTTGAAACTGCAGGAAGCTGTTTCCAGCAGCAGTGTCTGGAGGGCGCAGCTTCCAAACCCTTGTGGTGGGTGATTATCCCAGCTACTGTGTGGTAACTGCCTAACTCAAATTTATTGCTATGTGCTTGTAGTCCAGTCAGTTGACCTCTACTGCTCTGATCCTCAACAAGCTTTTAAGCTGCATGTGGGATTATAAGCAGTGGCTGAACCTGAGTTAATTATGTAAGTTCCTAATGTATTTGAACTCCTGCTTATGACGAGGGTAGCTGATATAAAGGGAAGAGTAAAAAGATGTTCCCCCATATAACTGACACAGTTTTTAGGATTACCTCTCATTAATGGTTGTTACAAACTTTGCAAGTTTGATAATGCTTCAGGAAAGTGCAAAAGTTTGTACTGGTTAAAAACTGTATTCCTCAGCGTGACTTCAGCCTAATTAATTGTAACATGTTCGCATGTGATCCTCAGTGGTCTTTTCATTTGTTAATTTATTTTTAGTGATAACTGAATGTATTTTTCCAAAGGTTATGGCCTTTATCAGTAGTGGTGGGTACCAGACTTTTTGCTCTCTGTCCTTCTCCTTCAAATTTCATACCTTGATTTCTGTCCCCCCCTTCCTATTTTTGTTTGCAGGCCTTTGAAAATATAGAAGAATTATCTTGGTTTTCATGATCGAGCTGGATTGTAGATACATTGCCATCACCTTTACTTAGTTAAAAAAAAAAATCCTGTTGTCATCTGGAAGTGCAGATTAAAGAAATTATGTACTCTTGTCTTTTCCGATTCTGGTTTACTTAGTTCCTGGTGTAACATACAGTAGTCACATTTTGGAAACATTCTTGGTTTGTTGGGGTTTTTTTGGTGCATTTCAGAGCTGTGAAGTTGTTTTGCTTTGGTTCTTGTTTTTACCATACTGCTCCTAAAACTTTCCCAATATTTGTGATTTATGCATCCTGGCTATAGTCTTATATTCCGAGGATAAAATTCTAAGAAGCATTTTTCTCATTAAGATTGAGGCTGGGAACCTGTAAATAGACTGTGAAAATTATGCACTTCTAGTTTTCCTTGTAGGGGTTTGGTTTAGGCTGTTATTGGCAAGTAGTAACTGCAGTTCTCACACTTCTAGCTTTCACTTTTGTGTGTAAGCCTAACTAAGATGTGGATGGTTCTCACTGGCTGTGGGGGAGAAAACCTGCGTATTCTTGGTAGCTACGAAGAAATTAGTCTTGATTAATGTTTCTCAATTCTGGTTGCAACAGTATTTAGGAGCCAACAATTCTGTGTAATAACCAACACTATAATCTGATTCAGGCTTGCCAGCACTGCATTTTAGAGATTGGCAGATTTAATTAGTGTATGGTTAGTTCATGACAGCAAATAACACACAAACACTGCAAACGCTGTGTCAGTAATCTGTAAAAATCATAACTGATTTTAATACCAGAGTGTTCCTGCTGAAGATCATATATGTCTGGATGAGAAAAATTAATCCTACCATGTCAAAGCTGATGTAGCTGCTGTAGTTCAGACCCCGTATGTTTAGTGCATTGTTATACCATAAGGCTTGCACTGATGAAACTGAATCTTTCTCTTAATTGGCACTGATTTGAGTTCTGAGTTGAGTTATAGTCTTTGCACACAAACCCTAAATTGAGTATGCTGAATTTTTAAAAACTTGCTTTGCAACCTGTGCCTTCCTCTCTCTAAGCAGACCAGCCAGCTTTGGTTAGATCATCTCACCAGCTGCAAACGAGTGGTTCTGTTGTTATGAACGAGAGCATGATTGCTTGTTTTGTGATACGATTTCAAGTGCTGCATGTTTTGTGATGCTTGTTATGCTTTTTATCAAAGAACATCTTAACTAAATTACCCAGAAAAAATGTCTCAATGTTAAATAAGTCATACTGGATGCTACTGTATAGGTATGTGTGTAATTCATGTGTGAGGTTGGACGGTAATTTGGATACTTCTGGCACTCATGCTCTCTCAACAGACATAGCAAGAAAACAAAAAAGGTAGAATTATAGAATCATTTAGGTTGAAAAAGACCTCTAAGATTGAGTCCAACTGTAAAGTAACACATTCAAGTTCACCAATAAACCGTGTCCTGTAAGGTCCACATCTACAGGTCTTTCAAATGCCTCTGGCAATAGTGACCAAAATAACCAGTTTATGTTTTTAAACGTAAGATCAGTTTATGATCTTTAAAGATCAGTTAATTCAGCCTGGTGGAGAGGTTTGATTGTTACATTCTTCGAAGAGGTTGCTTACTTATGAACAGAAAGAAAACAGTGTTTTCACTGGTCTTTCCTAATGAGGTAACTTGTCCTAGTTTAAAACTGCATTGGAGACCTAACATGAGTGCTTGCAGGATCTGTTCTGCCAGCCTCTGCAAGAGCATCAGCACCCCACCCTCTGCCTTGCCAGGCCAATGAGATCACTGAAAAAATAAATGGCTCCATAAGCACTGGAACTAATTTATTCTGTTTTATGTGGTTTAGTGTTTTGTGGTTGATTTGTCTTTGGCAAGATCAGAGGGGTGTTCTCTGAAGTGTTTTTTGCAGTAGGGCTGTTTGCAAGCGTTCTCAGAAATAAAGCTCTTCTGGCGTCCAAAAAGATGTAAACTTGAGTTCCACTTTCCCAGGTCAGCACTTAGAAGATCTGTTTCTCTTACTCATCCACCTATTTTCACAAGATCTGTAGGAACAAATGTAAGCCTTTTTTTCATATTTGGACAGTGGGGGTTGGTTAAATCAGATTGCTAAGACATAGTAACAGTGTGATGTTCCAAGGCAAGGAAACCAGACTAAAAGTATTGGTGATTCTGTGTGGTTGTCATTATCACCAGATTGTAGGGCTCTCCTTAGACTCCAGGTGGTGCTGCAGTACCACCTGAGTCATTTTTCTCGGGTAACCAATAAGGTTTATCTGCAGAAGTTGGTAAACTTGCCTGCTGCCTCCTCAAAGCTTAAGTAGTAGAGTGAGAAGAGTAAAGTGAAAAGAGCAATGCACTAAATGTTTCTGTGGCTTTATAGAGAACATAACTGTTCTGCATGCAAAGGTATTTATTTCTGTTTGTAGCTAAAGGCCAAGAAAAAGTACAGTATCTGTGTTTTATTTGTTTTTGTTTTGTTAGCCTTACTGCTGTTCTACTAGCTGGCAATATTCTGACATATTTCTTGCTGCAGTAACTCAGACTTATTCCACCAGAGCATAAGTAACATTCCTTGTCTGCCCCTAAAATAGTAGCAAGTAAAATATAATTTGTGATTTAAATGAAATTGAAGTTATTGGATACTGATGTGATCTTGCACTGATTTAGATTGGCTGTTTCTTTGCCTCAGAGTCTTCATTACTAGAGTCAAGAGTTACTGAGGGTTCTGTAGAGTCAAGTTGTTATTTGCACACCTCCTTCAGAAATAAATGAGGGAATAGAGGCAAACCATATCTTTTCGTTCTTTGAAAATGGGGTGTGTTCTTGTTTCTGGTATGTGTTAAAGCAAGAGAATTCCATGTATGGCACCATTAGGGAGTGATAGTATTTACATATGATATTAATGGTATTAATATAGTTGATGTTAAAATCTGTGAAAAATACTTTCAGATCTCCTATGCTAGGTAAAAGTTTTGTGAAGGGTGGGAGAGTGATTTTAGAAGTTGCCTTAGTGGTAAATGTGGGATTTAGGGGGTGGAGGATGGAAAGGAAGACCTCTGCTATTGTCCCTGCTGCTGATTAAGTTGAATGTCTTGCATTATGTTTGTATATTTGAACCTTTGTTTATTTCATGCACCTCTTAGTTTAGGCTTGCCACAAGTTTTTTCAGAAAGAGATGTATTACATATACATCTATTACATCTATAGTTTACATATCTATTATGTGTGCATATACATAAACAATGTATGTTTACATTGTGTTCTTCTAGTGATGCTCTGCCTATACCATCTTTTTTGTATGTTGCCTATTATTTATTTGATTGGAAACTTGTCCTTAGGGATATGGAAAGAACTGGGGTGAGTACACATGGATGTGGCAGGAAAATATAAAGGTTGACTGTGTTTGGGATTTGTGGATGAATTAGCTTTCTAAACAGATATTGCAAGTAAAAATTCTTTATCTTGAATGTAATGATTTATCTTGTTCTCTGCAGGAAAGAGTGCAAATCAGAAGATGCTACGTCCAAGATCTCTGAATCTGACCCTGAGGAATTATCAGATGAAGCAAGTGCTGACACTTTCTATGGCGCTTCTCCCCCTAGTACACCCCGCCAGATGAAGCGTATGTCGACAAAGCATCAGAAAAATAACGTTGGCAGACCTGCCGGCCGCTCCACTCTGAAAGGTAGGTGTGGTGTCTTGGTTTTTTCCTTAAATGATCATAGTCATAGCAGTAGCCTGTTGTTACCTGGTGGAGGGGTTGTACAGAAGATGCAGCCAGATACTGAGGTACAGTGAAAGAACAGGGGGCAGCTGTTGTGAATTGCAACAAGGGAAGACTCTTGGGTATTAGAAGAAAAATTTTACTATGATAATAGTTAAACAATAAGCAGTTTGCCAGAGGGATTGTTGGATTGTGGAATCCCCATCTTTGGAGATTTCTAAAACAGAACTGGTTGTGATCATGAGCAGGCTAAACTAGTTTTGAAATAAACCCAGCTTTGAGCAGAAAGTTGGAAAAAATGACTTTCAGAAGTATTTTTCAATATTTTTTTCTGCGATTCTGTGATCTCTAATAATGGTATTGTTGCTTTTCTGCCCAAATTTCATGTTCTGAAGCACTTCAGAGGCTGTTTACTGGAAAATACAGTTTTCAGTGATTATTCTCTACTCTTCAGTGTCATTGAAGCACTTAAAGTGTAGTTACTCCTGCTTGCTTCTGATGCTTCAGTATAGAGATAACAGGGGAAAACCCAAAAGATACTTGATAGATGTTCTTTTCCTAAAGGTACTAAGTAATGGTATCTAATAATAAAATCTTCTAGCTTAAAGTGATTTTTTTTTTTTTTTGTTGAGATTGAATTGGTGCAAAAACCCATTTAAAATTGTATGTTCAGTGTTTTCATACAGAATACAACTAGGTTTTTGTGTGGGTTTTTTGTTGTTTGTTTGCTTAATATATTTTTAAACAAATAAAAAATGTCAGAGGATTATTTGCAAGAGTTATGACAGCTTGACCATTGCCAGTTAATGTTTTGGAAGCAATTTTTAAAAATGCTTCGTGTGAAACAAGGAAACGTTAGAGTGCATAGCAAGGATTACATTTTTGAGGTAAAATGTAGGGAAGAAAAAGGTAAATTCTTTAGGGTTATTAAGGGAATATAGTCAAATCTTTGGTTGTGTAGAGCTGTGTAATGCAAGTTCATAATAAAGGAGGGCCAGTACAAATATTTTCCAAAGCTTCTGTTTTCCTTTCACTTCATACAACCCCCAAATAATGTCACAGTGAAGAGAACATTCACCGAAATACCTCTTCCTTATATGAAATTACAGATGTGTCTTGTTACTCTTGCCAGTTAACTGTGGGCATTGGAATTATTAAGCCTCTTTAACTTTGCTAAAAGGCACATTTAAAAGCCAGTAAAATTTTTCTGTTGCAACATTAACTCAATTTATTTTAGCCCTGTATATAGTGGTTATGTAAACTTTTCTTGCTTTTGGTTGATTTTTCTTGATTTTGTTGTTGTTGTTTCATTATGTCCTTTGAAAAATAGTTAGTTTCTAAACGTAGACATTGTGATACTAAGGAAACATAATGTATTATATTTCATTGTTAGCCTTTACTTCTCAGCACATATGGAAGATTGATACCTGTATGAGAAATAAGGAGTTGTTGTTTATCCCTGCTTGAGTTTTTGGAGCAAGGTCTTTGTTTGTGAGGGGAATGGTTCTTAGTTCTGGCATGATAATATCCTGTTCTTAGTTGCCATGAGTGCATCTTAAAATATGTTTGTGGTTTTTTTTCTGATTATTGGGCAGTACTGTGTGAAGTATCTTTTTCTGGAAAGTTCATAGTTTGGTTTTCTTTTTTTTTCCTTTTTTTTTTTTTTTTTTAACTTTGCCTAGGTGTACCATCTCAGAACAGTTACTTTGTATTATGAAGAGAAAATAAGCCACCCCAAAACCTTGTGGAGTAGTTCGTTGACCTTGAATGTGTATGCATATGCTCTCACTGAGCTTGAATGGTTATATGTCAGTAAGACAATTCATTCAGGGTTTGGTTTGACGCAACTAATCACTTAAAAAAGTAAATTTGAAATAACTTTTCAGATGTTTACAAATAAGATTTAAGGTGTCTTTATTTAGACAACTAAAAGAATTTTGGGAATTAGGGGCTTGGCTTACTTGTGCTTCTGATACTTGGTTGTTTAATTTGTCACACCAAGTTTCTTATAACTTGCATTTAGTATCCAAACATAAATTGATGCAATAATCTGTTTAGTTTCTGAATTGTTTCTCCTGTAGCCCAAGACCTATGGGTTTCACATTTTTCTAAGCTAAATGCATTTCAGAGGTGCTCGTAAGATCTGTCTCCTGAACTCCATGAATGCTTGCTTACTGACTGAACTGTTAGCTTCTCTGTTTACTACGTAAAAGGAGTGCCTATGTCTGCTTTTTAGTATAAAATTTCTGCAGTTTCATACTTGAAAGGGAGCCACTGTTGACCGTGCTTTCCTACCCCCATCATGTTCTCCACATGCATTTTGTCATATTTTCTTTTAATAACCCGTTTAAGATCTCAGACTCCGCCACATGCTCCCTCTCACCAACTGATAGTGGCTTGGTTGTCCATAAAGTACATTAGTACATTAAAAGTAATCATAACTCAAAATTTGTTAGTACGGATGAGCTTTTTTTGCAAATTAATTGAAGTCTGTATTACAATACTGGAGGAAAATTAGTAATAGGAACTCATACAGTTATAACATTGATAGTAATTTATTGCAGGACTGTCAGGTGTATTTGAATCATTGGTGTCTATTTGATGAGAGGATTTTGAAACAATTTGTAGATTATTGTGCCTGGGCTTTGTTAAGATTGATGAACATACAAGTATTAAGGCTTTTTGGATGTCTAATAATGAATAATTTTTAACTTACCTTTCTTTCAATGTGTTTTGGTGGTGTGGGGAATCTGAAGATTAATGATAAGGGAAAATAATGTGTTAAAAATACAGACTGAAGAGATCTAGAAGTTTTGTCTAGAATGTAAGTTAAGAAAGCGATCTTTACATGTAATAGGATTTTAATTTATTTTGCAAGGCCACCAAAATCTTCAACATCAAAGTGCTATTAGAAGTTGATTCATTTCTAATCTACTTAAAGTCTGTGTGGAGAGGGTGTATGTTTCATCTCTGTCAACCTTCATTTTCAGTCTGCTTGCCTGCCAATGCAAAATGCCCTTTCCAGCTGTTTGCCTGGCCTAGCTCTTTGGGCTATGGCTTCCTTGCAGCTGTGCCAGCTGTGGTCAGTGAAAATAGACAAAGTATTCAACCATCATTTTGAAAGTCTTTTCTGTTCGTGAGTGAGCAGAGGCCCTGTGACCATGGACCTTACTGTGTTCCAGCTGCTGATCAGCTGGAACTACTGGACTTCAGTAGTCTGCATACAGGTTCTTCCCTTCAGCCTGCCACCACTTCTGAGAGAGAGAGAACCACTCTTTTCATGCCAAGTAGTTCCTCCTTTTCTGATCTGCAAAGCCTAGACTGAAGTGCTTTTCTTAGTTCTGCAGAAAAATGACGAGGTCTGCTGCTCCTGAGGAAAGAACAGGAAGAGAGGAGATTGCACTTTTAGGTAGGAAAGGGCTGTTGTTGTCCATAGTAAGGAAGAAAACAAGTGTGTGTTGCAACAGTGGGGAGGCAGGCTCAAGGTGCTAAGGCAGTGTATTAAGATCACAGAGGGGTTCCCAGAAGTAAGATCAGCCTCCCCAAGAGGCAGGATTGGTGTGTTCAAGCTAAATTTCAAAATCTATATATGCTTCAGCTTTTATGAAAGTGCAGTGGCGTCTCTTTTAATTCTGTTTGACTTTGATACTGTAGTAATGCTTTGTTGCATTTTGAGTTTTTGTTTGGGAGGTTGTGTGACAAATTTATGGAAGATGAACTTGGAAACCATTCTTTTCCTTTTGATCATTCTCAGTTCTCAGTAGATGGCATACTCAAGTTGAAAATTCTCTGAGGTCCTTTCTACAAAAGAGGTAAAGCAAGAGAAGAAGAAAAAATCCTTTGGTTTAGGGTATAGTAGTGGTAACTTCTAATAATAAGACTACATTTTACTTCTATCCATGCCTATTTTGTTTTATTGATAATAAACATTTTTATGCTCAACCTAAGAAAAGTGATTGGCAAGTGAATTGAAAAGTGGTTGTTCTTGTTACTGTAGTCACATTCTTTTTTCTTTGCTTACAGAAAAGATGAGTGTGCCAGCTCAGTCTTTGCACAAAGACAATGGGAAAACCATTGAGAATGTGGAGGAGCACAGCTATAAGCAAGGGAAAAAGATCAGAGATGCCCTAAGGACAACAGAACGAGATCACAAGAAAAATGTGCAGTGCTCATTTATGTTAGACTCAGTTGGTGGATCTCTGCCAAAAAAAACGATTCCAGATGTTGATCTCAATAAGCCTTACCTCAGCCTTGGCTGTAGCCATGCTAAGCTTCCAGTCTCCGTGCCCATGCCAATACCCAGGACTACACGCCAGACTTCTAGGACTGACTGCCCGGCAGACCGGTTAAAATTCTTTGAAACCCTGCGGCTTTTGTTGAAACTTACCTCAGTCTCAAAGAAGAAGGACAGGGAGCAAAGAGGACAGGAAAACACCTCCTCTGTCTGGTTGAACCGATCCAATGAGCTGATCTGGCTGGAGCTGCAAGCTTGGCATGCTGGCCGGAGCATTAATGACCAAGACCTCTATCTCTATGCAGCCCGTCAAGCTATCCCTGATATCATCAATGAAATCCTCACCTTCAAAGTGGACTATGGAAGCTTCTCCTCTGTAAAAAATGGAGCCAGTCTCAATGGTACTTCAGGAGAAGCAGTTTGCAAATCAACACATGGAACTAGTGCTTTGGGGTACTCAAGTTACCATGAACACCTTCATCGCCAGCGGGTCTCATTTGAGCAGGTAAAGCGAATAATGGAGCTGCTGGAGTACATAGAAGCACTTTATCCATCTCTGCAGGCTCTTCAAAAGGACTACGAAAAGTATGCTGCAAAGGACTTCCAAGACAGAGTGCAGGCACTCTGTCTATGGTTAAATATTACAAAAGACTTAAACCAGAAACTAAGGATTATGGGAACTGTATTGGGCATCAAAAATCTTTCTGACATTGGCTGGCCAGTGTTTGAAATTCCTTCTCCTCGATTGTCTAAGGAAAATAATCCAGATGATGAAGATGTTGATAGAGGAACAGAAGTAAAGGAATCCTCAGGAACATCCACAGAGGAGAGTGATAGTGAAGAACAAATCTCTGAGGAGAATGTTGAGGAACTTAGGCAAGCCATCAAGAAAAATTTTACTAATAAGCCAAATTTTGACTTTCAGGACCATTTTTCAAGGAGGCTTGATAGACTTGAATCTGAGGATGACTCTAGTTCCTGGGCTATTCCAGAATGCAGTGCTGAGGGAAGCTGCAGCCAACACTGTTTGACCTCTATTTACAGGCCGTTTGTTGATAAAGCACTGAAGCAAATGGGGTTGAGGAAACTAATTTTAAGACTGCACAAGCTAATGCATGGTTCATTGCAAAGGGCCCGTATGGCGTTGGTAAGGAGTGATCACCAGCTGGAGGTAGGTTACTAGTGTAAATGGGTAACAGGAGTACCTCCTTGCTGTGTTGTCTCTAACTGAAAATGCAGGAATTGGGATCTTATGAACGTTTTGGTTGCTTAGTTGGTTTTTGGAGGACAGCGTATATTATTATTAGGAGCCCAGTTCTCCTTTCACGGAAATGAATATGTCATTTGACTGAATTTGTGTGAAGCCCAAGCTAGTTCTCTGTTCATGTTTGTAATTGAAATGACATTTTTATGATAACGTCTTTGTTCGTTCTATTTTCTAATGTCTTAAATCAACAAATCAGAAAAATCACTGTGGAAAATTAGGCGCAACAGTTGAATCGTGAGAAAAATCAGCTATGGAGGTGGTATTTTTTCTCGTCCTCAAGACTGGATGTTTTTCTGTAAGACATTCTTTATAAAAATGTCACTATAGTTTTGTGGTTTTTCTTGTCTACATGAATGAAGTACTGTGCTGGCACATTATGCTTGAGGAGAGATGGGATAAATGAATGAACTCTCTTAACCTTGACATCTATGAAAACAAGTCATGTTAGCATGTTACATTCTTTAGCTGGCTTTTAGTTTAATTATTATTTTTGTTTGGGTCATTTTATATTCTTAATTAGACTATGAGTTAATAAAACCAATTTAGGAATTGAGCAGTAAGTGAAGGAGAGTAGTTTCATATTGTAAGATGTGGTCACTAATTCTTTTGAGGCAGAGGATTATTTCTTAATATAAAGTGTTATCTAACTTGTAGACATTTTTATACTAGGAAAAATTGGTGGTAAGGATTACCTGCCCTCCTTGGCACTGTGAATTCTGGACAAAGGCATCTCTTAGCCAACATGCCCATTCTGATACTGATACCGTATGTGGTCTTTGACACGTTGCTTATCTCTTAATGTTGATGGTCATATTTGCAAAAGGAATAAGATTTGTTTATCTCCTTTGGAGGTTATTTTTTTCAGGATTAATAAATTTATAAATATAAAGCTATTTAATTTTGAAATTTTTTACTTGTACTGTTACTAGTGCAGATACTACTGTAGAAGTGAAGCTATTAGTTGAATTTTTATTTATTCTCTAATTGGTTTCAGCTTGTGTTTTAGAAAATTTGCATTAGAAATACATGAACATTTCCTTAGAGTCAAGTGCCTGAGCAAAACTTGCGGGTATCTTGTTACAGTAACCAAAAGCACCCCCAAACCACGTACACTTAGAAAGGTCAGCTTAATATATAGGTTGAAATACATTTAAAAAAATCAAAGTAAACAACATAATATGGGGGTATTGAAAATGGACTTTGAATATACTTTTGAAACTGCTAAATACCTCAAAAGCTTTGACTGCATAAGGGTTTTTAAAACAAATTAATGAAACATAAAGTAGCTAGAGTTTTTGCTGCAGATTCACGCAATTGAACTTGCTGGTAATGTAGTGTTGGATGACTTGTATAAGATGTAAGGATAATGTTTTTTCCCTTCTTCTCTACCCTTGTGACTACTTTAAGTGTTCATTTTCAGTAATTATTACCTTTTCTTTGGCATATTATTCTCTTTTAAGAACTGATTTTGAGTAAAGGTGAATGTTTTAAAATTGTAAACTTCTTTCCTGCACCAACATTGAAAGCATGTTGTCAGAAAAACCCCCAAACAACTCTTCGTCAGAGTTGTACCTACTGCAGCAAAAGATGATATTATACTAGAATGGAAGAGATGGGTTTCAATTGCTTGGTCTTTGCACCTGAAAACAGTTTAAATGTAGTGCCTTTTTTTTCAGTGCAGTTCAGTTTGATGTTTGTATGCAGACAGAGTTGTTAGTATTCTGTTAATCTTTATTGTTTCTGTTACTTTTGTAACTTGACTCTGTGTTTATGTGTGTACTTACACTTTTAAGTCTCTGGACATACTTTTGTTTCTGTTGTTGCTTAAACACTGTCTAAAACACATCTGAAATGTGCTGTCTGGATTCTTCTACTGTATACATTTTAATGCTCATTTCATCCTAAATATCTGTAAATCTTTATACATATTGCTTGTCCTAATGTTTTCTAAAACATACATTTGATTCCTCCACAGGCTCTGATACTTGAACAAGGCTCTAGGCACTATGCAGTCCATTTTGTGTAGAAGTTGTACTATTTCATTCTTGATGAAGATGGATAATATTTCTAATTTAAGCTTACACAATCGGATGTTATTTTAATAGAACGTATTTAAGCTCGTGTACCCTGTTTGTTATTTATTCAACTGGCTGCACTTTTGAGTGTGGTTTTTTGTATGATCTCAATAAATGGCTTAGAGTTTTTCCTGGGGTTGTTGTAAGAAGTATTTGAAATTTCAGACATGTCACATTGGGCCTGCAGAAGATTAAGATTAGTCAGACTGAGCTATAGAAGTTTAGGTATCTAGTACTAAGCCCTAATGTCATTTGCTGTTATTCTTGATGTTAGAAAATGATATTACAAATTTATTCAATTTGGCTGTTATTTTTGCTCACAGACTAGTTCTTTAATATTTTATAACAACCGAATTTCCCCAAACTATTTTTGCATCACCATGAGGATTGTATTTCTTAATTCTTTTTTTGTTGTACTGTGGAAGTATAGTATTTTCATGATCTGTTTGTTAATGAAAACTTTTTTTTATAAAAATCTTAATTCTGGTGCTATTCTGGTACTGTATAGCCTTTTTAAAGAGAGTAAAAAGAAGACACTAATATTCCATCTAAGAAGATACGTTTTCAAATATGTATTTTAATTTTCTGCTAGATTATAATCTTAAAAGATTTTCTAAACTTCCTAGGCAGTACTTTATCTTTGATCTAATTACTGGTAATGTCTTTTTCCCTTTTGTAGTTATTTAAATTTGGCTGAAGAAAAACCTAGGAAATGCTAGTTATGTCTACTACATGAATGAATGATATTCAGATGTCATAGTTAGCAGCTGAGAAATGAGAATAAGAATAAAACAAACTTAATCTGAAACAAATCTCATCCTTAAATGATGACCAGTGTGTTGCTATCTTCAGATGTTCTGTAGTCCAACTTTTCTTTCTAAATTAAGCCCCAGAGTGCCTCCATGTACAGCCTTGCTTAGAATGTTATCACAAGGTATATAGTTTAGATTTCTAGGATGTTTATTTCATATAGTCTCAGTTATTTTCTCTAATTAGAAAAGTGATTTTATTTAAATGTAATTTTAATTTAAATGAAAAGTAATTTTATTATTAAAAAAAAAACCCCAAAATCTCCAGAACAACAAACCAGCTTGATCTCTATATTTCATCTTTCTTTTTTAAACAGTTTAAATTTAAAACCCACCGAAATTCAAAGTTACTTTTTCAGTACTTTGGCTTAGTTTAGCTAGTGACACTTTTTTGAATATTACATTCATTTACAATGTGGAGTTTTATGTTAATACATTCATTATGTATTTGAAAAGGAACAAGGTTACGTACCTGATGTGGCTTAGTGTACAGTTGTTCCTCTAGATATTGTCGTAACAGAAACATAAAATGAGTGATTTTGTTCATTCCTAAAGGTCCGTAATTGTTTTTCCTGAGACTGATGATCCTTAAAAAAAAAGTCAGCTTTAAAAATCCTCCAGTGATGTAAACTTGAAACTTCTGTGATTGACTTGCCAGCTAATAGACTATTACCTTTTAAAAGCATACTTCTGTGCATGCTACTTTAAACAAATCCAAAATCCTAAAGAATTCTAAGGATCCTATTCATGATACCTATTTTTTGTTACAGTTTTCAGAATTTCCAGATCCCATGTTGTGTTCAGATTATGTGCAGTTACTAAATTTCCCACCTTGTTGCGAGCAAAAATGCAGCTCTGTATCATGGGAGGAGTTGAAATCCATGGATTTGCCATCTTTTGAACCTGCATTCTTGGTCCTCTGCCGAGTCCTGCTCAATGTTATCCATGAATGTCTCAAGCTGAGGTTGGAACAAAGACCTGCTGGGGAACCCTCTCTTTTGAGTATTAAACAGGTTTGCTTCAGTTGCTTTTTTAATATATATTTCCTGATTGAAATACTTTGTCATTTCATTATGATATGGTTGTCAGTTTAAAGAGGATTAATATAAGAAATTGCAGTGTATAATTGTGTAATCATTTTTGTGAATAGTCTTGTATTTCATGTGGACATCTGCTTTTTGCATAATAAATAACTGATCATATATACCTCTGATTTAGGCTTCCAAATCAAAACTGGTGATTAAAAATATTATCAGCCAACAAAAACGTTCCATTCGCATTATAAGCTGTATAATCTCTAGAACATCTTGTGCCAGTTGGGTTTCTTAGGCAGTGTAAGCAGTTTCAAGGATCTATATTTCTCTTTTTTCTTTGATTTGATAATTCTTCTCTTGCGAATGTAAGACATCTGCTAACATGCAGTAGTCACATAGTGGAAGTTAATTAAGAAGAAAAACAAAATGAAAAAAAACCAAGAGATCTTCCCCAGCATACTGTATTATTTCCTGTGGGCATTGACCCAAGATTGTCAGTCCTGTCACTGGTTGAGAATATTGTATAAGGATTTATTTTCTGGAGGCTGAATTCTACTAAATTCATCCAATCTCCCTGCATAACCAGATCAGGGTTTTATCAGACGATCTCTAAGGGTAAACATCTAAATAATGTCTTGGACTGATTATGATCTCAAATTCCAGTTCTTTGCTGATCCAAAATTCATTGCTGTGTTACTTTATGGTCCCAAATAAATTTGTCCTCTTTTCCTTCTTCCAGTTGCTACTCCCCCTTGCTCCCCCTTCAATCACCCATTGATTGAAGCCTACAATTTCAACCTTAACAGTCATAGAGTAGAATGTTGCATAGCATTCTCTATTGTTATGTACAACTGCTCCAGAGACTGGGGAGATTTTGTTTTTTTCCCCCTTAACATTTTGTGTGCTCCTTGTGGAGTCCGAGGTAATTAAAAATTGCACTTTCCTCCTGGAAAACAGTGTGTTTGTACCAGACTGTTTTGGTGGTGGATACTGCCTTGCTAATGACATTGAAAAAATGAATTCAACTCAGCAAATGCTTCCTGTCCCACGCAATATTTCTAAACAGGCAAAGGAGCTGTGGAGGATGTTTCACAAATAGACCTGTTTGTTTCCTGAAGAACTATAATTCCTCAAGTCTTGAGCAAGCTCAAAACAAGAGTCTGGGAGTCAGTGTTATTCTGCAAGTTCACGGAGTATTACAGAATTACAGAGAAGTCTGGATTAGAGATACTCTGGTCCAATCTTCTGGAAGCCGAGTCCCAAAATCAGATTGATCCCCAAATTAGATTGTTTTATTATCATATTAGAGCATAGTCAGCAGGTTGAGGCAGGTGATCTTGCCCCTCTACTCAGCCCTAGTGAGGTGCATCAGGACTGCTGTGTCCAGTTCTGAGCTACTCAGTACAAGAAAAATACGCAGCTCCTGGAGTGGGTCCAGTGGAGGACAGGAAAGATGATTAGGGGCCTGGAACATCTCTCCTGTGAGGAAAGGCTGAGGGAGTTGGACCTCTTCAGCCTTGAGAAGAGACAGCTGAGAGGGGACCTCATCAATGTCCTGCATCACGCTCTGTAGCCCTCACAAGCTGACCGCCTGGAATATGATCAACCCAGCTATCTTCAGTTATGCTGCTCTCCTGGCCTCTGGACAGGCATGCAGAACTTGCGTGCAGCTCAAGGCAGCTGGGCCATCTTAAATGCAGACATAAGATTTTTCAATTCTTTCAAGTATTATTCAGGAAGGAGAGCTGGTGCTGCAGCACGGTGTTCTGGATATGGCCACTGCTCCACTTCCTTCTGTAAGATGGTCTTCTGGGTAGGCTGCTGTGCCTTGGCTTTCTCTGCATTGAGGGCCAGGGCCAGTTCTTTATTGTCGTAATTTGGTGAGACTTTATTAGTAGAGAAGTTGTTAATTATTTTTGTTTTGATTTTGGTGCAAGCGAGGCATTCAACTTTGCAGTCCTCAAAGCACCCTCTCCCTCATCTGGAGAGATGGCAGAGGGAGATGGGCAATCACCAAGCATACAAAGTTTAACAAGGGCAAGCGTCAGATTCTGCATCTGGGACAGGGCAACCCAGGTTTTGTGTATAGACTGGGGAATGATGCTGGAAAGCAGTGCTGCAGAGAGGGCCCTGGGGGTTCTTCAACGTGAGTTCAGTTCAAGTTCAATGCATGAGTCAGCAGTGCCCTGGCTGCCAGGAGGGCCAAGCAGGGGTGCATCAGGCACAGCATTGGCAGCCGAGCAAGGGAGGGGGTTGTCCGGCTCTGCTCTGCACTTGGGTGGCCTCACCTCGAGTGCTGGGGGCAGTGTTGGGTGCTGTAATATAAAAATGACATTAAGCTATTGGGGAGCATCCAAAGGAGGGCCATGAGGATGGTGAAGGGCCTTGCTGGGAAGCTGTATGAGGAATGGCTGAGGTCACTTGGTCTGTTCAGCCTGGAGGAGACTGAGGGGAGACCTCATTGCAGTTACAACTTCCTCGTGAGGGGTGGAGGAGAGACAGACTGATCTCTGTGGTGACCAGTGACAGGACCCAAGGGAATGGCTTGAAGCTGAGTCAGGGGAGGTTTAGGCTGGATATTAGGAAAAAGTTTTTCACCCAAAGGGTTTAGCACTGGAACAGGCTCCTCAGGGAAGTGGTCACAGCACCAAGCCTGACAGAGTCCAAGAAATGTTTGGACAATGCTCGTGGGGCCCATGGTGTGATTCTTGGGGTGTCCTGCATAGGCCCAGGAGTTTGACTTAGTGATCCTGCTGGTGTCCCTTCCAACTCAGCATATTCTATGATTCTGTTTCTCTAAGTATCTGAAGGGTGGGTGCCAGGGGTATAGGGCCAGGCTGTGCTCAGTGGTGCCAAGCAATAGGACAAGAGGCAGTGGGCAGAAAGTGACGCACAGGAAGCTCCACCTGAACATGTGGAAGAACTACTTTACTGTGTGGGTGACTGAGCACTGGAACAGACTACTCAGAGAGGAGTCTCCCTCTATGGTCCCTTCCAGCTTTACCCATTCTGTAATTCAGGTCCTTGTTAGGTCAAATCCTGAATACTTGCAGCTAGAAAGAGGCTCCACTACTTTTCCAGCCAATCTGTTCCTGTATTTAATTTTATTCCTGGTAATGTGTTTCATTTTTGTGTTTTCTTTTTTTCTTGTGTGTGTATGTGTTTGTTTTTTTGGTGTGTGTGTGGTTTTCTTGTGGTTTTTTGGTTGGTTGGCTGGTTGGTTGGTTTTTTCCCCCCTTGTATTAGACAGAATTTCCTTTAAGCAACTTGTGCGTGTTGCCTCATGTGGGGTCACTGTGCATCCTTCTGAAAGGAGTGCCCTCATTTTCTCTGCAACTGCCCTCTAGGCATTGGAAATTTGTGATTAAATTCCCCTTGCATGTTCTCTTTTCAAGGCTGAACAAACCCAATTCCTCAAATTGTTCTTCCTATGCAAGTAGCATAGCACAGTGTTTTTGGTAGTGATTGACCTAGTGAATCTTATTTGAGGCATGAGACCTTTAAGTGTCTCCTGCTTTTTGGTACCATTTGAAATACATAGCAGTACTGTTTGAATGTATCAGGCATGCCAGTCTTGCTACTCAACTTTTTCAAGGTGATGTTAAATTTTTGTATTACTAGCAAGTCAATTGTATTAAAAAAAAAATCTGATTTTCAATAAAAAGTATATACAGAAAAAGAAAACTAACACAGACTGTACGCCTCTTACAATGTGCCTTTTCGCCTGTCCTTTCTTGCTGCCTTCCTCCCTTTTTGTCCATGCTTCACTTTCAGTACTAGCTTTTGTAATCCTGATGATCCTGTGTTATTGGAGAGAGCCCTTCTCTTCTAGTGGCAGTTTAGTACCTGAACGTTTCAAGGTGGTTCTCAAACTCAGCGTTCGTGCTGAGAGGTAGATGTCTGTATGTGCATGTGGGTTATTTCTGTTTGGTGGTTAAATTTGGTATTGTTTATCTTGCCCCACCTGCTTTGAAAAACTACCTAAACAAAAAGCAACCCATCAAACCAATAATACTGATAATATTTTCAGTTTAAGGTGTATGTACTTTCATGTGCTCATTATACACCAGAATTTTGTTTGGCCACTGCCTTGTGAATTTCAGTTTCAAAAGCTGACACCAAGATTAGCACTACAGGTTTTTTGTAAATCCTATATTTTATTATTCAATAGCATATCCCTGTAAAAGAGTACTATTGAAATAAAAGCTATATTGTTAATGAAGTTTTGCAAGTTTACTTTGGAATGGATGTGGATTGAAGGGAAAAAATCCCCCATAGGTTAACACAATGTACACTGGATGTGATTGAGTGAAGAAGCACATGCATTTTAAAATTTGTGATGTGTTAGGGATATAAAAGTGTCCTTTTATATTTCCACCTTTTAAAAAATTACTTTTTCCCCTGTTTTTTACCTAACTTGGTAAATTTTAAACTGTACAGTTTGGACTATTATTCTTGTTTCCTCTGCACATTGGGGAGCACAACATCATATGTTCTGGCCTGTAAAGGATTCCAAAGACTCTTGTCATACTAACAGCGTTCTTGTAGCTTTTTGCATTTGTGCCATTATAATTTCTCATACATTGAGTCTACTATATTGATACATTACTTAGCCAGGAGAGCCATTATAGAAGATTTTAAAAAGCGTATTAATCATCCAGCAATTCCACTCCCTCTGACCCTCAGAAAAGATCAGAGATTGTCAAACTGAAGACTGATAATGATTTCAGAAGAATACACATTAAGCACTTGAAGGGCTTCTGAAAGAAAGGCATTTGTTAGTATAGGTTTGCAATGATCCTTGCTCATTGTGTACTCCTGTACCTGTGGTTGTGCATGTCTCTTGAAATAAATAAAGACTAAGCTTTCAGGGAGAGGTGACAGCTGTTCCAAAGGCAATCCTTTCTCAGTTGAAAAGATAAGTTTCCTCATGTTAGTTGTGCCCAGGGAAGCAACAAAAAACCCAAAAATTGTTTTCAGATCTGGTATGGATTTTGGAGTTGAGGGCACCTGCCCAGTGGATTGATAGTGAATTCACTGTAGTAAAACACTTCTCTAAGCATATGTTAAACAGATTGCATTTTTTCCTGACTTGGCTTCCGTTGAAACTGGTGATTTCATGCCTGTGATCCCTTTTGCCCCTTTCTAAACTAATTATCCAGTAAGTTGCTTTTTGTGGCATTGTGCAGGGAGTAAGTCTGAAACATCTGCCTCCATCTCCATCTACATTCATGTGGCAAATAATGGGATTGCAATTAAATAATCCTGGAAAACTACTGACATCTTTCCTGCAGATGTGTAGAGCAACTGTATTTGTTTCAAAAAGCTGTAGAATTTATTTAGTGACAAACTACCATATTTAAGCAAACTGGACCGACAGATTAAGCTTTCACTGCCCAGGTGAATTTAAGAGTAATGTCTTGACTGATGGCAGTTTTTGGGTTTTTCTCTTGCAGCTAGTGAGAGAGTGTAAAGAAGTTCTAAAGGGTGGACTCTTAATGAAGCAATATTACCAGTTCATGTTACGGGAAGTGTTAGATGACTTACAAAAGATTGATTGCAACATTGATTCTTTTGAAGAGGATCTGCATAAAATGTTAATGGTAAGCTTCAAAAAGGAGAGTTCAAGTAAGTGTATTAATCTGAATACTGCTAATAGAAATGTGTTATTCCTTTTAGGGAGAGTTGCCTTTTTTTCCCCCCTGTACTTTTATACGATTTTATTGTTTTAATGGGCTTGTATCAGAAGCCAGTGCTGTTTTAGCAATGATTTTAGTAATACTGTTTTTTGTTCTGTGGTACAGTAGACTTGTAAATTGTCTGTACTTACCAAAAATGGTTCCTAAATAGAACTGTAAATTCCACAGGTTTGAAACCTTTTAATATTGAATAAAATATGATTTTTTGACTAACATTATATTAATGCATAATTGATACCTTATTTTTAATGTGTATTCATTATTGCAATTAGTTAAAGAAGTCTTTTCAAGAAAAACACTTGGCCTCTGAAACATAGGGGTTGGAACTGGATGATCCTTAATGTCCCTTTCAACCCAAAACATTCTGTGATTCTATGATCTTGGCATTTTTACAGCGTAGTCTGAAAATACCTGAAACAAATAGAAAGTGGATTTTTTGAGGAGGGATGTTACAGATTATTGAACTGAAACAAATTTTGGGTAATTTTTAGTGTTCAATATGATCCTGAAGGGCAGACGGTTGAAGAAGAATTGTATTTACTTGGATTTTCTATGTTGGTTTGAAACAATAGTAATTAGATAGAGGTGAGAGATAAGACTTGATGTAAGGGAACACAAAGTGTAAGTGTAGAATCTCAGAAACCTTTTCACGGCACTTAATCCATATCCAGGAGGATATGCTCAGATAAAACCTTTTTAAGTAATCCAGTTAATAAAAGGTATAGAGACTGTTTTTCAGCAGCTCAGCTTTAAAAACTCTGGCTACTGTGGGTATTCACTAGTACAGTGGTAAATAGGAGCACAGCGAGCAAGGGGGTCAATATTTTCAGGAAAGTATTGTGGAGACATAGAATTTAATACTTCCTGAGCCATAAATTGCACCTTTGGTGTGAAAACATGGAGCTTGTTTTCAATTGGAGGCAATGAAAATTATTGTAGAAATACCTTCTAAAAATTGTGTCATTCTGAGTTTTTCTGTTGATTTGAGAAGTTCTGCTCCTTAAGTTAACACCTTGTGTAACAGTTTCTGTTTAAATTATCTGTTTCCTTGTACAGGTTTACTTTGATTATATGCGAAGCTGGATCCAAATGCTGCAGCAGTTACCTCAAGCATCTCATAGTTTAAAAAATCTGTTGGAGGAAGAATGGAATTTCACCAAAGAAATAACTCCTTATATAAGAGGAGGTGAAGCTCAAGCTGGAAAACTATTTTGGTAGGTTTTATTTAATTACTCTGCTTATGGTGTTGTTTTGTACCAGATAGGTATTCAAGTCAACACTTGTTTGGGGTTCCCGGATGGGACTTCTTGAGATGTCAGTAAGCAGCTGGTAGTCTTTGTGAATGTATGGATTATTGCAGTGGCTGTAGGCGTAGGATGCAGTAGGTGCAGGTGGCCCTGACTCTGGCTGTAACAGACGTGACTTGTGTGGACCCTAAGGTGCTGCTTGTTTCTGTATGTGGACTTGGCAACAGCTCTCTTGCATTAGGAAGGAAGAAGTTTAAGGTGCCATGCTACCTCAATAAGACTCTGAAGTTCCACCATTTCTGTTGCTACAGTGATATTGCAGGAATGCTGCTGAAATCTACAGGAATATTTTTAGATTCTGGACTACAAGACAGTTGTGATGAATTTTGGGCCAGTGCCGATGACAGTACTGCATCAGATGAAATCAGGTATTAAGCCCTTTGGCTTAATAATAGCAAAACACTTACGTTTCTCTACCTCTGACAGATGCGTAATGTATTTTATTTCTTAGAATGCAGACTTTGTAAATGCAAGGCTCCATAGACTGTATCACTGTATTTCTGTGTGCAGTAGTAATGAACCATCATTTGGTTTTTGTGAAGCCTAGTAACCTTCTCTTTAGTTCAGTCTACGAGGTTTTCTCTGTAATGATACTTGAATTAATTTTTCATATTCTTATCAAAAATGTGCCTACTCAAGTTCAACTTATTTGTTAGCTGCTTGCAAATATTTATGCTCTTTCTACTAACTTATATGTAAGTAATTATTTTCTAGTGGCTGTATAAATGTAATATGATTTATTAAAACACTGTCACTTCATTTCTGCCAATGTTTCAGGAGGTCTGTTATAGAGACCAGTCGAGCACTGAAAGAGCTGTTCCATGAAGCTAGAGAAAGGGCCTCCAAAGCTCTTGGTTTTGCTAAAATGCTGAGGAAGGTAAGTTAACAGTCTCCTCTTACTTACATGCTTTAAAGAAATCTAGTCTGAAAGCATGTTCCTTTGTTTTGTCATTACTTGTAGGACCTTGAAATAGCAGCAGAATTTGCATTGTCAGCCCCTGTACGAGATCTTCTGAATGCCCTGAAAACAAAAGAGTATGTGAAGGTAAATTCACATAGGTAATACGGTTTAGAGGCATGAAAGTGAACTGAGTATGCTAAGCAGAATGTCAAAGAATACTGGCATGCTTTCAGTTTTTTAATGGGACATCTATATTTCAACAGTTAAAGTGCTGTGTATTTAGTATTGAATTGTGGTAGCCAAATTCTGTATTTGTGTTTGTGTGAGTGAGAATGCTAGTCTGTGTTTTGGGAAATAGGTGTCTTAATTCCTTGTTTTTCCAAAGATTCTCTTGGTGACTGAGGAAAAACTTTCTTGTTTAATAACACTTAGTAGTGAGTGCTATGAAACAAATGCTTTCAAATCTATACGTATAAAGCAACAGTACTGTAGTGGAGGTCTGCTCTAGCAAGCTTCCTAGAGACTACTAAGGACATTAGAAATGCAGGGACTCTGTTCTGTTCCAGAATAACTGTTGCTAGAGAACTGTTGTACAGCAAAAGTAAGTTAAGCTCTCGGTGCTCTGTATTTTCTGCACTGTAACGTCCCACATTTGTGGTTTTGCAAAATTCCTTAAAAATTCCTAGGTCAACAAGTCTTTTTTGTAGTTTAAGTAAGTCATTTGCTTCAACAGATTAAATGTATTTGGATCTGCTGTTCTTTTTTGTCCTTCCATACATTTAACATATATATAATTCCATATATATAATATAAATCCGTTGGGAAATAATGTACTAACTTTTTAATGACATAATTCTTGTTAGATTTATATAAACATTTACCAAATACAGAAATGTGTTTAAGGGGACACAAACAAGTTCATAGGAGAGAAGTTCATAAAGTGTTGTTAAATACATGGATGAAACAACTCGCTCAGCAGGGCCCTGGTCTGTGAATTGTTAAAGAGTTGGAAAATGGCCAGGGAAATCATTATATGTTTACTTTTAAAAAGTTTTTCCCCCAAGTATCTAGACTTGGCTGCTTTAAATACCATATTAATTTTGGTAGACCTTTTAAGGATCATATAGTTTTTCTTAAGAACGGTTTTTGAAGAAAAAATTGATTCTCGAGTTTGACACATCTGACATGTTTTGATGATGAACACTTTATACATTGGCCCTTTAATATCATGTAGGGAGCTTAAATTTTTAACAGCCTTTTCAGTCAGACGTTCATTAGTTTTGGGAATCTAATTTAACTTTTAGTAACAACCATCTAGTATTTTGTATTGGCCTACAGATTTTAATTATAAAATACATCTGTCTAATGGTAGAAGTGCTGAGTGCAGTGTTTTGTTTTAGCTTGATGACATCACACTGATAAGAGAGAATTTAACTCCACCATGAGTCAATTACCTCATGTCAAATCAAGATATTGGCTGTTTTACTGTTTTCACAGCCTACTTCCGATGCCTAACTTGGGTGAAATATTGCTACCAATGTGACAGATATAATTTTAAGTAGTTTTTAAGTAGTATCAGTAGTATTTTATTAAAACAGAACACTCTCACTGGACTTCATCTAGCTTTTATGGAAGTAGAAGAGTAACTGATACTTTTTTAGCCAGATTTTTGTTTACTCTATATTTTGTAGCCTTTGAGAAATGTATGAATTCTGAAGGAATTTTTCTTTTACTATTCCAGTCTTTATTGACTAATTTAATTTTTAAAATATGAGAATATGTATTTTATACTCCTGTATGTGTACATATATAGTATATATATGAAACTGGACTTCTTTTGCAACAATATTCCTTTAAAAGAATATGTAGAAGGATTAACTGGAAGCACACGGAAAGAAGTCACTGAAAAATAGTGATCCAGTGGATTTCAAAAGAAATAATTTCTAATTCATTTTGACTTTCAATGCAAAAATAGTTTAAGGTATCATTTTAGTATGTATATTATACAGCTTTTTAGGATGGAAATTCCTGTTGCTTGAGTATACTACATATACCTATTTAATCCTTTTTATTTGTCATAAAAGACAGTGAGATTCAGTGTGTTTCTTTTCTACAGGTACAAATTCCCGGACTTGAGAGTTTACAAGTATTTGTACCAGGTAGTATTGCGGGGGAAAAGTCTGTGATACTGCAGCTCCTCAATGCGGCTGCTGGCAAGGATTGCTCCAAGGATTCAGATGAGCTTACATATGAGGCCTACTTGCTAATGACCAAACACAGTGACAAAGACCATGAACTAGATGCCAGCTGGAGTGCATGGGAGGGTCAGCCGGTCAAAGTAGTGCCACAAGTAGAAACTGTGGATACGCTGCGCACCATGCAGGTGGGTTTGGTCTTTTTCCCCCACTGTTTGTCATCTCCACACTTCTATGAATGCTTATTCTATCAGATTAACTGGAGTGATTGAAGTGAAGCATATGTCCTTTTATAGGTAATAAAAAGTTCAGGAATAGGTTTGATTCTTAGTTGTGTTAAATGCAAATATTAAATGGATTGTAGCATTTCCTGGCAGGATCAGTCTCTACAAATGTGCATTTTTCAGGGTTGTACTTGTTTAATAGAGATTCTTTTAATATCTAATTGGGTGTTCAGAAATGCAGATAAGACTTGAAAACTGTACATTTTATTAAGAAGTCATCAGTCTCCAAGAACATGTGATGGTTGTGTGCCTTCCACACACTGAGGCATGAAATCAGTTACTGTTGATCTTGGATGAATTATGACATTTAATGTTAAATTCCTCTGGAAGTTACTGGATGTTCAACAGTTCTGCAGGAAGAAATGTTTCCAGTCATACTTTCCTTCTTCCCAAGCCGGCATGGGTTCCCTGCCAGCAGTTCTGCTGCTCTCTGACAGCTGAGCCAGCTCCCTGCCCCTCATGTTCTCATATCCTTATGTTAAGCTACATGAATTCTCCTTTTGGTATGACATGCAGTTCCTTGGATCCCTACCATAAATGGGCTGTACTGTCCATGAAGAGAGTGACTTTCCATGTCACTGTGCCTGAACTTTAGCATTCTGAGGGTTCTGGCAATTACAGGCAGTTGAAAAAGTCATTCCACTACATGCTGCTGCTTTTAAACTTGCAAATGTTGTTTCTTGTTTGCCTGTTGTTCCAATTGAAAAATAAAAAAACAGCCTTTGACTAAGTGCTTACAAGTTCTTTGGACTTCTATCAAAGTTAGTATTTCATTCAGAAAATGAAAACAGCAATAGATGAAATTTATGCAGATAGTTTCTTACATATGCATGTGTACATAAGATACTATGTGTGTGTGTTTATATGTCTGTAACACTTACTAGGTTTTTTTAAATCGAGCATTGAAAGGTTAGGAAATAAAAAGTCCTTCAAAAAGATTGTGTTACTTAAAAAAATGTATTTTGATTGCAAACTAGAGAAAATGTAAGGTGTTACTTAAAAAATACTAATCAAATGAAAGAATCTCATCAACACTTAAAGAATTTTAAGCATGAAATTATTTTTTGGGGAGGAGGTATTGAAAATCAGAATGAAGTAGGTCTTGCTTTGTGAGTAACTTGTTGCAGATGTGTTGTCTGTAGTTTGAAATCAGCAGAGCTTAGTATGGCAGCACCATCTGTGGTTTATGCTTTTATAGACTTGTGCAGTATCTGAGCTCTGGTTTCCAAAACATACTACATATTGATAATTTTCAAATTTTGAGCAAATACTATGTGTTAAATCTGTGTCCTTCCCTATTGAATAGTGGGATTTTGTCCTGAAGTATGTTGAGTTTTTTGGATAAAACCTCTTTGCTTATGTGATGGTTGTTATTTCTGTCTGCTTTGAGAAAATACAGTTATTTTTGCTTAGCTGTTGCTTTTTTGTGTGTACAGCTAATCTGAAGATAATTTAATGCAGTGTTTCCCATGTTTTCCAGAAGTGAATAGGACTATATTCCTCATGAAAACTTGCTATGGCATTTACCCTAATGGAACTCTGATCACTAGATGAGAGTTTTGAGTTTAGTTGCCAGCATCAAGCTTTTCTGTGTGAATTTAGATTTTCTTGAGTAGTGACAAGAGACGTCTTTCATATATTAGAATTTAAAAAATAAATGGTTGGAATCTGGTGATATTGGGTATGTTTTTACACAGAGAATTTTGTTTACAAGAACTAGTGGTGCCTTGTATTCTAGGTTGATAACCTCCTCCTTGTAGTCATTCAGTCTGCCCACCTTGTGAGTCAGAGAAAAGCTTTCCAGCAGTCTATTGAGGGGCTCATATCTCTGCACCAGGAACAGACATCCAGCCAACCAATCATTGCCAAAGCTCTACAGCAGCTAAAGGTAAGCAGGTTTTGAGATTATTTGTCTAAACGGATGGTGCTTTGCTCACTGATAAGTAAAAAAGTGGAAGAAGATTTGATTGCAAAGTTAATGGCATATTCTGCAATTGTAAGTTGTGTGGTAGTCCTCTATATACTTTACTTTCAGTACAATGTTCACTCTGTTTTTGCAAATGACTTGTGAGTTTTTGAGCTATATTGGTGTAATCATTTTTGCATTGGGTAATTGGGAAACAAGTCCATCATGCAGTTGAAATACCATAGCAACAGAGTGAATACTTCTTTGTGTGACAGCAATATTGAATTGAAAGAAAGTGTATGATGTTCTAAAAACAAATTCTATCAAAATCGGTGATCTGCAACAAACAACTTTTCTTCCTGTATTTGAAGATTCAAAAGGGGGTAGTCTCTCTGTTTATTTTCTGTTGGGTTTGGTGTGGGTTTTTTATCTTTCTTTGCTTGTTTTGCGTATGTGGTATGGGGTTTTTTTTGTTTGCTTTTGATTTTGTTGGATGAGTGTTTTCATTGATGGATTTGTTTTGTTTGTTTGTTTGGCTTTTTTAAGTGGCAGTATCAAGTCCCTGCATTCAGTAGATGCTGTGTCCATACCAAGGTGAAAATAGAACCAAAGGCTTGGTCACGCTATAGATGGTGGAACTAATTTTCTCCTTTCTCGTCTGTCTGGTTTTGGTTGGATGTTTTTGTTTGTTTTGTGTTTTTTTTGTTCATTCCACACTCACCCTCTTGCTGTCTTTGTTTTTAAAGTTAATCACATGCAAGCAAACTGTATTATAATACTTGAGTTAATTACAGGACTTGCTTCGTGCAGCTGCTGAAAAGTGTTTGTTTTTCCAAGACGGAATGAATTTTTGTGGCATTGCAGTACCTTTTCATTTAAAATAATGTAATTGTTAGATTCATGTTTGCCTTATGTTCTACAGTTGACAAGACTAAATAATATTTTGATGTTCCCCCCATCCCTTTTTGTTGTTACTCAGAACGATGCATTACAGCTATGCAATAAGATAAGCAGTGCCATTGATAGAGTTGATCACATGTTCACATCTGAGTTTGATGCTGAAGTTGATGAATCTGAATCTGCCACTTTGCAGCAATACTACCGGGAAGCCATGATTCAGGGTTATAATTTTGGGTTTGAGGTAAGGAAACAAAAACCAATTGAAATTTCTGATTTAATATTGGTGGAAATAAGGTAACTAATAACTGTGGAAATACAAAGAATTTATGGAACCATTGGAGTATTTAGGTTGGAAAAGACCTTTAGGATAATTGATTCCAACTGTGAACTCACCACTAGCAGGTCCACTTCTAAACCATGTCTACATCTACACATCTTTTATGTAACTCCAGGGATGGGGACTCAGCCACTTCCTGTGGCCTGTTCTAATGTCTGACCACTCTTTCAGTGAAGAAATTGTTCCTAATATCCAATCTAAACCTCCCCCAGCCCAATTTAAGGCTGTCTTCTCTTGTCCTAACACTTTTTACTTGGGAGAAGAGACTCACACCCACGTCACTATAACCTCCTTTCAGGTAGTTGTAGAAAGTAATAAGCACCTGAACCTCCTTTTCTCCAGGCTAAACAACCCCAGCTCCCTCAGCCACTCCTCACCAGGCTTGGGCTCCAGCTTTGTTGTCCCTCTCTGGAGTTGCTCCAGCACCTCAGTGTCTTTCTTGTAGTGAGGGGCCTAACACAGTATTTGAGGTGCAACCTCAGCAGTACCCAGTACCATTACTGCCCCAGTCCTGCTGACCACACTATTGCTGATAGAAGCCAGGATGCCTTGGCTTTCCCCTGGGCACACGTTGGATCATGTCCAGCCAGCTGTCAAACAGCACCCTCAGGTCCTTTTACCCCAGGTGACTTTCCAGCCACTCTTCCCCCAGCTTATAGTGCTACATGGGATTGTTGTGACCCAAGCGCAGGACCTGGCACTTGACCTTATTTAACCTCGTACAGTTTGCCTTGGTCCAACAACCCAGCCTGCCCATATCCCTCTGCAGAGCCTTCCTGCCCTCCAGCAGATCAACACTCCCACTCAACTTGGTGTTGCATGTGAATTGACTGGGGGTGCCTTTGGTCGCCTGGTTCAGATCATTGATAAAGGCATTAAACAGGACTGGCCCCAAAACTGAGTTCTGGGGAACCCCAATAGTGGCTGGCTGCCAACAGGTTGTAGCACCACTCACCACCACTCTCTGGGCCCGGCCATCCTGCCAGATTTTTACACAGTGAACAGTGAACCTCTGTCCAGACCATGCGCAGCCGGTTTCTGCAGAAGAGTGCTGTGGAAAATGATGTGAGAAGCTTTACTAAAATATAGGTAGATGACATCCACAACCTTTCCCTGGTCCACTAAGTGGCTCACCGTGTCTGATCTTGGAGAAGATCAGGACAGTCAAGTAGGACCTGCTTTTCACAAACCCATGCGGGCTGGGCCTAATCTCCTGGTTGTCCTGTACTGGATGATCCATAACCTTCAGACTGAGAGGTCTGTTGTTTCCTGGATCCTCCTTGCAGTCCTTCATATGGATGGGCCTCATGTTTGGTAATTTCTAGTGAACTGTGACTTCCCAGTTTTAGCAGAATATTTTGAAAAAATGTGTTGCCTCAGAAATTTTACATGAAATTAATTGGAAAGCAACTGATGAATCTGATAAATCTGTTAAATTAGCAATGCCTGGAATTCTAAAAAGCTTTTAAGAACTTCCTGATTTCAGGTATAGTCTTGTAAGCGCTGCTGCTTGGCAGCATTTTAGATGATACTAGAGTCATTAAGGTTGGAAAAGACCTCCAAGGTCACGTCCAACCTTCAACTGAATGCCACCATTCTCACCTAACCATATCACAAAGGGCCACATTTACTCATTTTTTGAGTACTTCCATGGATGGTGACTCCACCAACCTGTGGTTTAACTTCCTTCTCAGAGTTTTTCAGCCTAGAAGGGCATGATACTGTAATACTGTAACATGAGACATTCCTTCAGAGTTTATGGTGGTTCTTTGATTCAGTGCAAGCTTTTGAGTGCTTGCCTTAGTGTGCAGACATTCAAAATGTTATGTTCAGATGCTTTAACTGTTTGCTATTTGATTCCTGTGGGCTTTGTAAAATTTTCTTAAGATTGTGTCATACCCTAACATACTTCTAGGATAGTCTTATTAAGATATAGCTGGTATTTGTTTGATTTTTGGATGCACATAGATAGCTTTTTTTATCCCCTAATATTACTGTAATATAACTAAAACACTACTTTACAGTTCAGTCTCTGATTACAGAACCAAGTGTTTATGTAGGATGTTTTTTCAGTGATGTGTACGTTGTTAAACATCAGCACATGCCTGGTGCACGCAGAAGAATGCAGTATGGCTCAGTACTGCCTCTCACTGTAGCATATTTTGTATCATACTTTTCTTGATTAATTGTTTTTCTAAAAATAGGCAACTGCTTGCATAAAATAATTTTGTCTAAGACTAGGATGTGACTGTCACCATACTGTGGAGTTTTTTTAGCCTGCAAATACTCCAGTGGATATTGTTCTTCTTATTAATATGTGAAAAGTAATCTTCAGTTTCTTACAGTACCATAAAGAAGTTGTTCGTCTGATGTCTGGAGAATTCAGGCAGAAAATTGGAGACAAATATATCAACTTTGCCAGAAAATGGATGAATTATGTGCTAACAAAATGTGAGAGTGGCCGAGGCACTCGACCCAGGTAACAGCCAACTTGTTACTGCCGTGGTAGTTTTTGGAAGAGCTGAAGGGTTGGGCTCAAAAATTGGAGTAAATGAAGTGACATCTGGCTGGCGGCCAGTCACTAGGGTGTTCCTCAGGGCTCAATTTTAGGGTGGGTTTTTTTCAATGTTTTTATCAGTGACCTGGATACAAGAGTTGTGTACATACTAAATAAGTTTGCCATGCTAAATTAGGAGGAGATACTGATTCCCTCAAGGGCATAGAGACCGTACAGAGAGAACTTAATGGATTATGAGTGCTGGACAATAACCGACCTTATGAAATTTAACAAGGGCAAATGCCAGATTTTGCACCTGGGGTGCTGTAACTCTGGGTATACATATGGATCAAGAAGCCAAGAGGTTGGAGTGCAGCCCTTCAGAAAGGGACCTCGGGGTTCTTGTTGATTGTAAGCTTTGAGTCAGCGATGTGTCCTGGTAGTGAAAAGGGCCAGTGTATCCCGGGGTGCCTCAGTCACAACAGATCTGACCAGTTGGAAGGAGTGACTGTACCACCATGTTTAGCATGTGTGCAGCCTCACCTCAAGTACTGTGTGCACTTTAGGGCTCCACAATCTAAGAAGGACATAAAAATACTGCAATGTGTCTAAAGAAGGGCAGTGTAGATGGTGAAATGACTAAAAGGCAAGGTGTAATTGAGGAGTAATTAAGGATACTAGGTTTGCTCAGCTTAGGGAAGAGAATGAGTTGCTATCTGCAGCTTCTTCATGTCTTCTCTTTGGTGACAGGACAAGAGGAGATGGCTTAAAGTGGCATTTGGGGAGGTTCAGATCGGGTATTGGGGAAAAAGTTATTCACTGAGAGGTGGTCAAGCACTGGAACACATTTTCTGCAGGAAAATGGTCATGGCCCCAGGCCTGTTGGTGTTCAAGAACCATTTGGACTGTGCTCTTAACTTCTGTGCTGCCCTGTGTGGAGTCAGAAGTTCAATTCTGATGATCCATGTGTGCCTCTTCCAACTCAGGATATCCTATGATTCTATTTGTATTTTGTCGGTTGCAGCTGCTAGTTCTAGTAGGTCTAAGAGGAGGCAGTGGGGGACAGCAAGTGGCTGAAGACACAAGTCACTCCAGCAAAGTTACTTACTTGTTTTACTTTACCAGTCTAGGCCATGAAACCACTGATGCCCAGTCATTACTAATCAGATAGTCGTGAAATCTTTAGTATCCTGTCAGTCTTGTTTCAGAAAGGAGACCTCGGGCAGGGAATGCAGTAGTTTGGCTTGTTGCTCTGAAACATATTATGGTTGAGTTGATGATACTGTTCTGAAATTAGCACATATATAAGTTTAGATACATAGCATGGCCTGCTCACTTTATTTAGCAGTGGCCTTGCTAAAATCAGTCTTTATCTGAATATAACTGGATACAAGGTAAAATCTTTGTTTTATATATTAGTCTGTTTTCTTACAAAGATTTTATCGTATTTTCCAGAGGAAAAATAATTAACTATTTTCTACTCTTCTTGGATTTGGTTGAAACTCTTAATGATGGCTTTAACCAAAGAGCATTTCATTTTCTGTCTTTTCTTTTTCTTTTATGTAGATGGGCAACTCAAGGTTTTGATTTTCTTCAAGCCATTGAGCCAGCATTTATTTCAGCTCTCCCAGAAGATGACTTCTTGGTATGCATAAATTATTCTGCAGGTGTTTATTTGTAAATGCTTGTGAAGCTATCAGTATATGTTTTCAGGGATGCTTGTTATAAAACAACATCTGAACACAGATGCAGTTCTGAAACAATTGATGTTGTGTATCACTGTTGATGCTGCTATCTCTTGTGTTTGTTGGATTCTGAAGAGAGTAAGTTTGTGACCATTGCCAGTAATGGTTTCAAGTTGCTGGTACTGTCTTGGGAGGCCACCTCCCCTTGTATCTTGGAAAGTTCACAGCAGCTTTCTACAGAGATTTATAGTTGTCATAATGAATTTCTAAATGTAAGCTTCTGAGGTGTAACTAACACCCAAATTCATCTGTGGATATGAATACAAAATCACAACTGTTAAAAGATTTTTATTTTCAAATTGTTCCAACATGAAACAAACTTTAAAGAATCTTTCTTTTGTTGTTATTGTGAAAAAAATAGTAGACTAAAGCTGGTTTTTTTGTGTGCTCTGCCTTCCTCCTTTTCCTGTGAAAGTAAAATTCTGAAAATTTATTTCTCTGATCTTGGTACAATACTACAGAGAAGTGAAAGCACAGTTGCCACAAAATGGCAGAATGTGAGTGTCAGCACCTCTTGATTTTTGCTAATTTCAAGATGTGTTATGAAAGGCCAACCACATTAATTTTGTGTAATACAGAAATGATACGGCTTAGTCTTTTTTTCACATGTGTTTTTATCAGGAGCTTTCTAGTAAGTTATGTGTTAGTCCTGCATTTATTATATATATTTAATTTATATTGATTTATATTTATATATATATTTAATAGCTTGTCCAGGGTTAGGTACACAGTGAACAGTACACCTAATAACTGAGCTCAGGTTGCCTGAGGCCAAATTCAGTGATTTAAACTATTAAAATTCCTTGCATGAAAGTTTTGATAGCTTCAGGGGTAGATAAGGAAAGTGTATTTCTTTTCATATGCAGGGCTTCATATTTTTTGTTTTACAGATTTTCATCTTGCGATTCAGACCATCATATTCTCACTCAATTTTTCTAGGTGCTTCTTCTTGGGATGTGAAGGGGGAGGGCAGAGAACGTTGTTACAGCTTTTTCCAGGAAGCTTGATTTTAATTTTGTTAATAATGGACATTAAGTTTTACTACCTTTATATTTTGAAATGTACTTTATGATATGTCACTGTTCAGTTCTGACAGTTATGTAATTTTGACAAGGACAAAAGGCAAGACAAAACTAAGACTTCCGAGCTCTAAAAAATCGTTTAAGTGAAAACACTACTGTGGATGCAGAAGTTTAATATAATAGTTAGAATATAGGGCTGCTTATCTGACAGAGTACGTACTTGAACAATGTAATTTTGTTGCTGTGACCTTTATCGTATGACCATCAACCTTGTAACAAAATATCACAACTTTTTTATGTTTTGTCTTTTCTAGAGTTTACAGGCATTGATGAATGAGTGCATTGGCCATGTTATTGGAAAACCTCACAGTCCTGTTACAGGTTTGTACCTTGGTAAGGCAGAAGTTACTGGCATTTGTTCTGGAGCTTTGCTGCTGCTGTTAGAGAATTTTGGTTGTAAAGTACTTTTAAAATGCGAGAAATACAAATAAAAGCATTTTCAATCTTTTTGTGATTGTTGATGTGAAACCATTATTGCCTGATAAAGTGTAAATACGTGGTGGTTTTACTCAAGAAATTTCAAAGCTTTACAGATGGTTTCCTCTGATTTTGTCCTTCCTGTGAAGTCTTGCAAATCTTCTAGGAAAGGGCCGTGTTGGGTAAACAAGTGATTTTAACATTAAGAAGGCAGTTACGGCTCCCTCTCCCAAACTTTCATTGTGGCACTGCAGTTATTTACGCTTTGGCACCGCAGATGTTTATGCTTCTAATGGCCTTTATATTATCAAGTACACACAGGTTTTATACATAGGGGCTGTGCAAAATAGTTCTTCAGTATAAAATACGGCATAGTGTAAAATACATCTTTATAGATATAAATGTTGATATCATTAGCGTGAAATCAACATACTTGTTTGTGTATCTTGATTAAAGAATGTTATGTCAGCAGTGCATCCCTTTTACCCATTTCTTTCTCAACACTGTTTCTGTCTTCTTCCTCTCAACTCCATTGACTGTTTTACTTTTCAAAATACTTTGTCATCTTTTTTATCTTTCTCCTGGTGTCCACTTCCTGGGCAGGCTTGATGATAGAAGACGTAAGGGGAGCGTAATCTGCCCCCAGCAAGAGGAGGTTTTCCAGTTTTTCAGGAAAGCTTGTTTTGATATAATTTTGATGAGAAAGTCTAATAGCTGACAAATCTTTTGCAATGAAAGTCAGTCCAATCCTTTGGAAAGAAGCATAGTCTAAAATCAAATTTAGCCAAATTCTGTACAGTGATGTAAAACCTGTACATTCACTTTTAGTATTGTTGAGAGGGAGGCCTGTTTTAGGTGAATCACCAGCATGATGATGCCAAGTTACTAAAACTCTTATAAATGCTACTGCAGACAGCAGATCACACAAACTAAATTGCTCAACAGGTTTTGTCTCAAGAGGTGTGGGGAGGGGATGACACAGATGAATGCTGCAGACTTGAACAGCACTCTGAAACTTTAATACATGTGAAATTTAACATAAACTGTATCCTGGCTCCAGATATTGCAGATACCCATTTGTATCTCCTAATTAGGAGAAAAATAAGACTTCCCAGTTATATTTGCATACCACTTTGAAGGACTTAAACCCAATGTGGTCTTTACCCCTTTTCCCAAAGCTGAGGATCCAGTTGTGTTCACGCTGCTGCCTCTAGACACATACCTGTGTATCTCCTGGTGTTTTATCCTGTCTTTTTGCTTTGTGAAACAGCCTGTGTCTACCTGGGGTTTTACGATCTGCCCTTTGGGTCTCCTGATAGTGTGTTCACCGATTATAGCAGGACAACCAACACCTGGCCCTGGCATCTTTTGCTTGCCCTAGTAGTGCAAACAAGGCAGAAACTCAGCTCACTGAGAGGAATCTAGCCTGGCAGAAAGTACTGACTGATGGTTTGATGGGCAACCAGATGTTTTGAGATATGACTGCGACAGTATTTTTCTTGCTAATTAAGTTGAGGGCAGAGAGTGCACACTGCTCTTAGAGCCACTGAATTAGTTAGGCATAAAGACAGTGACTACTCATTTAGGTTTTGCCCTGTCCATTCGTACCACTTCCTTGGGGACAGACTGTCATGGGGGGCATTCTTATGGGTAGAACTGTCATATGTGGGTTTTATCCACAGCTTAATTTGCTTTCCATTATTGTCTGAGAAAGCTCAATTCTTACGCAAAGGAAATGTAATAATGCTGTTTGGTTTTCTAATTATTATTTGGTTTGTTTATGTTTATTTTTGCAATAAGATTAATTTGTGAAGTAGAAATAATGTAGCAGTTTTTATGAAGTACGTACACATTTTCTAATTACTAGTTTTCAACTGTCTGGAGAATTTTCACTGTTTTATGGATGAGTTAAATAATACAATAATATGAAAAGTATTAATACAATTGATTTATTTAAAGTTGAAATAATTAGTATTTTTCCTAAATGATAAGAAAATATATACCAGTTCACACTTACTCTTTAAATAGGAATTTGTTTTAATTTTGTGTCTTGAAATGGCCCTAACAGAGTTTTTCTGACATCTGAGTAAATATGATCTGTTTTTACGATTGCAGCTGTTCATCGAAACAGTCCCCGTCCTGTAAAAGTGCCTCGGTGCCATAGTGATCCACCAAATCCTCATCTCATCATACCCACGCCTGAAGGCTTCAGGTATTTAGCATTAGTATGGCATTTTAAACTGTTTTATCCTCTCTTGGCTATGCTGAATGTCAGTAAGTGGAACACCTTTTCTTTCCCTTTGAGGGCAAAGCAGATAGAAAAAATTATCATGTAAGTGATACAGATTTTATTGATGTGCTTTTAAGCATAATATGTTTCCTTTTCTTGCTGCCTGCCTACCCCCCTTTCTGTTGGTGCATGCGTTCTCACTTTGAAGTCATTCTTATCTCCTTTATCTTTCCTGAAACCAGTGTTTCAATGTAAAAAGCTTTAATTCAGTGAAAACTGCTTATTAACAAGACTTTTATTTCCTTCCCCACTTCGAATGCCTGCCTAAGTTCCTGTGGGAGTGCTTTCTGTAGTTTACATACATGGAACTTAAAAATGTAGCATTCTCAAATATGGTGGCATTTCTGCGTCATTACTAACCTGCTGTGAATAAGCCTAAAACAGTGGATCTTTTCTCCTGCCTTTGGAAGAGTTGACATGAGAATTAATGCAAAAATAGTTTAAAAAAAAAGTGAAATAAACATCGCCATGCATAATTCTACACAGAGGGCCCTATTTTTCAAGAATATGACAACAGTGAGAAACTCTGCATTTGGCATTTTTTTCAGAAGTCACTTAGCTGTTGGCAGAAACTAATGCTATTCTAAAGATTCGAAGATTTTTATCTTTACGTAATTGAAAAACTCCTAAAATCAGGCATCATTATACACACTTCAATATTTTGTTTCTAAAACAAACTTTCGACTCCATACATTTATTTTTTTTAACTGTTTCCTGAAGTTTTTCTTCTTGCCACAGCACGCGGAGCGTCCCTTGCGATGCACGGAGCCATGGCAGTGTTGCTATCAGTCGCCCCACTCCCGCTGGGAGCGACTCAGCCCAGCCCAAACCTCTCAGCAGTGCAAATGAGACCAGGTAGCTCCGCTCCGTGACGTAGCAGACTCATCCTACCTACATCACCCACATAACTGTTTCCACATACATCCTAATAGATCGTTTGCACCGTGCTCTTCCCTCCCATCATGTCTTCCACTGGCTCCTTCATTCATGTTTGACTTGAGCAAAATCACGTGTCTTAGAAATTGATGATGAGATCACTTTCAGATTCAAAATGCCTGAACAATGCGGTAGATAAAGCATGCAGTTCTTACGTAGATTACAGATTTGCTCAGTAAAATGTCCATGAAATGAACATATGCCAGTCAGCTCATTGGTGTAACTTTAGTAAATAATTAGTACTGGTAACTAACACTTAGAATCGTAGAATCACTTTCACTAAGATAACTGTAAGATACAAATAAACACAAGGATTTTCATTTTTTTCATGTTAGCGAACAGTTTTGGTCTTGTTATTGTCCATCATAAATGTTTTGAAATACTATATAGAGGCAAATGCAAAATTAAACACCTGAGGGTTTTTTTAAAAATTATTTCTTTCTACACCTTTGCCTTCTTAGGGTGGTGCAGAATAAACTTAATATGAAAGAAACTATTCTTCTATAAGGACGTGTAACAGAAACCGGTCCTGTATCATCACAAGCGACTTTCTTTTTTTGACAGACCTATGTTAGTATCTGTCTTGTTTTTTGACCTTTGATTTGGCTGTTATAATTTCAGACTGTTGGTATTTCTTCTTCCCTTATTACAGACAGACCATTGACATGTCTCCTAATTTTATTTTACCTTTTTTTCCCCCTGCACCCCTGACTGTGAAAAGCCTGCTCTTAACACAGTGGTGTTACCTTATGGTTTAAAAATAGCTTTTTGGATTCTTACTTCTACTGCACAGTACTGAAAACTCTCTGGGACAGAAATTCATATGAATGGATACACATATGTGACTATATCACACAGCTGGTAGAGAAAAAAAGAGGTGGTGAAGGAACAACAGATTGATGGTGACCAAAGTGAAATTGATATGAGTTGATTATGAATTGTTTTGTATTACATAATTTTCAATTGTGAGCTAGCAAACCATCATAGTTCATCAAATGCATAGCAGAAGCATGCATTAAGCTGTTAAGAGGGAAGTAAATTACCACTTTTTATATGCAACCTTTTCAGTTTATTTTTATTGCAAGATGTGGCTTGCACATTTTACAGTAGCCTCCAGATATATACCTTATGAATCTAGACCTTTTTTTTGGTTGAAAATACATCTTGAAATTGTTGTCATTCAAACATAGACATTATTTATCCTTCATGCTTCTGTTTTAAGCCCCCTCATGAAAAAGAAAGAGTAGGCAGTAGTCTGCAGCATTTGAGTAGCCCTTTCAAGAAGTTACATTCTAGAGAATTTTCACTGAGAGGTTCTGGCAGCTTTATAAGCTGACAGTGGGATGGATAATTAGTGTTTTTTGAAGGCTTGTATTTTTCTTAGAATTCTCAGCCTTTATTTTTCTGATGGTTGTTCATAAAATATCCCATGATCTTGGTTTTTTTAATGCACTGTCTGGATTTTTTTAGTGTTTAATACCCTGTATGAGCAGGAATAATTTGAAGAAAAAATTTACGAAAGCAGAGACAGAGTTGTGAAGGCTGCTGGGGTTTTTTTAGGGGTTTTGTTTATTGAGGAAGGCAAAATACTACAGTGTAATATGTTTCTACAATTTTCTTTTTTTTGTTTTACTGTAGTTAAAAGAAAGTTGCAAACTTTGATGCACTGAAGTCTTAATTGTGAATTTCATTTACTTGTGCTCCAAAAGAGAAATGAAATCTTTTGGATCAATGAAGTGTTTTGTGGTTTGGCAAAGTGTGGAGTCCAGTGCTGCAATAGCACAAAGACAGAAACTTTCTATGCTTTCCAGAAACTCTTTAGACATTTAAGACATGATTATAAGCATTAAATATCTAGGAAAAGTTGAACGTAGGAACTTCCCAAATCAGTTGTACTAGGCAGTGCATAGTGCACAAATGCCACCATAGTTCTAGTGAAGTTTTTCTTAACAACAACAACCAAAAGAAAAAAGTCAATATAATATAACTAGAAATTAAAATTCAAAGCACCAATGCCTGCTTGTTTACATTGAGCTTTCTGATATTTATACATTTACACTAGGTTCACACTAATAACCATTATAGATGTTCAAATCTAGGGCTGGATCCAAAAATTACCAAGCATTCTTCTCTTTTACTGTAGTTCTTGCCTATTAACATGCATACAGACTTTGTGGATCAATAAAAGCTGTGGGTGCCTAAGATGAGACTGAAATGGGGTTTAGGCACCTGCATTCAAAGCTGTGATGCTTAGGGTCCTCTGTTCAACTGCTGCCTCGTTTTAGAGGTGGTGTAGCTTTGCTTGTTTTTAAGCATTTTGTGCATCAGGAATTGTTGCTCTGTATATGCCGAGAACCACCTTAGCCTTCTTGCTCATTAAAACTTCAACTTCCTGAAGAATAATGGGCATTTGCACTAGTTTAGTTTCAGTTCCTGCTCAGACTTCTAAAATCTAGTTGGGCAGTTGAAGGAAGTTGAAAGCAAACATCATATGGAGAACATTTGCATGGGAATAGGTTGTCTTTGGTTTTGGCTTCTGTTCTCAAGGTTGTTGGTTTTGTTTTTGTTTTTTTCTTTTTTTTTTTTTAAATATTTTTAAACTATTCTTAGGTAATAATCAGATACAATTTGGAAACAACTTTAGGACTGTAGGGTAGTTCTCTTGTGGGTGTGCGTGCACCTTGTGATGCCAGGTATCTTTCATCTTTTTGTAGTTGTTAGCTTTCAGTGAAGGATTTAACAATGTTGCCCACTTTTCAGTAATGTTTAGCTCATACCTCCAAAGCATTATGCTTAAGGAGACACCAGTCACTATTCTTCCCCATCAAACTTTAAAAATTGAAAGGGAGCCTTGTCCAAAAGGGAGTTAATGGTAGAAAGACTTCCACAAGGAATTTACGTCTCTAAAACGTGAGTGGGCTAATCGTTGTCTAGGGCTGGAGGAAGGTGCCTGAAGACCTAATAATTCAAGTCTTGTTTCTCTTAGTATTGTTTTCCTTTCTGTTCAGCCTTCTTATTCATCTGGCTCTTACTCTGAGGCATCTGATTCCACTCTGCTGTCTGGAAGAACTGGGGCCTCCAAGCGATCAGGCTGCTGTCATTTAACAGTGTCCTTCCTGTCAACCAGCTTGTGTTTCTTCCCACTAGTTCTGACTTAATGACTATGGACTATGACTGTATTGCAGTGCACTAGGCACATACAAGTTCAGTTACTACCTTTCATCTGATGATGTGGCTCACATTATCACACAGCTGAATCACTTCTGATTGTATATCCAGCCCTGGCACAAGCTGCATCCTGCAGCAGCTGTCTTAGTAGTAGATTACAAGTCATGAAAATGGATCCTGTTGCTATGGGCAAGAAACAGTTTGAAGGAGTTTATGCTTTGGAAGCTTAGGTCTTTTTCGTAGAGCAGCATAACTAAAATAATATAAGAAGTCTTCATTTTGGGGGCAAAATAGCATAGAGAGGGTTTTCTGTTTACCTTTCAGCATCAGTTTTTCTTTCATGTTGCTTTCATGGTTCATATCCTAGGCTTCAGAGGTTCTGTCTCTTAAAAACTGCAGTTAAATTAGCATTGCACTAAATTAATACTAATGACAAGTTAATTAGTATGATGGCTCTTTTTAACAGGGGTTCCAGTGTCCCTGAAAATGATCGACTTGCTTCAATAGCAGCTGAGTTGCAGTTCAGATCCCTTAGTCGTCACTCCAGTCCCACTGAAGAGCGAGAAGGTGATTCTCACAGTAACAAATTGTGACCTGGATGTGCAGATGCTTTATGTCATTAACATATTTCTCTCTGTTCCCAGTTCTTACCCTTTCCAAAAATTTATTTCACCTCATCGCATTCAGAAATCTTAGATTTTTAACTTGTAGCCTTATATGGTCAGAGCAAGTCCTTCTGTTCTCAGGCATATCCAGTATTCTCTTGCCATTCTTATTGTTTCTGGATTTTGTCTGAAGGGATTTCCTGGTGCTATACTAAGTTCCAGTGTTCAAAATGAAATCAGTAATATGATTTCTGAATTAGATACCCCATTTGGTAGTAGATTTTGAAACACTGTTAATGAGGTATGAACTGGATCCATCAGGACAGTGAAGTGTTTTCTGTCCAGTTCTTTATCCCTGCAGTAGTCATATTACAAATACTTGCTGTTATTTGAATCTTGCAAGAAGGGACAGGATGTGTGACTTGATGTCCTGATCAGGGCCTCTCCTACAGGTTTCCCCATCCCCCTGTATATGTGGTATTTATTGCAACAAATACCTTGAAAGAATGATTGTGAAAATTAAAAGAAAGTACAAAATCTGAAGCAAAAGAGGGTTGATATTGTGGTCATCCACACTGGATTTCATAGAGAGAAATGCCTTAAAAATTTATGTTAAGAGGTGTGGGAGATTTTTTTCATCTTTGTTAGTTTTAAAACAAACGTTGAAAAGATTGTCTGCCTCACGCTTATTCCATGTTTTTTGTATCTGTATGAGAAGGAAGGTGGCTTAGGTTGGAATGAATACAAATCTTATTCTAAGGAACCTTAGAAAATTATTTTTCTACAGATATTTTGCCCTGAGTGCCCTGGCTAAAGTGCTTCCCTCAGTTGTGGAAGGAGAGCTCTGTTTCTATATAAATGAAATTCTGTTTTGTAATTTGTTTTCTAAAGAGAAGTCGATTTTGCTTTCAAGAGCATATGTTGCTCTACATGTAGGGTGTTTATTCCTATATGTAAGATCCTAGCTTCTGCTGAATATAGTGGCATAATCCTTAATAAGAGATAAAGCTACTTTTGTGCTCACACTATTATTTTTCTAGAGCCGTTGTATCCAAAAGGAGATTCAAGTGGTTCATCCCGGCGGAGTTGGGAGCTCAGAACGTTAATCAACCAGACCAAAGGTATGTGTTTGGGAGTCACTGTAATGTAATGTCTGTTAAATTGTACTGAAAGGTTGGATTTTATTGTGGATTGTGAAGAGGTTTTCACAGTTTTATACATAGGAGAAAAAATACAACCCTCATTGCAGGTATAGGATATTGCTAACAAAATCACAAGATCTTTCCCCAGTGTGGGATTTTCTTATTTTGGGTGTCTAATAGTGCGTGATCCCACATTGTTGCCTAAATTTAAGGATATTGTGGGGCCCCTTCCTCTCTGTCCTACTAGTGATTTTCATGAAACTGAAAGTAAATTGATTACTTCAGACGCGCTCCTATACTGTAGGAATCGATACATGAAGCTTGTTTGCATGTATTGTGGCAGGGTAGAACCTCAGGAAACATGAGAAAAACATTTCTGTCACATTAGAAACTGGTCTCATTATGTGTCTTACACAGAAGACAGGAAGAATTACAAATTCTTGTTTTGAAATCTAGAAGTCGAAACATAAATACTGAAGGAATTTGAGTTTGTTTAAACTAAAAAAGAATGAGGGAAAACTTGAAAATTTCTAGAAGATTGCTGTAATGGGAGCTGGTTTTACTGTCCACTGTGAATAAGACAAAGATTCTGTAGGTTTGAAACTACAGCAAGGCGTATTTAGTATAGAGGAAGTATTATTAATTATGGATAGGGGAGTAGAATATATAGTTTGGGAGTATCAGTAGCTCCATCCTTTGGGGACTACCTGGAACAGGTTAGGCTACTGGTGTCAGCAGTGACAGGTGTATAATTTTTGTGCTTTACAGAGAGGGGATGAACTAATGCTGCCCTGAGATCTCTTTGGTCTCACTAGGATGCTGTTTCATGACAAGACTTGAGAGCTGGAGTTTTTAATGCCTCTAAATCTTTGAAATAACAGATGCCATGAGTCTTTCAAGCAACCTCCTATATTTCTGTAGAACAAAACCTCACCTGTCTTTCTTTCCTTAATGCTTTTATGACCCTATTTCCACTATCAGAGGTTAGTTACAGGTCGAATGCAAACAAGTGTGTTGCATTTCATAAATGTGATTTCCTTGAATCAAGTAAAAGATGATTAGAAAAGTACCACTCTTCTCATTTTACCTTAGTTTTGTATATGATTCGTAAGTGATGGTTTCATATGTGATTGTTAAAATGTCTTATTCCTTTCCTACATCTTAATTAGAATCACAAAACAGTTTTCTTTTAACTCTGGTCACTTCATATGACATCATAAGGTAACAAAATGTAACAGCGAATATTCCTCAATCAAGGAACTTGTTCATCACTCTGTTTAGACACTGCTTCCAAGCAAGCCCCGATGGAAGCTGTTCAAAAGTCTGTTCAGTTGTTTGAAGAAAGGAGATACAGAGAGATGAGAAGGAAGAACATCATTGGGCAAGTTTGTGACACACCGAAATCTTACGATAATGTCATGCACGTAGGTTTGAGAAAAGTGACTTTCAAGTGGCAGAGAGGAAACAAAATTGGTAAGTTCTTTATACTTTCATTTATCAAGCTAAAATACCAAACTTAATATTCGTGAAGGAAATCAAAGACTGTCTTTAAAAGTCGTGGGTCTCTGCGTAGGTATTATCAGCTTTACTGAAATCAAAATGTTAAAATACAAAATACTGTTGCAGCTAGGATTTTCTTAATGTAGCATGCCACTGAAGTTTTTTATTGGTCAAATAACAGGAAACAAGAAGAAGGATTTGGTTAGGATGATTACTTAGGTATGATCGTGTGATATCTGCATGTGTTTAACTCTATAAAATGTTCCAAGTTTTACATTTGGAAGAACCAGAAATATGAATGGAAATGAGTTCGAACTCTGGGGTTTAATTCACCAATCTTATTGTTCCCCCCATATGATAATTTTTTACTCTCTGGTTTGGGATTTTGGGGGAAAACCTTTGCTCTTGAGAAGTTTTCTTTCAGGTCAGCTGATGAATGTTTTTACTTTTATTCAGCTTGAATTCAGGGCTATGAATGTGGCATTAGGTGTTTGAGTTAAAAGCTACCTGGAGTTTTAAATTAAAATAAAGGTAAAAAGCGTTGACAAGCTGCTTTCAGTGATGTTTCCTCATTGCAGTTGATGTACCTATTGCTTGTTGAAGGTAGTGTATTGAATTTGCCTTACTCTAATTTTGCAGGTGAAGGCCAGTATGGGAAGGTCTATACCTGTATCAGTGTTGACACTGGAGAGCTGATGGCTATGAAGGAAGTGAGTACTGTGTCTATAAGAATCACTGCTGCCCTTGTTTTTTTCTAAACCAAAAGTGGGTGACATAGGAGGCATTGAGGGTTTCTGCACATTGCTGTTAGCTAACGGGGAAAGGATGGGAAGACAAATTGCATCTTCATGTAGCCACAGCTGCTGTTAGCACTTTTTCCTCCTTAAGCTGGTTTTCAGTTTATAACTTTGAATTTAAATGTATGTAAAATGGATAACGTGTTTTTTTCTAATCTCATAGTGTCGTTGTGAGCTTAAATGAATGCTTGTTTAATATATGTGAACTTCCATTAAGAGAGCTTAAATAATTTTGAAAGATTAGTGAAAACTGTACACAAATTTATATTTTACTTTGTAGTGGTTTGTCTCACATTTTATTACCTTTTTGTTCATTCCTTAGAGCAAATGATAGGAAGTGTGACATCAGATGTTTATCAGCTTCTCCTGTAGTGTAAGCTAGGTTGAGTAACAAAACTGCTGACTAACTTGGTGGGTACAGAAAATCTAGTTTTCAGGATAGAAGTAAGTAAAGCTGTGTAGGCGTAGAGATCTGTTTCCCCTACAACACCTTGTGGTTGTTTTTCTCTTAAATCATTGTTTAGTTTTAATGTGTTTCTGCATCTTTAGACAACTGCAAGCATTAACTGTTCACAGCAGTTGCTGTGACAGCCATTGGATGTTGCAGCAGCTACATTTTATGTGCCAGTTCTTACACACAAAATGCGTATGTGATCTCCAAGGTGGGGAAAAGCAAGACTGGGCTTGTGCTTAACTTCTTGTACCATACTCATTCACTGACTAATACCAACACTTGAAATTTTGTTGCTGTTACGTTTTTTCTCCTGATGAAATAAGATTCCCGCCCCCCCCCATCAATAGCACTCTGTTTCTGTAATTCGAAGTTGCTTTCTAGATGCAAGTGCTGTTTACAGATTAGCATGTGTGTGCTCTTTAGCAGAAGCTGAAGTAAACTCATAAATAGATCTTATTTGACAGATGTTTGTTTCACTAGGCTTGAATGCAAACTATTTGCAACTTCCAAATAAAAGGCTTTTCTGGATTTCTTTAAGAATAACTTGGGAGAAGATAGATTTATTGATTTTTTTTTTTTTTAAGCTGGTTAATAACACTGCATTCCCCTGCCCTTGCACCAAGATTTCATCACACTTTATTACCTCAACCACAGCGTCATTAAAATGACTTCAAATTATAGTGGACAGGCTTTACTACAAATACATAGTATTGCAACTGTGCATTAGGGAATATATATATATATATATATATATACACGTATATAAAATACTTGAATATCATTTGTCACCTTTTTGTAACCTTCATATATTTACTTTTACCACTGTTTGAGTACAAACTGTGTCCTGGAATTGTTATACAGAACATAACAATCATAACATCCTAGCAACTGAAGGCAAAATATATTGATTTATTTCTTTAGGAGTTGTCCTGCACTCAATTAATGAAGCTTCTATTTTCTAACAGTATGGTAAAAGTAGCATCTTCCATAACTTGCTATTCATCTTGCTTATCTTTGTGCGGTTAGGAGATTTAAACCAGTTTTTCAGAACACCTGATAATGTTTTTCCTCATTAATGAAAACATGTTTGTTTCATCAAAACCTGTATTTGTTCCATGCCACACCTTTTCATTGCAGCTGCCTCATTCGCAGTGAATAAACCCCTCAAAGAGATCCCTTAGGCTCTCTGGTGATGAAGTACCTGGCAGAGAGTCTTTGTTGAATGCTAGCTCTCTCTGATGGTGCTTTCAGATTCTCTTGTATTGTGTCTGCCTACCATACTGAAGCACAGAAGATATTTGTATGTGCACATGTGTATTTAAGGAACAGCATTGTGCTCTTACAAAGTTTAGTTGTGTGTAATTTTCCAGAAATAGCTTAGTGTGCTTTATTTGTTTCAGTTTAGGGATGGAGAGGGGTATTTTGGGGCTTTTTGTGTGATGACAGTTTAACAACAACAACAATAAGAAAAAAAGCTTTTTGTTGTGTTTGAGTTTAGGATGGGTTGTTTGCTTTTTTTGTCCCTTATTAATTTGAAATAGCAGAAAAAAAATGACAAATCTTTCTTGCAGATAAGATTTCAACCTAATGATCACAAAACCATCAAGGAAACAGCTGATGAACTGAAGATTTTTGAAGGCATCAAACACCCTAATCTGGTTCGTTATTTTGGTGTGGAGCTCCACAGGGTAAGAAAACAAATTATTTGGGCTTCTTTATAAGGCAAAGAGAAAATTTTAAGAAGCTTTGCATTATTGGAAGTTTTTACCTGAGAACATTCTAGTTAATTTTGTCTGGTTATCTCTGTGAATAGCAGTGTGTCTATTTTCCTCTGGATATTGAGGTCTCTGAAACATAGTTTGGAGAGACTTTTTGGAACTGGTACATAAACAGAGCAGGCTTAAAATTAGTGAATAGACTGAGTAATGCTGGAGCTATTCTATGCTGCTATTCTGTTGAACTGGTCTAAAAGCAAGTTATATCATATATGGTATGGTAACTTCTGTATGACTGATATCTACCATATGTAGATAAAGACTGGACAGGCTAAAACCTGTCCCTGTTAGCAGCAAAGGTTGTACTCATATTGTATCATGTTGATTCCTGGAAAAATTTTGTGCTGGCATTTAAATCTTGATGCCAGACAAGTATTGGAATTCAGCTAGCACCTCTTCAGAAGGAGAAAGCAAGTCTTCTTCCTTGAGCAGCAGAACTAATGAAATGTATGAAATGTATGAAATGAAATGTATTTTTCTGTGGAGTTGGATTCCAGAGTTGTGTGCTGAGATACCCAACTTTTTATTACTTTCTGCTTCCCACATGCTCTTCCCACTTGTGGGTCTCAAGTCCTGATGTCTTGCTGGAAAGTGCTGCTTGGATTTGACTGATTTGCTCAATATGGAATAAGTTGTTTTGGTGACCCATTGCTGGTTTAGAAGGGGACATAGGCTACTTTCTGCAGTTCTCTACTTGGAGACACAAATTTGGGTGTCTATGCTACTGGCTCGCTGGTTTCTCGGACTAGTGTCTAAGAGCTTGGTGTCTTTGCCATCTTTTTGTATTAATTCAGTCTGGCTGAAATCAGCTGGGTTTGGAGACAGAGTGGGAGCAGCAACCTAATTTTTCCGTAACGTGAATTAGAGTTGGTGTGCTTGTTGAAGCCAGAGCAAAGAACAAAAAACTTGCCCATCCCAAATAATCAACACATGATACTGCAGGAACTGGGACAGAGAGAGGGGATAAAAAACAAGCTCAAAACATCATTTTGTGCCTTTTTCTTTCCCCTTCTCTAAATAAGCAAAAAATCTCTTTACACTTTTGTGTAATATGCCTGCAAGATTTACAAAGTGTCTTTTGGTTGATGCCAAAGCACTGTATTTTTGTGCCACCAAATAGTATCAGTTATGTGTAAATGATGCAGACAGGCATGTAGCAGAGAGTTTTCTAGCTGTACAATAGAATATGTTAGGTTGCAGCATGCTAGAGAGAATAGAGTTCTGAAGAGATGATTTATCAGATATTTTATGGTAAATGATACTTTCATTAAGACATTATGTGATACTTTTATTATTCATTTAATGAACAATGAAGGATGTAAGGAAAACTTTATCTTAATTCAGTGTTTAAAATATAAAAAATTACACCCTATGCAATCTGGTTTGGTTCCCACAACAGGAAGAAATGTACATCTTCATGGAGTACTGTGATGAGGGCACTTTGGAGGAGGTATCAAAACTGGGCCTTCAGGAGCATGTCATTAGACTCTACTCAAAGCAGATCACGATTGCTATCAATGTACTACATGAACATGGGATTGTTCATCGAGACATTAAAGGTAATGTTAAACAGAAAGGTAATGTTTCAGTGTGGTAGATGAAAGCGGGGGAAGGATGGGGGGATGTGTTTGGATATTTAGTGTGCATTATCTATGTAGCCATTATTTGTATAAAGCCTTCCGCTAACTTTTCAGTTTACAAGTTATTGGCTAGTTTCATGCTTTTTCTTTTAAGTGTAGATTGTAAAAAACATTCACAATTGTCATTTCAAACTCATAAATTTTGTCCATGATTTATATAGTTATTTTAGAGGTTGTTAATATTGTTTGGGATTTATCTAAACTCAATTATTAGTCCTTGTATTTTTAGTCATAATGTGCTGAGTTATGTAATGCTGTTTCCTTCTTGTCTGTGCAAGTAAGTGGTGTTTTCTGGAGCTGACAGGCAGTGTACAGTGTTAGAGTTGTGCATCAGAACTTGCCCTTGTGATTCCATTTTCCCGAAGAGTTCTAGAATTTCAGATGAACGGCTGATTAAACTTGGTAACAAAACCATTGTTATAAGAACTTATTTTAGGATATCCCTTTATCTAGTGTTTTTTTTTCCATACATTTATCTTCTGGTGCCTGGCTGTCAGCATTTGCTTACATAATTAGCAGACTGAAACTACAGTAACCAAAAGGGGGGTTGGGTTTGGCTTTTAGGATACCCAGTGTCAGTCCTCATTTCAGGTTCATTTTTCTTTTTCTGCGCCTTCCAACAACATCCTCCATGCCTGGTTATCTTGGTTTTGTTAGTCTGGCATATTTGGCTCACCGATGGCAGGAAACTTAGGTGAAGGTAGGGGAAGCAATGCACACAATATGCCCTGTGAATGCTCATTTTGTGACAAGGCAGTGCAACCCAACGATGCTGGGTTTCTATGTCCCTCTTGCTCACAGGGTTTTGAATCACCGCAGCAGTGTAGGAGGTTCCCAGTTGCTCTTGGTCCTTTGGCCTCGTGCTTCTCATTTGGGAAAAGAACTATCTACGATCCAGAGGCCTTCCACCCAGGTAGGCCACTCTTGAGTCAGTTTTGGCTTTTTTTTTTTTCTAGAAAACACTTTCCCTCACTCCCATTCCCCAGCAATCTTACCTTTTCTGGTTCTCCTTCCTCACCAAAGGTTTCTCTCCAGTTGTGGATTTCCCTTTGTGCTTTTCACAGTTCCCTCCTTGCCCTTTCTTGATCATTCCTTGTCCAGGTTCTGCTTAGCTGGAGTATGCTCTCCTGGAAGCTCGTTGTGATAAAAATCCAAGGCCGGCTGACAGGGATTTCTTTTGTGCTGCTCAATGTCATTATGCTGATATCTGGATATGTTTCCAAATAGGTCTTCTGCTCTTCAGGGAAATGCATGGAGTGAGAAAAGCTGTTTAACAGAACTGTAACATTGTGTTATCTGAGGGCATTTCTGTCACAGCAGGTTCCTTACATCAAATGTTGGGGTGTTTCTTGAGAGTAACTGAGGGTCACTGCAGGCACCTCTATAGACCTTCCTGAAACTCCATGGCAGAATATAAAGACAGACAACAGAGGTTATTTTTATAAAGGTTACCTGATGCATTGCAAGTCTTTTGCTCTTTGACTTCTTTTATGCTAACATTGCATCCCTAAGTTTTCAGGCTAACAGCAGTAAAGAACACCTAATTTAATTTTATCTCTCGTGTAGACTGGTACTCTTATTTTTCTGATAGGGAAAAATGACCTTCAGACTGTTAAAACTGCTTTCCTATGAAAATCTCGCTGTCAGATCATGCTAGATCTCTCATGGCCAGTTTGTTAAACATCACTGGGGATCTGTTTCTTTTAGCAGCAGATAAGCAATTCTTATAATGATTGTTTATCTGTCTCCTGGAAGACACCTGTACTTGGTGTCTGCAAGTACCTTGTGCTCAAAAATAGACTTTTGGTTAGTAGTGTCCCCTTGTACCACCGTTGTCTTTCAGATGCTATTATGGCATCCAGCTCTATGAGGGTAAAAGACAAAGCAAGATGCAGCTGCCAAAAACATGAGAGCAGACAGAGGATTGTGTTGGCTGATTGTTACATTTGGCTGCACTGCTTTTGCTTAGTCTGCATCATTGTGAAAAGCAGGTGGTGCTGGTATGTAGCAGGAGATAGTCTCTTGTGAGACTCTTTTAATCTCTGTTCTGGGTATTGAATTTTAATTCCTGTGGCTAAGTCCAGTTTTCTTGGTTAGAATTATTTCACTTTTTGTAAGGAAGCTGTTCTGGTCAGTGATGGAGAATGATGGAGGAATATTTAACGCTGGAGGGAACCTGTGGACATCTCTGAGGCCTCTGTCCTAAACAGGGCCAGCCTCAGTATCAGATCCAATGTCAAATCAGATCAGATTGCTCAGGACATTGTTGAGATGAGATACATTGTTGAGGTGTATCTCCAGGGATGGAGAGACCCTATTCCAATGACTGACCTATCCCCACTCTGAAAAGCGTTTTCCGGATAGCTCCCTGGAATGTGCAGAGCTTGCTGTTGTGTCCACTGCCACGAAACCATTCCAGAGTGTGCCTTTGAGGGAAAAGTCTGTTTCCACAGTCTTGCTATCCTCCCGTTACAGAGCTGAAAACAGCAATAAATCCCCTCGTACACACACTCCCCCGAGCATCTCTTCTTCAAGCTGAACAAACCCATCTTGCAGCCTTTCCTTGTGTGTTGGGTGCAGCCCTCTGAACACCTTGGTGTCACTCTCCTGGGTTTGCTCCTCTCTTGTGCTGGAGAGCCTAAAAACAAGACTCAGCACTCAAGGTGTGGTCTCACAAGTGCTGAATTGAGTGGAATTAATCAATGAGGCCATGCCTGGTGGATTCTCTTCAGGAGAGGGCATGTTCCTGAAGAGTTCTTGGATGAATACAGAAAATGAAAGGATTGTATCTGAAGCTTTAGTAATTCAGAAACCTGTGAAGGAGATGCTCTATATGAAAAAGTCTTCATCAAACTGCTACTGTATTATTGTCTTCTTGTTAACCTTGTTGTTAGCTCAAAACTTCTGCTATCCTGCCTTCCTGATGAACACAAATGAAGGAAGGTCATTCAGCAAGAGATGAAAAACTGTGCAACAGGAGACTGTGGGGCATGTGTCATGGCTCTCTAAGAGACTGAGAAAAAGTATGTGAAAGCTGGTTTTCTCATCCAAGAGTAGCATTTGGCCTGCTTGTTTCTTGAATGAATTTGGCTGCTGCACTGCTTAAGCACTGGCTGCGGAATGTCTGAGCTGCCTCTTTTTCTGGAATTACAGCACAGCCTTCAGTGGGGCTTTTGGTGCTGCTCCATGGACTCAGGATTTCCACCAAAATATTTGGACTATCATGCTAATGCAGTTTTCACTGTTCTTACTATGGGGCTGATTTGACAGAGGTACAGGGCATGAAACTTGAGTTTAAACGCTTTAGGTTTTGGCTGCTCTAGCAGGAGTGTGGCTTTTGACACTTGCTCTTTGCCATGTGCCCAGGAGGACTTGTGGTGTCACAGCAGCAGGGCTGTGCACAGCTGGGCAACCTCCTGCCTCTGCCGAGTGCATCCAGTGACAATGCTTCAGACAGTGTATGTAGTAAGGGGAGAAAAGGAACAGATGGGGTGGGTGGTCCCTTTCTGCTGTTTTATTCGTGGTCTTTGGTTTTATTTTGCCTATTAACCATGCATTAATGTAGGAATTCCATTACATTCCCAGTAGTGTTAACTGTCAAAGGTAATAAGCATCAGGCATCTTCAAAGTACTGCCCTCTTCTCTGCTCTTTGGGTTCTGCTGGGTTCTGTGCAGGTTTCATTTAACAAGGAGACCCTTTTTAAAGGCTCCTTCTACAGTCTGGTCTTGGTTTCTGAACAAGCAATTTACAAAACAGGCTCCAGCAACAGCATGTCAGTGGAAGCTGACAGAAAGTGTCTGCAACATGAGTCCTCAAGTGCTGTCTCTGTCTTCTTGGTGAAACTTTGGTTCAGTGCTTTATTCCATTTGACAGTTCCAAGTGCTTTCAGGAGAAGGGCTCACAGGAGCTTTCATGGTAACACTTAGGCTAAATTGTCATTACTTTTTATTAAAAGGGACAAACTGTAGTTTGAAAGGCCTTGGAAGAAGGTTCTGAACTGTGTTAATCTTAACTATTCCAGTAGCCTAAACTCAGTCAGAAGAGAGACTGTTGAACTTCAGCACTGCCAGGCTCCACCCACTGTAGTAGTTGGAAACCACTTTGTAGCCTTCTGTGAAATTTTCATGTTGCTTTCTTGACGAATGGAAACCCAGGTTTCCACAACATCCTTGAAAAAGTGTTTGCTAGTGAGGACTGTTTTTCCTACACTCCTTGTGCAGGCTAAGTGCATCTACTTTCTGACAAGCAACTGCCAAAGGAAAAAGAAGCTGTCACTCTCCTAATGCATTGGCCATACTTAGTGTCCCATCAAGCAGCCTTCTTGTACTGCTTTGTGTCTTTCTGGGTCCTCCTTCATTCAGGAAGCTGAGGGATGGTCTACCCAGCTCCATTACACATGCCTATGATTGCAGGGTGACTCTGAACAGAGGTCCCACTGATGGCAAACTGCAGAATCCAGTGAAAGAATTCTGGAGTATGTGCAGGCATCTGAATGCCAGAAGTGGAAAACCACTGGACACAATGTACAGAAGAGTTGTATTCCCTGAACATTATTTCTTTCAGGACTTGTAAAAGCTACAGTAACTAAAGGTTGGAATTTAATTCTGTTAATGATTTTGATCACCCATTAATTGCAGTTCTGTGTAACATCTCTTGGACTAAATAGTTATCAACTATTGCCAGAGTAGTCAGAGAGTCCTTTGAGAAATGGGCAGGGTTTTAGCTTCATTGACCTGCTCTGTCTTTTTTTGACTTGAGGTTTTTTGAGGATTGTTTGTATTCTCTGTGAATATCTTGGGGATCCCCAACCAAGTGATTGGGAAAAAGTTATTAACTAAGACAACACAAAGGAGGAGCAGCCAAGAATTTCTGCAGTGCTCAGGGTGGAACAAAAGTGAGAAACTTTGGAAGGTTCTATTGAGATGACCCATTTTTGAATGAATCTTTTGTGTGACATGGGCAGAGGCTATGTGTAGTGAAATCCTCAATATCTGCCTACTCCTAAAGTAGGTGAGTAGTTTTGTTTTGTGCATACCATCCATCTTTCCTCAAGAAAGATCACAGCTGAAGCTCTGTTTCTGCCAGGTGATACTTGCAACCTACTTGTGCTTTGATTGTGATACCTGTAGAATCTGAAATGTGGTGTGACATAAGGAGCTCCTTCTGCTTTACCTGTTTTCTGTTGCTGTCAACATGAGTATTTTGGCAGGATGCTGAGTTAAAGAAAACCACAGGTTGTCAAAACCACTTGGCTTATTTTGCGTTGTTGTGTTGAACAACTGACTCGAAGCCATTTGCAGACTCCCCTTGGAGATTCTTAACTATGCTAGGGAATTTTATTAGTGTAACCTGCCAGTATAGCCAGTTATTTTAATGGTAGTCCTCCTCCAAAATTACTCTGGAAGTAAAGTGCAATGGAGTAGGCACTTGGTAGTATATGTAGTAAAAGGCTCCAAGCTCTGTTTTGCAAGTCAGCTGTGACCACAGAGTCATTGAGGTTGGAAAAGACCTCCAAGATCGAGTCCAACCTTTGATTGACCACCACCATGTCAAACAACTAAACCATGGCACTGAGCACCATGCCCAGTTGTATCTTGAATACTTCCAGGGGCAGTGACACCACCACCTCCCTGGGCAGCCACGTTCAATGCCTGACCATCCTTTCAGTGAAGAAATTCCTCCTGTGTCCAACCTGAACCTCCCCTGGTGCAGCTTGAGGCCACTTCCTCTTCTCCTGTTGCTGGTTGCCTGGGAGAAGAGTCCAACCCCCACCGGCTTACACCCTCCTTCCAGGCAGTTGTAGAGAGTGACAAGGTCTCCCCTGAGCCTCCTCTTCTTCAGGTTAAACACCCCCAGCTCCCTCAGCTGCTCCTCACAGGACTTGTGCTCCAGACCCTTCACCAGCCTTGTTGGCCTTCTCTCAACTTGCTCCAGCACCTCAATGTCCTTCTTGTAGTGAGGGGCCCAGAGCAGGACACCCAACTTGAGGTGCAGCCTTACAAGAGCTGAGTACAGGAAGATGATCTCTTCCCCCATCCTGCTGGCCACACCCATTTTTATTGACAAGCATGATACCATCTGCCTTGAAGAGATACAAGTGGGAGGGACACAGCAATGGCCTCTGCCAGGAAGCAGTTTCTTTCTAGTTTAATGCTTACAAGGAGAAGCACTGGAATTCCTGAAGGAGTAATTTCTTGTAAGCTTGTATGGAAAGCTGTTTAATTTGCCTGCCATACTGCCTTTTTTTTTTTTTCTTGAATACTTGTCAACTTCCAGTACACTTCATGTTAGCACAAACCCACCAGAACATCTTTAATGCTGTCATATTCCACACTTAATTCACAGGCAAAGATCTAAGTGTGAATTCAGCTATTACCCACTGCAACTTCAAGGCTATATTGAGAAGCCCTCATTGCTCAATTCAGCTCTGGCTTAAACAAGTGTTACTGTGTTTCCTTGTGTTTCCTAGGAGCCAACATCTTTCTTACCTCATCTGGACTGATTAAACTGGGAGACTTCGGCTGCTCAGTGAAGTTGAAGAACAATACCCAGACAATGCCTGGAGAAGTGAACAGTACCTTGGGGACTGCAGGTAAGGAAGCTTGTGCTAGGCAGGTACTTGTCTAGTTACCATAAAAGAAGATACCTCTGCCAGAAGTCTGGGCTGGAGTAAAACCATGTGTGTTTCAGGGAAAGTTGATTTTACCTTAGCTAGTTTTGTGCTTTATATCCAGAAGCCAAAACAATCAGTGAATGATACAGTGTAAAAGATAAAATTGTATTTGTCTTTAACTATAGAGATGCTAGAGCATGTATTTTCTGGGGTTGTATTTTTCTCTGCAGCCTTACTGAAACAGTGCTCTTTTCACTAAACAGCTGCTTAATCGATTTTTAGAAACTGGCAGTAACTGAAAGCATGTACTGTGACAGCATTTTTGCTATGCCTTTTCAAACTGAAAGACAGTTGTGCTGAAAATGTGTCAAAGAACAAGAAACCAGCAAATGGCAAAACTTAGCAAGCAAACACGAGTAGTAATTCATTGAGTATTTAAAAAAGCATTTGGTTTACCCAGTCAGTCACTTGATGTATACTGTTCCTTCTGCTGTATGAACTGATGGCATCATATATGTTGTTTCAAAGCATACATGGCTCCAGAGGTAATCACTAGAGCTAAAGGAGAAGGGCACGGACGTGCAGCAGACATCTGGAGCCTGGGCTGTGTTGTCATAGAGATGGTCACTGGCAAGGTAGGGATGTTTCATGTACTGATGAAATGCAAACTGTTCTCAGCAGTTTTTCTGCACATTCTGGTCCCATTCTCAGCAATTTGTCACACTTTAAGTCTGCAAAGACTGGGATGGTTTTTCATTTCCTGGAGTACAGACATATATGCTCTAGTGGGTAGAAAGTTGCTCACTAAAGCTTGCACTTAGCAATGCTGTTAACTGTTGCAGAGGCCTTGGCATGAATATGAGCACAACTTCCAGATCATGTATAAAGTGGGGATGGGTCATAAACCTCCTATTCCTGACAAAGTCAGCCCAGAAGGGAAAGACTTCCTTTGCCACTGCCTGGAAAGTGACCCAAAGATGAGGTGGACGGCCAGCCAGCTTCTCGATCATCCTTTTGTCAAGGTTTGTCTGATGACTTTGGCTACAAAAACTGCAGATGGGAATTGGGAACAGCTTTTAGTCAGCTTCTTTGTTTTCAGTGATGCCACAGGGCTTGGTACCATTGTGAGTGGCTGGTAGCAAGTTGATGCTGTCCATGAAACATGGATTGGCAACTTTCCAGAAGCCTGTGTTGTTTTTAGCAAGCATTTGACTAGGACCTGGTGTGCACCATGCATTAAACTCTCACTGCTGCTTTGAAATGCATTATCTTTATGTTAAAAAGACAAGTCAGGCTTCAACTCAGTGTAGCCAATTGGATCCGAGGGGCTCTGCAGCAAAAACTTCCAAGTACAAATGCAGATTTTTAGAGATAAGGGCCCCCACCATAAAAAGTGAAACTAGCACATGCTTGAGAATTCTTCCATTCTTCTGTGCAAGGGGCTGCTTTTCTTCTAAGTTCATACTTAGGGTCATACTGAATGTTTTATCTGGCAGCTGGTGTAACAGTCTGCAGTTCTTGCATGAACCGCGGTGTGATGCTTTCCTTTAAGAACAGGCAAATATTGTCAGCTACAAATTGAGCTGTACTAGTAACTTCTCTTTTTAAGAAATGGGAGCACAGTAGGTTATTGAATTCCATCCCATTTTCCAGCATAAAGTTGATCACTTTGGTGTTTTGGTTCAGTGGCAGTGTGTTTGGGATCAAATGTCCTCCCTCAGCGGTGCAGCTGTAGCAGATCCCATCCATCACAGAGGTGCACACTGCCTTAGGCACCTGAAGGATGCACGGTGACAGTGGGAATGTCAGTACTCCCATACAAACACTTGTAATGCATTATTGCGTAACAAGGGAGGAAAAAAAAGCTTCAAAGATGTGAAGGTGCAAAAGAAATTGATCCTTTGTCATATTCTTGCTGCAGGAGGGAGATGACTGAAATAACTGCCTTTTGCTTCCTTCCCAGGTTTGCACAGACGAAGAATGAAGTTACTCAATCTCTGTCCTTTTCTATTCTGACAAGATTTTAATCACTACTGTATGTAATATTTACATAAAGACTGTGCTGAGAAACAGTATAAAAGTTGACCTTAACGAAGACTGCACAAGTGACGGTGTCACTTCCTCTGCTGCTCCTGTACATTTTACTCGGCACATGTTGCCCACGCGACGTGTCCGCAAGTTGGAAGAAGCTGCATGTTTCAGTGAAAGTGCCATTACTACTGTATATGGACCATACCCTTTTTGTTCCTTCTCCTGTTTCTCATTTGATTGAGAACTTGTAATGTTAATATGTAGTATTTTTGAACTTTCTAGGTTCAGAAAAATGCTGTAGTGTTATCAGGCGTTTATGGACCTTGTTTTTTAATCTGTTTGAGTGCACTGACTGTGAACTTTTACTGGGGTTTTTGTTTATTTGTTTTTGGCAAGCTTCAGATTTGTTATGCACAAGGCTGATTAATGAAATTTAAAAAAAAAAAGGTTTTTCTCAATAAATGGTTTATTTTAGGAGATGTTGGTGAAGGGTTTTTCTTCCAAAAATCAGTGTGGGGCTGTGTTGCATTTTAAACTTTTTTGCAACATTGGGATAAGACTACTAAGCTGACCTAACTGGAATAAGCTGCTCTTAACATTGCAACAGTCAAGTGTTTTGTCAAGTTTCAAGATGTGTAGTGTGAGATGCTTCTTACACAAGTGTTAAGAGAAGTAAGGTTCCCCCTTTCATCGCCTTCTCCGGAAAGAGGGTGATGGGCAATTTCTGACACTGCCTTTTATCTAAGGGGTAACTTCCTTCTTGAACTGTATGCACTGTGAACAGGGAGTGCCCTGCATGGCCTTTCTGTCTTCTAGAAGAGAACTGTACAAGATGGTTCTTGTGTTCTGTTTGGCAAAACCAAGAACCTATTTTGAAAACTTGCTTCTGATCCTGGGCTTTCATTTCCCCACCACGCCCCAGTTGTCATCAAGGAAGAGAGATTAGAAGTGGTTTACAATTGGAAGATATAGCCTGCAATGCATGATCTAGTTGATATTTTTTTTTACTTGCTATTACAAACAGGTGACTTAAAACTGTTACCTGTAAACATTAATGCAAGTTTACATATTCCTGTTACACCTTTAGACTTAAAATAGGTAACTTAAAACTTGCTTTTAGTATTTGGTTTTATATTCTAGTGTCTCGTCTCTTAATCCACAAATCCTTGATTAGTCACAGGTGTGGGGTGAGCTGTTGAGGAGGTACCACAAAATCTGACGTTTCTAGAAAAGTACGAGCCTTGCTGTGCATGTCACCTGTGCATGTATTCAGGCTCTCAAAAAATATAATGCTGAATTTAAACAAAGACTTCCCCTGCTTTTCACTTCTCTATTTTCAGTTCTGTGATAAAAGGGGAAGTATGTTGTCATCCTCAGTAAAGGAGTATGAAAGTACCTGAGGTAAAAATGTCCCTCCAGCCTGCTGTGTGCTTCACTTTGCAGTATAACAGAAGTATCTGAGTGATTTGTGTCCTCACTTGCCTTGTTTCAGGTGCCCTTGAACACAAAACAGGAACTGTGGACAGCCTTTAGGAGTCAGGATAGAGGTGACAAACTGTTACAAGTGTGTTCTTGCCAACCAAAAGAAAACTCAGTCACTGAACATCAGCTTTTTATACTTTTATTTTTGTATAAACAAACATTAAGACTAATTTTATTAAGGCAGTTGTAGAACATACAGTTGCTTGTGGGGATGAGGGGCAAACACTGCTTCCTAATGACCTATGTCATTCTTTTAATACAGTGAACTGGACAAGTTTAACTTTGGCAAGGACCATTAAGCTTTCTCTGTTTGTCAGTGAGTGCTGGAAGGGCCTCAGTGGTGTGCCAGGACTTGCAGAAGTGCTTAGGAGGATGGATCCAGGAGTGGCATGTTTGGCCCTCAGCCTAATCTAAGGGTTGGACCCAGGGGAATGGGTATGAAATAATCTCTGCACTCTTTCAGAAATATTTACTTGTTTGGTACTTCCCTCTGGGAGAAGTGGCACTGCATGCAGTTGGAGGGGAAAGGACTGAGATTCATAAGGAAGGCTGAATGTTCCTTGCTGCATGTTAAATCTGTGGCTCTTAGGAAGGCAGAGCCTTTGTCACTCCACGAGTATGTATTTGCTGCTCAGAACTACTCACCCACCACCCTGAGAAAAGGCCACTGGACCTGCCAGGTAATGTTTAGAGTAAAAGGCTACCCTGGAGAGGCCTTTCCTTTCTTCTCTCCCACCCACTTTGAAACTCTTGGGTACAGTGTCTTCAGGTCTGGCTTGTTAATGTGCCTGATCATTACTACAGGATGTAATGCTCAGTTTTTCACTGCTAGGAGCGTTATAGCAAATAGAGTGCAGGGAATGTGCTTTATTAGATAGCATTGTAAATATTGCAGTAGTTTCTACTCTTGGGCTCTGTTTCATGTTGGAAAAACTACATCAGAGCCCACGTTTCTGTTCATGACATCATACAACCTATTCCAGAAAGCTTCAGAGTGTAGGGAATGCATGTGTACAGAATACGTACGAGGAAAAAAGCCCCCGAAGCCAGTCTCTCACACTTCCCATGGTCTGTTCCTTCATGGTGTAAACTTTACTGCCTCCACTATCCATAAACTTACTGCTCCAAGCACTACTTCACCTGCTTTTTAGGTGCTGCATATTAAAAAGGTGAGTTTCTAGAGTATCTGATGTACTGAATAGCAAATACATATTTCATGGAATGATTCAAACTGTTATTAGTCTGTTTCTTCTGGCCTCAGTGTTATTATATGAAAAGAGACATGTTTTTATAGCAGCTTCTAGAATAAGACTGCTTACTTTCTTCACTAGAGACTATCATGGTTTAGTCCTGTGCCTAGTGAAAATGGACTATCTTTGAAAGTGCCAATCACAACCTCCACTACTCAGTGTCAGGATCTGTAGACTTCAAAAAATTGGGATTTTTTTCCAATCATAATTGCTGTTAGTTAATATCCCCTCTTTTCCTTTTTTCCTGCTTTAAATAAGTTCTTTCTATTAACCTGCAGATCCTTAACTCTAGAAGTTTAAAAACAGGAGGCGGCTGCCCTGAAATCAGTACTGGGAATGTCAGAGCAACCCCACTTCCCTCAGAGCTTGATTCTAATTTTATTTAATTCAGAAGGGTGTCAAATAAAGTTAAGACAGACATAAAAAATGAGCTATACCCACTGTCCTAGGTCTCTCTCCTAGTTCCCCTCTCCTCCCCAGAAGAAAATAATTTACTATTACTTAGGCTGACTGTTATGAGGCACCAAATAAACTAATTTATCAGAAAAGACAGACAAGCAGCTTAATTAGGATCACAACAGTACGGGTGTGGGGCATACATTTTAATGCACACTTTGCATTATTTCACTACACCATGCCCAGTTATTTTCTTTCCCTAATTGTTAGGATGGCCTGAAATTTTAAGTGTTATTTAAAGCCTTGGATGGATGGCCTGGGGAGAGAGATGGCAGTGGGTAACTTAGCTCTGCTCAGGCCCCAAGGCCAAATTCTGATCCAGGTTATGCTACTGCCAGGCTCTGATGTCTGGATGTCCAGGGTCTGGCTGAAGTTTTGCAGGGCCCCTGTAGTGCACACTGTGGGAGTAAGTTCTAGATGTACAAAAACTCTACTGTAGTTCTGCCAGTTCAGCAGAGCTGCTTCAGTCCAATACTGCTATAACCAAGCACAGCCTCCCGCTGTACTGTATTCAAACACTGACAGATTATGGTTGTTAAACTGTGTGATCTACACTACTATCAAGTTTAATCATCTGGTAACAATCTTCTGACATTAAAGCCTGCACCTCTGGTTAGTTTCCAGGTAGAGTCTCTTCATACACAAGCACGCTGGAATTTATTCTTTTTTCTTCAAAACTTAAGACACTTCATAGGAAAACAAACCAACCACACGTGCAAACCTGTTGTTTAGAGTATACGAAGGAGTGCATCTTTCCAGCATGTCATCCAGCCCAAACCCCCAGAGAAAAACAACAGGAGCACAAATTCAGATATGCACAGCAATTACTCATCCTCTGATCTCACTTGAAGGACCATGATATGCACTTAAGAGTTTTCAGTAGTTGCATTTGTTCTCTTTGGATTGAAGCAGTCTCTGAAGATGCTACTTTTGTTTCTGCTTGTTGTCATTGTTGCCATAGGTGGAGCCCTTGTTAATTTCCGTAACCCCGATCATCCATCTGACACCAACAGAAGCTGCAAAACAAACACAGTTAAAGCTGCTTGAGGCAAGGCTTGAAGATCTGTCCTGGTGTAGCATCATGAAAGAGACCTTGGATGAAAGGTGCATTTGATGCTCCCACACCTCCACATCAACTTATTTGCCTATGGCATCTCATGAAGGAAGAGCCTCAGGCTGGACACATTCCCTCCCATCAGCAGGTAAGAGGCTACAATGAACCAGGATGGGTGTGAGAGGCACAGGAGTCCACAGCCCTGTGTGCCAGGGGAAGGGAATTCTGCTGGCTTTCAACAGCCCTGTGTCTGGAAGAGCACAAGCGAGTGCAAGGAAGCTTCAGATAAACCAAAAAAATGTAAGTTGTGGCATTTGTTAATGACAGCTCATGAAAAAGTCCATTACAAGAAACCAGGTTAATTTAAAAGACTTTTATAGATGATTCCGTGGTACTAATTCACCATGTGCAGGGATTATTTTATTTATTTATTTATCTGTAGCACTTAAAGTGACTAAGTTGAATGCAACTTAAACCTCAACTCCTTCCCTCACACTTTCGGTTCTTTTGTAAAGGGGCTCAGCTGCCCAAAATCTATTATTCCTCCAGCTTGTGCTCAGCTACTGTACATACTCAGAACTGCCATGCTTCTTTCAGGCCTAAACCTACTCGGAAGTCACAAACATCTTCCCTCTGCTCAGAATGATTTCCAAAAAAAAAGGAACTTAAACCAAACAAAAAACCCAAGAAAGCCACAAACCTCCCCTAAGCCTCCAAATCCCACTGTCTTTCTGACTGATGTTGGAAAGGCCCAGTAAGGTGAGCTGATCTCAACGTCTCGTTCTCTTCGGTCTTTACTTCTCTACGATGACCCTGGACAAATTCTCACCAGCCAAAGGACTCTTTATGGCTAAGTCAGTGCCAGGGATCACCAAGAGAATCCAGAGGCTTCATCCCACTACCAGGCCTCCCTTGTGAACAGCAGGGCTGATCCAACACCGTGTCCTGGCAGTTGCTGCTCTTCAGCACTGGAAGGGGAGGGGGCTGGCAGCTGGCAAACAGCACTGCCCTGTGCTTTACCAGCTGCTGCTTGGCACAACAACATCGGCCACCAAGAGCCATCACTACAGCCCCGTGTTGGGCAGGCTGACAGTAAACGGACAGTTTTTAGAGTGCAAGTGGTAACTGGATACCAGGGATGAGTCACACATGATGTGACAGCGTGGCTGGACACTGGGGAGCTGGTCTGCCCATGGGGCTGCCCTCAGGTCTTGTGGGTGCCAGGAAAGCAGGGCCCTCTCACAGGCAGAGCTGTGCAGTGAACAGCCCTGAAAAGGGAGCAGGCTCTGAGGGCACTCACTGTCACTTACACGCCACTGTCAGCCCGTGAATAGAAACACACATCAGTGAGACAAGCAAAAGGCTTCACTCTCACAGACGAGAAAGAAAGAAAACCATCTCTGACATTTAACTGGCCCTGAGCTGGGGAACACAAGAGAAAGATTCAACATTCAGCCTGCAGCCTGGGATCATAACATAATAGTAAGTATGAGATCATTAAGGTATTAACCACAAGGGACAGAAACAGCATCTGGAGATGGACACAGAGCATAAATAAGAGCAGCTGTTACAGCAACCACACACCATATTGGGGATTTAATCCAGTTCCAAGAATGCCACTGCCTGGACACAAAAAACTAGTTCAGCAGTTCAGATTTCTTTTTTCTTCCTTTGCTCCCTGGCAGAAGCTGCCACTGCCTTCTGTCCCCATTTCACCCTGTAGCCCTCAGCACCCTGGGAAAGGTGGGGTACAAGGAGAAGAGGACTACTTATGTTTGCCAAGCCTGTGGAAGCAAAGTGGGGAAAGGCTGGGGTGCCTCACTGGCCTGTGCCTGCACTGCCTCCTTGCCACAACTCTCCTGGAGCCTCAGTGCAGACCCGAGTGATACCATCACATTTAAGGATTTATTCACTTCCTGTTTTACGTACAACTGTAGTAAGGGGAAATTTGGGGTTTTTACTTCAAGAAAGGGGAGAAAGGGAGATCAAGAAGTAACTAATCAGCAGTGCCTAACTTAATAGCTGTGAGGGTTTAAGTCCACCCCAAGAAAAGTATGAGAGAAGCTATCAGCTGAAGCATCCCTGTGCTGCTCCACGGCAAACTCAGGTAACCGAGCTCCTGCATCTTTCTGCCCACCATTACTCAGCATCTAAAAGATGCAGAAGGTTGCTGAGGGCCTGCTCTCCCTGCTGGAGTGCCAGGGGCTCAAGGAGGGCTGAGCTGACACAATCAAAAGAGCCAATAATGTAATCTCTTTTTGGAACACATTTTAGCTCCAAGAAAACCACCACACCTCCACATGTAGTATCTCATCCCTCAGCAAAACCTTAGCTCATAGGATTTCCACCTCTTCTCTTACACCTCAGGCTTTTTTCTCATCTGTTACCCTGCCTTTATACCACACAGCAAGTGCTATAAGCAGCACAGCAGGCAGGGGCATAAAAATTTCCCATATATAGTTGGCACCTGAGTTATACAGGTTATGCACTGAAATTGAGATTTGAACAACAAAAGATTGTATGAATGGTAGACATTTCCACTGAGGGCCTTTCCTACATACTATGAACGAGAAGAAACAAGCAACACACTCACACAAAAAAAGCAAACAACCCACCCCAAACCCCCCAATTTCTAGGCACCACGTTGAAAGGCCAGACTATCTGGCAGCTCCACCAAAAGGCAGCATCAACACAGGCATGATCCTGCACATGGCTTTATCCTGCTGTAAAACTTACTACAGCCCTGCTGGCTTGTCCTCTCCTCACCTTCCATTCATCTCAGCCTGCAGGCATTGCCAGCCTCGCTGCCCAGGTCACATCATGCTCCAGCCCTGTGGTCCACACTCTGCTCTCGACACTGTGATGTCCCCAGGTCTGCAGTGTGATCCCACGCACAAACAGCACAGCACACACAGCAGCTCCCACGGACTCCAAGCTGGCTCACCACTCCTTGCACTCGGTTCAGATGGAACACTTCTCTCACCTAGAACTGACACGTAGCTGCTGGCCCCGGGCCATCAGCCCAGCTGCCACTGTGCTTTTAGCATTAAACATGGAAGAGCTGCTGCTCCCTTTAAAAACCCTCTCATCTTTTGCATACACTCCCCTTTTAACTGCTGTTGACAGCTTTATAATAAATTACTTTTAGAGCATGGAGGGTGGGTGTCCCTCAACACAAGTTATCAAAACATGAAAGGCAACCCAAGACTTGGTTCTTTGAAGCCAAATAAGACTGGGGAAGCAGGAGGAGGAGAAAAAAAAGAAGCTGCTGTCAAATACAGATACTGACTTTTGACAGATGTGCTCACTGCTTCAGCACCAAAATATCAGCACCAAGTTTTAAATAGCTGTTATGAGCTAAGTACCTAAATCTCTTGCCATGCATCCTGTGAAATTAAAGCTGGTTCTCAAAACATTTTTGTACCTCAAACTACTCGAGCATTTATCCTCCGGAGCAGTGACTGCCTTGTGCTGGTTCAAGTAGTATCACAAAGGGCTCCCAGTCCCAGACCAGCAGTTAGGTATGAGCACAGTGTGATGATTGTTGGGAGTATAAACAGCCAAACTGCTGCACAGCAAAGCACAAGGGGACAGCATTCACAGGATAACGAGGAGATGTTGTTTATTTAGGGCTGAAAGAGTTTGAGCTGAACTAAGCAGAGCTGTACACACACTGATTATTCATTCTTTAGATCTCACAGTTAGGATCTGAGGGATTACAGTCCTTCCAATCCATCTTGAGTGGAGCATTTTTCTTATGGTTCTTTCCACCTGAACAGCCAGTTACTTACAAGCCAGTCAGTGCTTTACTGGAGAGTACAATAAGCAGAAACTATCCAAAGGACAAATGACAGTCTAGAAACAATGCAGAAAGCACCAGGTAAAAGGACCTCTTAGTTACTCTGCTCTATCACAAAAGGCTTATTTTGTGCTTATCTGCACCTGCATCAGGTACTGAAACCCACCCTTAAAACCAGCAGTCTACTACAATGGGCTGTTAGGGACTGCAGTAAAGTTCCCGATTCTGGAGTATCAGGTGAGCTGTCAAAGTGACATAGCGAAAAAACCAAACCACTACCCATGTGCTTCAGTTACAAACAGTGAGAAAAGGTCTGTTAGGAGCAATGGGAAAAGCTGGTTTTATCATCTGATAAATCCCTCCAGTCTACAGAAAAACCTTCCTTTTACACTGTTTAGCCACCAGGTACCAACTACCACTCCCACTGGAAAAGACAGCAAACACTCTCCTCCCTGCTTTGCTGCAGACTGGCTGTGCTGGGCAGGCAGTTCCAGCTGGCACCAAGAGTCACAACCTCCAAGCTGCGTTGGTGTCCACGCACTGCTGTCTCCCAGCCACTGCAGGAGCCACTTCTGAGCCCTTGCCTAAAGCTGGACACAAACTGCAAAATAAAATACTGGTTGCTCCTCTGTCAATAGATGGCTGCACTACACCCAGAACATTCATGACAGAGATACCCCTTAGGATACAAAACAGTTTGGGGAGAGTGGCCTTGCTACAGAAACTCAGCTGTTGGCTACTAAAGTCATAGTGACATCTTGGGCTGAGGTTTTTTTCTGCTTCCATAGAAAGTGACCAATTATTCCCAACCAGCACTAACATTGGTTTTTAAAGGAATATGGTAAAACAGAAACAGACTGTAACATACTAAGGTAACTGTTGCTCCCTTGGCACATAATGACACACCCAGTTTTAAGTGACCACGATAAACCAGCTCTCCGTTTTGTTTGGTTTGATAAATGGCTGAGCTTTCTTCCACTTCCATGGATTCTCTTCTCTCCACAGCTTCACAGTGGCTGCTATCTGCTAATAAGTGCCATCATCTTTCTTACTCCCTGCTTATCAGCAAAAGGTGACTGAGTCTGATGAGGCAGCAGCCCCTACTATGGGCCCTCCACTGCAGGGCAAATCCCAGGCAATTACAGGCACTTCGGGATTGGTCACACCACGTGTGGAGTGAGAACTGAGCTGCTGCTGAGCACAGAGGTGCTGCAGAGGCTGCAGGGGACTGCAAGCTGCATCAGCCCACAGGCAGGGCAGGTGTCTGTGGGGCAGCAATGCACATCACACACCCTCAAGGTGTTCTCTGCTGGGCTTCGGTCAGCCCCAGTGCTGCTGTTCATTCTGGCAGCAGGCTGCTGCTGTAGCCTGGTAGCTCCAGGGCTACAGATAACCTGAGAATAAATCCTATGGATTATCACTGCATTCAAGAGATGACTCAGGGCAGCCTGCTTATAAACCTTTCCTTGTGGCTAGAAGCAGAAGAAAGATAAGTGAGGAGTAAGACAGCAAGAAAAAGGGAAAAAATGCAAATAAGGGCATTCTTGCTGTCTATTCTTAGTGGCATCATAGCTTTTTTCCTTCACAGGTACTTTCTCTCACTTCTTAATAGAGAAAAGATGTGACCTAGGTCACTAATGGCAAGACTGTATTAGACTTAGGGTGGAGGCTGAGGGGCGTGGTGTCATTTAACAAAATTAAAGAGGGATAAATCCAAAACCATCACAAATGCTACAATGCCAAGCAGTAAAGCAGCCAGTCCTGAGGTTAAACTCCAGAAACCTGGAATAATGGTGTGAGGCTCCCTGTGAAGGGTACACAAGGCATAAAGCACTTTGGAATGGCACCCAACCAACCAACCACTCTGCTGAGTGGAGAAACTGAATTAAGAGGAAAATGCTGAAGGAAAGATGAGAAATTCAAACCATTTTGCAACAGATGTGCTTCAGTGCAGTGTTAGGCCACCGTTCCACATTCCAGCACCAAAAAGACTATGCCAGCATTTCTCCCAAAGGCAGAACAAATGTCCCCTTGAGCAAACTGCCAGGCAGGAGCATTTGCAATGGTGTCACACCTCATCCCACCCACTGCCGTTTACCCACTTTTAACAGGAACACAGGGGAGGCTGATCCACCTTTCTCTGCAAGTGACAGGGATTTGAACCCATTGCCTCCCATTCCTGAGCACACCCCAACCACAGAGCTCACTCTACACTCCCATCCTCTTCACCAGTCAGGCAAGGGGAAGGGGGCACTGCTTGTGACTTCCAACAAGGTGGGTGGAAAAAGAGGCTTTTAAGTTGTAGTTGCTGCTCCAAGGAATTTCTACACGTTACACAAAACATTCCCAGGATAACAAGCACCGACAAGTTCTCCAGATGAAGACAAGGGCATGGGATTCCCTTCTTTTTTCCTCTACCCTGCCTACCTAATGTACCAACTATTATGCTGGACCTCATCCTTGCTTGTTTTCCTTCCTCTGACTCAAAGCATCATGAAGGAAATTTCCGGCCTGCACACACACACACACACACAAATTGTTCCTTCTCCAATTATGTTTATAAGAAGCATCAACAGGAGCTTAACACAGCATTGTTTTGGAGGGCACTTTCTGAAAAAGAATATTGTGTGCCTACCACATCAAGCTCTTCACAGATGGCTAGAAGGATGTTAGTTAATCTTGACCAATCTAGCTCAAGATTCAGACTTCTGAGAATACAAAGAAATGTTACGTGTTAGGAACAATTTTCTGGGTAGAGAGCAAAGATGCACTTCTGAGACAAGAAAACGCTCCATGTTTTCCTATTTCCTCTGTGTTGCTACTCTGGACATGGCTTTTAAAGTCAGATCTGTGTCCAAGTTCTCTCTCAGCCAGGAAGACTGTGAAGTTCTGTTTCTTGTTTCCAAGGTCGTTTGTGATATACACAGACATGAAGGTGATGAAGTCATAAATACCTGCAATGGACATGGCAATCACAGAAGGTATTCGGCTTAAAAATGCATGGCTTACTCTGGAAGGGAACTTACTCTTCAAACCAGCACCCAAGCACAGACACCCAGATACGATGCAATTTGACAAACTGACCTGGTTCCTGCTTCCATGAAGAACACCAAATGAGATTGCCCTCCCCTTCTTTGGGCCAGCTCCTTGTTTTGTTTTCCTTCCTCCTCTTACGTATCATACTAATTGAAATACGAACCAAGGCAGTTCAGAACTGCTGCAGGAACTGCAGGAATCACCCATGACAGTCCATGCCCTGTGCCACATAAGTCAGAGTAGATGCCCACAACACGCTGTGCTTAAATCACAAGTTCATGGATTACCAGTGCATGACACATCAGACTATGATTAGACAAAAGCATTCTCAAAGGAATAAATTATCCTTGTGCCTCTCTTCTAAGCATTTAAAGTAGAACACAGCAACACAACACAAGAAAGCCTTTTGTAGGCAACCCACTGAGAGGTCACTGTTTGAATTCTACAGAAACAGAAAATTTTGTATGCAGCTCTTACAAAAAATAATACAACTATACAAAAATAAACAAAAAAAGAATATTTTTAACTTGATCCAGAGTGGACATATTGGACGGGTTGTTGAATTCACAAGTCATTTTTATATTTAGCAAGTCTCAATAAATCCTATTGGACAGTTACGCTGTAAATAATCTTTTCATACCAGTAAACTTACCTATTATAATGACAAATGCAAAACTAGCCAGTGTCAGTGATGATCCACTGTTGATCATGTTGATGAGCAGCTTGAACAAAGGATATAGCAGCAATAAGGCCCAGAAAAGCCAGTTCAAAAGTGTCCATGGTCGACGGGGCGGTATTATAGGGACTGCTGGGTAGGTTCCTGTGCGGTAATATTCTTCCTGGAATGCATCCTAGTAGAACAAAGGAGGGCAACAATTAAATCCCCATCTGCCAACAAAACTAGCCATTCCTGGCTTTGATGTTCCTCCTTCTGGAGGCTTGTAACCACGGGGGAAGATCAAAGACCAGCTGATGGCTGGAAAGCTTGACTTTGAAGTCAATGAACACAGAGTCAAGAAAAAAAAAAAAAATCAAAAACCCAGAACAAAAAAAGGAGCATACTCTGATGTGTGAATACTTTCTTTCTCCTACACATAGCAGCACGAATGATGCCATACCTGGAGAGCATAACAGCCTAGGAAAACAGCAGGGATGATGGGATGTACACTCCTGCAGCAATGCAGACATCACTGCTGAACCTCCTGCAGGAGCCATGGCCACTGCCCAAGTACTGCAAGTAAGCCAGGGAAGTGTCTGGGCTACCTACTCAGCAGCATCCTGTTCCCTCGTGTTTTCTCCACAGACCCATCAGAAAAGGTGATCAGACACCATCTTGTCCCACACTCTGAAGAACACCACCCCCTCCTGTCTTTGTCCCATGGATGTGGTTTTGTTCACCCTGTTCCCACGAAGCTTGTGGAAGGAAGTTTGGGTGCTGAACCTCTCTACAGGCAGTTGAGTGTGCAAACAGTGCACAAACTCTCACTGGCGTTGAGCAAAGGACTCTAAGTATATGGAGTGGGGGTTGCTTTTTTTCTGTTTTGTAGCATCTGTTTTTTAAAGCAGAGAAGACTTTGAATTCAGTACCTTCCTCTATAGCCCACATGGCTGAAATGCATTGCCTTTAGTGATCTCATCAACCCAAGATATCAAAAGTGGTGGAAAAATCCGTCCCTCCTTGTTCAAAAGCAAAGATTATTAATCTGTTATCTATTAATTTGTGTTATCCCCCAAAAATGGTTAATTAATGAAGTCAGCGTTAGACTGACATAAAAAACCCCCTTAATTTAGTCAGAATGAAGTATGACATTTCTTTAAAGAAAGGATTTTTAGTTTCTAAAAATTCTAGCAAAGCCTAGACTAATCAACCAAAAGACAATTTTTTCTGCTATGCTATGATTTTACACTTACTTACACTCCAGCTGGCACAAACGATTCTTTACTTACTTAATACCAACTTGAGCAATTACAAGCTGTTACCATTTTATCTATTTCAAAGGGAACATTCAGCTTTTAAGGGATTATGCAGTAATTAAAGCACTGCACTCTATTGAGATGACAAAAATTATGCATGTTTTACTCATGAGAGCTGGATTGTAGTGGGATCACTGTGGCCAATTACTGAGCCATCTTCAACGGAGTACACAGCATATGAAGTTTTCTTCACAGTGCAGTGAAGACTTTGATTTATAACACAGAGCTACTCACATTCAGTAAATGGAATTTACTATGTACAGTTAGGTTTCCAAATACTGGTATTACCCAGGAAAGTGAAGAATTCCCGACTATTACTGGCATTGCCATTAGAGGGCCTACTACTACAGAGAGCAGGACAGGCTCGCTTGAAACAAGTGCAGTAGGGTTTTCTTTGTTGGCTCTGCATGGCATGAGGGGCAGCGAAACCACAGACCACACCTCACTGAGAGGCCTGAGACAGATGGAAAACATATACCAAAGGCAGAACAATGTCAAGGCCAACATCTCCAGCACATTTCACACTGCTGTGGGGAGCAGCTCTTCAGTTATGATTCCTTCCCCTTAAATACGTTCACTTGCAAAAAGGCATCTGTGTGTTTATCTGTCTGGTAAGCTTCTGCAAGGGTGCCTGTGACACCCACCAACAAGTCAGGCTTCAAATACATAATACACCTCAACATTTCCCACAGTCACCTTACCCACAGTAGGTTCCTTTCATTCCTCTGCATACAGAGCTGCTTCTCAGCTTGTAATAAATTCCATCCACGCAGGTATCACACTCTGACATGGAAACATGCTCCCTCTATTGCCCCCACCATATTTCTGTTATTTCAGACAGTGTGGGGGAAGGGTAATGCAGCGAGGGGAAATCAGGGAACATCCATCTCCTTGTGAGAGGCTAACTGGATTCCTCCTCCCTGTTCCCACCAGGAGGTCTGATGGCAGAGGTATGCTGCTGCCCCTTCATGAGGAAGCCCACAAAGAGTGAGTATCCAGAAATATATTCTTTGTTCCCAAACACTGGAGTTCTGTACACTTCTCCTCTTCAGTTATACTTGGCTGATTCCCTAGGGCATTTCTGCTATATTTTCAGGCCCTCTTTTCCAAGCTTCTCTTATGAGCAAGAAAAGTTAGAAGTTTGCTCTCTTTTTAATGGAAATTAAGATTCTCAAGCAGAGCTTCTATTTCAGGCTCTGAGGGTGTAAGGAGGTAAAAAAAGAAAACAAGCATGCAAGGACTAGCAGAGTTGTGACTACGACATTATCACTTCTTCTGACCTGGCAATGAGATCCTCAACACAGTCTGTGTTAAAGTCAAAGGGAGCCTTTCTAGCAATGGCAGTTAAAAAATGAAAAAAATAAAACGAAAGACAATGTGCAACCCAAATTGAACTTCTGTCATAATTTGGAATTAACTGATACAGTGCTGGCCATACGTGGAAGGACAAAACCCACCCCCAGTGAGGAAGAAGCACATGGACATGGTATTTACTGTAAGCCTGGAAAGGGAAGGAGAACAGTGTTTGGTTTAGAGCAGCATCACAATGTCACTGTTCATCTGTCAAGACTCTGTTCAACTGTGTTTGCAGCAGTGACTAAGCCAAAAAGTGAAGTGTTAAGCAGCAAGAACATAAACACGATGGGCTTCCAGGGAGAAGTATCTCAGATTGAGGTATGTGTATGTGAGATCAGACAATGAGCTAAAGAACAATGGAATAAACTTTTCTCAAAGACTCTCACTCCTGTATTAATGTCAAAGCACTAGAAGTCATGTCTCTCCATGTCCAAAAGCTCTGCAATCCTAATCATCTTCAGTGCACAGGCCTCGACCTCAGTACCTGTGGCACCCTCCAGCCACTAAATCATGCTACCACAGCATCATTCAGCACACTGTAGATGAGTCTTGAGAAACTACCACAAAATTATTAAACTCATTGAGAATAAGCAGCAGCACAGGGAACCATAATGCATGATAAAATTGTCTCTGCTTTCTAGTAGCATGCACACCTTGTCTTACTTTGAAACAGCAAGTGAAGTGCTGCAACCAAAACAGACAAAGCAGGGGATGAGTGCGTATCTTGCAATGAATTACTGCCCTTTGAATAACAATTTTTTATATTTAATCATAAATACTTCCTGACTCTGAAGACAATCTGAAACAGAATTAATTTTTGGAAACAGCACCTGGGTGGCACTGCTGCTTATCTGACCTAAAAGCCTATTATCTTTTTGAGATGCAGGGCAGAAAGGTGAAACAAAATTGTATTTTTACCCTGCAGATGGGCTTTCATCATCTCAGAAATCTGGAAGAAGTTGTCCCTGCTCTGTATTCTGCCAGTATGATTTTACAAAGACACGGCCTTCAGTAAACCAGGAATGACTGCAATGAAATAAGTTTCACTAAAGTAAAACAGCTGGAGAAAGAGAAACATGCTGCCTTCAGAGAAAATGAAAACCATCACCAAAAAAATCAAACCAAAAAACAAACAAACAAACAAACAACCACCCCCCCAACCTTAATCAATCAAAAACATTCCACATAACCAAAAAAGGTTTTAGTGGAATGGAAAACTGAACACACTATACTTCACTCCTCAATGTAAAACTTCACTCCTATACTTGAATAAGAAACCAGAGATTTAACCAAACAGCAAATGAAGCTGTCATGAAGAACAGATATGAAGAATACTATGATATATTGTATAACATAATGTTAAGAAGGATAGATATACACTCTGTTTGCACTAGAAGCAACTGTTTGCCAAAGAGGGAATAACAGAAAAATCTTGAAGTGAATTACTGAAACCATGTAATAAAGGATTTGGGAAAACAACTGCCACATTCACATTTATGTTCTTGTCTTGCAAGCGTCTGAATAGTTCTCAGGGACATGAACTAATGTCATAGTAGCAGCAAGTGGACTTCTGCAGTGTTGAGCAAAAGAGCCTGGTACACCTACATGCCTGTAAAGCAAGCAGGGCCCGTGGGTAACACCCTGCCTTTCTGCAAAGCTTGTGCCTGAATCGGGTGTCACTGGCACAAACTACGAGAAGGGGGATCAGAGGCAAAGGGAATAGATCTACAAGTGAGGTCTCAAGACACATTTACTTTCCACATTCCTGTAAGCAAGCTGCTTAGAGGAGCTATGAATGGTACCAGAAACAGTCATGGTTTGAAATCGAGAACAGCCAGGGCAGAATCAATACAGGAATGCCAACGTGGTGTCCTGGGTAGAGCACGACAGATGGCACGGCAGAATCTTGCTGTGCCAGAAAGAGGGAAACAGAGCATAGCTATATTCTATCACTTCTAAATCCAAAGCACTGCTGCATTCCAGTCTGAATACATAGCTTTGATCAAGGTATTGAAGCAAAGTGAGCTGCCAGGCCCTCATGCCATGCATACCTATGACTCCCACTGATTGAAATGGGAGTGCTGTGTGCATTCAAAAAGTACATTCTCCAACAGCCCAGAAGAAACAGATTCTGAAAGACTGAAGGATCCATATGAAAGCACTTGCAGGGATAAAAAAAAGAAAACAAACCCCACTGGGTATCTACAAACACAATCATCATTATTCTCTCACCATCCTATGAAATCAGGAATCTTAAGTGCATGCCTTCTATACCCACAATGTGAAAACAGTTTATCAACCTGTCCTTTTAGTGATGGATGTTTGTATTGGTAAAAAAGGCAGGGCAAAACAAGCGACAAAAATTCTAAGACACTAAAGAAAATATCTTATACAGCCCACAAATTACTTCTTGATTTAGAAGGTGTCTTCTGGGGAAGGGGGTCTTCCAATCAGAAGGCAGTTTCGATTTTTGTATCCTTATGCAACTTTCTAAAGAAGAGGCTTAAAACTGCTCTAGAAAGGCTTGTTTAAGCTTTCTTCCTGTTGCTCTATGAACAAAATGAAAGCAAACGTGACTGGCAGCACAAGATCAGTTTGTATGTAGAGAAGCAGAGCCCTCACCCTGAAAACCAAACAAACCAACTCCCCCCAGGCCTCCAAATTAGGATACTACACATGCTATTAGGATACTAACACAGACTGTAAAGGTCTACTAGCACTATAAATAACCGAGCACTAGTGGCTCACAAGTGCTGTCTTGACAAAAAAACCAACCTTTTCTTGATATAGTTTGTGGAGCCAGGTAGAACATTCCTGCTCATCTTCTGGGACGTCCTCTAGTGGAATACGTCTGCCAATGGTAAACAAGAGAAATTGAAGAATATTAAATATTTTGGCTTCCATGAACAGCACTTGCATTATACAGACAGATTATCCGACAGGAGACTCATTACATTTTTCACCGTTTTTAAACTTGTGCAACACCTTCAGCACTTCAGCAAGCAAAGATGGAGGATTTTGAAGAAACTTGTGAGTCTCCAAATGACTGCCAAAACAAATTTAGCCATGAGGTTTACCCTGCCTGTAAGAGCTTTTCAGGACAGGCAAACAGCTACCCTGAGTCGTGAAAAACAATTTCTATACTCTGCCAGACTGACTGCACTAGGCTGGAATGATGTAAAGCGAGACACAGCAAGAGGAAGCCCTCTGGTCTGTTGGAGCTGACATACACAGGCAGGGCTCTGTGAATGCCACCCAGCCAGGCCGTGTACACCAAACACGAGGACACTAGTCTGAGCTACCACGTGGGAAGAAGAAACAAGAGAAACTTTCTTTTCACCCTTGGACAAAAACAGTTCTGAAAAAATACTTCTAGAAACAGGCAGAAAAGGTGAAGTAAAAAGAAAAGATCACCCTGTTCCACTTCATGTTGGTATCCAGGATAAAGCAACAGGACCAGCTCACTGGTCCACTATAGCTCTAAACGGGTTGTGATGAACTCCTGATCACTTGCAGCATCACTTCTAGGTTCCTGTGCTCCAACCCTACATCATCACATGCCCTCAGTGTCTGTAGCACAGGTGCTGCTGGTAGAACTTCATCTGGGAATTGGCTCTTTCCCATTAAGATCATGGAAAGCCATTGGGGTATTCGTAATTTATAGAAACATTAATGAGAAGGAATCCAGGTGATGTTTTCTTTATTAAACAACCCCCTTCTTGGTAGGGAGGGTGCAGCTGTCAAACACATCAACAACTACACCAGCAGACAGGAAAAGTCCCGAGCCTGACCTCCACCAGAGGAACTGGAACTATCTCTGGAACTCCTGTGCCAGAGACAGGTATAAAGCAGCTCCACCTGAACATTTAGATGGCGTTTGGTATTCTGGCCAAGTGAGCGAAAAGAGGCCCCACTGCTGCTGCTGAGCTAACAGACAAGCAGGCGAAGAAAAAAGTAACAAATAAAAAGTTCTGTAGACATTGATGGGCTCCTCACAGACTTATATTCACAGAACTTTACCAGAACACTTCCCAACCCTTATGAATTTTTATCTGAAGTTCTGTGAAGCCAGGTTGGTAGAGATCTGCTTTCCATTACCCACTTGAAAACATTCCTTTATTTGATCAATTGTGATATCAAGTACACATACCTGCTAAAAAGGAGTTAAAATATGGATTACTTGCCTTACATATAAATCTGCATGGTATTTCTTTCCATTTAGAACTCCCAGCAATGTTGGATTTTCATTATTTCTAAAATTAAGGGTAGAATCATAGACTGCAGAAACTACAAGAAGAGAAACAGGTTATGTGTTTACAGTAGTAATACAATGGAAATAAGTCGTTCTCTCTCAGACAAGGAGAATATTTAAGTAAGTCATCAGCAGTAGCACCACAGTTTAAACTGTCACCAAGGAAAAAATGACAATGGAATATTCAACGTGCAGGTTTTCAGAAGCCAAGTAACAAGTGACTCTTTCAGTAACTGCAGCAGCAGAATGGGAAGGTTTGCTCTCCAGCCACCCTTGCCTCCTTCCTCATCATCTGCAGAATGATGGGCATAGGAACACAGTTACAGCTTCTGACAGAATACACCTAAGACTTCCTAGGAGTCAAACGGTTGCAGAACTGTTACCTTTTCAGTTCACTGTGAATCAACAAATACCCCCTAAATCTGAGGAAACAACCAGGCAGATACACATTTTATAAACAATAAACAATATACACCCTTTGACTAGGAACAGGTAAAGTGTATGTGTGTGAGACATCCTACAGCAGGAGGGCTTAACGGAGCCACAAATCGCCGTGGCCTGAAGCAGCCCCCGGTTCACGTCCATTCTCTGGTAACTCAGGCACTTGCTACAGGGCAAAGGCAGAGAGAGAATGACACATCACATCTTGTGTGAGCTGGGTGCTGCTGTGAAGACATGCAGATGTGAGCAATATAACGTAAAAGTTCTGCTGAACAAAACTGCAGCCAAACTTCCAGCACTGTGAAAACTGTTGGTGCAGCTCAGGACTGAGCAGGAACAGTAAAACCATTTGCAATGGCTGATGGCAGATAAACTAAAAGAGCAGTAACAGGCAGTTTCTACAGAAAAAGCATTCACTGTTTAAAACCACATGAAGTGTTGCAAAACAGTTTATCTGAACACATCCTTAGATACACTATTTTCCTGATGTCACAAATTTACCAGAGAACAATTAATTTTCCTGACACTGAAATCAGTTGCACATCATGGTGTGAACTCTAAGAGCAAAGACAACAAAAAAACTTTCCTATTTTTTGTCAAAAAAGTGACTAAAGAAGCACTTTCATGTGTAGCCTGTTGTATTTTAGGTTTTCTATTCTAGAGTTTTGCAGTAATGAATAAAAACGCACCTGGTGAAACTTTATTGTGAGAGCTCCTGACCCACCTAAGAAAGACTTCTACTACACAGGACAGATTTGCTGTTGGTTTTGAAACCTCTCTATGAGAGATAAATATGCTTTGGCCTCAGCATTCAGTTCCCAGAAACTCACCACATCATTTGTTACTGCAGAACAGAATTCATAGTGCAGAACAGAACAGCCTGGCTTCAGTGCTGAAAGAAAATCCTGAAAGCAAAGGCCAAACCCCTGTCACTGCAAAAAGACTGTCCCTCACTAACAACTCATTCTTTTCCTACTACAGTTGGGTTCTTAGCCCAAACTCAAAACTAAAAACAAGCCAAAATCTGCTTCAAGCACACTACTCTCCCTGTACAATACAGGTATGAAATTACTTTTTTAAAACATAAATTATCTGCCTCCATTTTTAAGCTTCTTAGTGTAGAAGGATTTTACTCATCTACTCTAATTTACTAATCCAATGTAATTGAAGGAAAACAAGAGCTCAGTTTGGTTTATACAGTGTAAGCTTCTCAGTTTATTCTTTAGTAGCATGAGATTATTCTAACAAAAATAGGGATGCAATAAAGCAAAGTGTGATACAACACTTTTCCTTCCATCTCTTACAAGGCATCTACATTTGAGATTTTATATGAATTGGGTTTTTGTTGAGACACATTGGAAGACAGTTCTCCTGTTCTGAAAAAAACTTCTGTGGAGATGGACAGGAACATCTTTATGTGCTGACAGTCTTACACAGAGTTTTCCTTTTCTCCAGGGAAACAAAATGCTATTCCAGGTTCCAACTGGTCTGTAGTTCGACATTCAGTCCAGTCCCTTTTAATAATGCACTGCAATCTTTTGGTGCAAAGCAGTGCCAAACCCAAGACAGTGATAGCAATGTGCAGGAGTAAACAGACCTCTGTTATCCAGATATAACTGAAGATAACTAAAGATTTTAGCTTTCTCATTCTGAGAGTGCAGGAAAAGAACAACAATAAAAGTGTCCAAGAAGAAGACTGCATGAAATTAAAATTTGCCAGAAAGCTTCCACAGTCAAAGCAGCACAAGCATGCTGTGTGACACACAGGAACTGGTTATCATTAGACATGGATTTTGCAATTGCATAATTAGAATTGGACATCTCATGACTTTCTCATCCAAACACTGAAGAGACCAGAAAATTCCCATTCTAAAACAAGTAAAAAAATATCTCCATAGTGTCTTGTAAACATTGCAACTGTCTCACTCTCAGGCTAATATAAGCAGCATTTGAGAAGTTTTGCTTCAATTGTAAAAATATTTTTTCAAAGGAGTTATATCTTTAAACCTCTTTTTCATTAAAAACCAAACAGATATTTGAAAGCCTTTTATTTCTGTCAAAAAAACAACTAGGTTTTTTGTTTTGTTTTCTAATCTCTGCCCAGCTATTTTTTATATCATTAACTTTTGGTTCATTCTACAGCATTCTGACAGAGAGCTAAGTACTTAAGAATTTAAGATTTAATTTCTTAACTTCAACCTAAAAAACCTTCAGATTACATATCTAGAGAGGATTTTTCTTACTTACTGTCCTCTTGGATTTCACACATGCCAGGGTGATTCACTGACAAATCATCCTAAGGCAATGAGTATGGCTACATGCACCTTCATATGAGCACAAAACAATCTGAAGACTGGAAAAGGAAGGGGAAGGTACAGTGAAATTCACTGTACTACTGATGTGACACCATCTTGACACAATCCTTTGGTTTAACGTTTTATTAATCTGGCCAGCTTGAACAAAAACCACTCATCCTCTCCAACTTGGTAACTTGCTCTGGATGATGAAGAGAAACCCACTTGGAAAAAAAAACCTCTAGGACTAAAGTACAGCTCCCAGTACATGGGAAAAAAAAGTCACTGCAATACCCCCAAACACTGTCATACTGAACTCCACAAAAATATCACCCTGGAATTTATTCTCATGCATTCCCTCTAGGACAACAGTTCCCAGCATGCACAGCTGGAAGAAAAGGTATACAACAAAGCTTGGGCTTATCTACAATCCATCGTAAAGTATATTTTTAAATACAAGTCTTAACTAAGTAAAAACAGCTGAAAGGAACTCCCTGATATACAGCCAGGCAATAAAAGTAACAGTTAAATATATCTTTTGCAGTATTTGTGACATATACTTTTACTGTAAGTAATGGACGAGTGTTTTAGAAACAGATTTGTGTTTTCATTTGCTTCCATGAACAGCACAGGTAGCAAACATCAATTTATTAAGATAGTGAACAGCCTCTAGAAACTAAGTTCCTGGGGACTGCGTCTGTAAAACCATACTGGTAGGGACGGTCACTGACAAAAATATCAGAACAAATTCAGAAAATATTTAAAGCATTTCTTTATGAATCAAATTATGTACGGAGATCTGAATTTGTGAAAGTCAGTCCTGGAGGAAAAAAGAATTCCATTATCACTTATGAAAGAAATTAGTAAGGAGGGAATTTTGCATAAAAGGTATTTTTATCCAAATACATCTGCTTATGCTGACAGATATGGCATCAGTGGTATGGAGGCAGCTTCCAGTGCATGCACATTAAATAAACTCCTTCTGAAACTAAGTTTTTCAAAACAGATGGGCTTGCCACTCTGATGTAACCAAGGTCTATTTCCAACTACTGCAGAACTACTTCAGAACTCCTTTCAGAGCCACTGCAGCCGGTAGCATTAAGAGTTGATACAAAGTTTTGAAGAGGACCAACCTGTGATCACTGCTGCCATAGGTGAATTACATCTACAGCCAGAGAAACCAGCATCTACCCATCCTATAATACTACAGCTTCTGACAAGCTGAATCACATCCTTGTCAGAAAGGAGGAAAAAAAATGGGACAGAAGCTCTGCGACACCCAAACCTGTAACTTGGCTTCACTGCTACGTCGTGCTGCAGCTACACCCCTTCGCAAGGCACTCCAGCCAGGCCCACCACCCTTGCAGGAAAACAGAAGGTGGATTAGTCTGAATGGCAGAGCCCAAAATGGGCTCAGGCAGCTCAGCACCAGTCTCTCATTTTTAGAGATGCACAGGGATATGACCTAATTTCTAGATGGAACTTAGATTTCCAGATTATGGACTGTCAAAAGAGACTCCCATCACATTCTCTATTCACAAAAATGCATGGACTTCCTTATTATCTGTACATAAAAGTGTTACAAGGAGTTCTAAAAAATAAGACCTTGTTTTCAGATGCTCTCCACATGTACCCCTTGTCTCTACAGGAGACAAACATATAGTAACCCAGGCAGTAACACTTCTATCTCCCTCTCACTGATAAAAATAACAAGGCAAGTAAAGCAACAAACCTAGAAGAACCTGCAACACCAATCTGGGGTCATCAAACCCTCAGAGGTTTGTTGGTTGGATTTTTAAGCTCGATAGTTTTTGCTGAAACTGTATATGAGAAGTTATGACTCTGCTTTTCCTTGAACCCTCACAGGGAAATTCTGCCTTCTTACTGGTCTTACACTGCTCGATCTGGCAAGTTACAGCTTCTGGATTGAGGTAGTGACATATACTCCTCTAAATAAGTAAGTAATCTAGCAACCTCAGTCTTCTTTTTCTGAAGGTATTTCAAGTATTTAGGGTACTAGTAAGTGTTACGGTAGTGCGTCGCATGAATGTCCAAAACTTTTTATAAATGTCAGTGGGGTTCCCTAAAATTGTTTCCTTTTGAAACGTTTTCCCACAAATCAGCTACTTGTCCACCATCACGCCCTATTTTGCTTGCATTACACAGAGTAGTGAAAAGAACAAAATCACCACCAAAATAAACTGTTTCTGATTCCCAGCTCAGGGCATTAGAGGTCACAGAGTTTTGACTCATTCCTTCGTCTCTGCCTCAAGTCTACTACCCCCTGCCCTCAGCAGAACAGTTGCCCTTATTCAAAAGGCAAGGCTAAACCGTGCTTTTAAGGGGGTTGCTGGATGCTTCACTTAACTTACCTCTTCTTCATGGATCAGAAAGGATCCAAGCTATGCTATCCATCTTGGGGGTGGAAAGTTGTGCATGCCTGGGAAGCTACAACAGAGGTATGATCTACCTGGCTTGCCAGAGGATATGTAGAAGAAATACAAGAGACAGCAGGCCAGCTGACTGGGAAGCTTTTCTTACAGCAGCTATCCCAGATACGCCACATGAAAACATGTCTTCAAAGACAAAAGAAGTTTTGACATTAACTTCAGTCAAGCTGGAACATTTTCTTCTAAACCAGAAACCACTTTTGTCTTTCTTACGTATCAGCTGTCTAACACGCAAATCTACCAGACCCCAAAGACACTGTAACACCACGGCTACTTAGCAGTGTCTTTCCTCTGCCCGTGAAATACACAGCAGTAGACTTTGATATATAGTATTAGTCAAAGAATATCACTTCAAAGGCAACATATGCAATATTCTTACTGACCTCACTTTAAAGCTGGCAAATGCAAGTAACCAGAAATAAATGGGGAGCGCAAAACAATATTAACAAAGAAAAAGTTATTAGTGTTCTGTAATGTAGAAATTGTTTACAAATTTCACCTACATGTATCTTCAGTCAAGGTCTACTGCCCTTCCTCAGCTCCACTAAGAAACTCTAAAGAGCAAATCTATACAGAAATTTAAAGCAGAATATTTTTTGATTTAAAAATCATGTTATTTGAGGTAGATATTTACCACAAGAAGATATTTTAAGACACACTGCCTCAGATTCTCTACTGATGCATTTACTTCATTTAGAATATGATTGCTAAGCAAATACTAAGAAATACTACCCTTTGACAATAGGTACAAAATACGCAACAAAATACGTACCAATAGGTACAAAATATGCAGCTGAGATTCCCCAACACAGAGTCACAGTTAACAAAACAAAACAATAATAAATTAAAACCCAAAAAAAAACCCACAAAAACCAAACCAAAACAAACCCAACCAAAACCAACCCCACAAACAGATCCAGGATTTTGTTAATAAAACCAAAGGCTAGCAAAAAAATGGTCTGAAAGCATCCCAGGATTTTTCTGCTAGGACACATGCTACAGGGAAAAGCAAAGCATGGCAAACTGGCAGCAGTTGTAGGAAATAACCATTTAGCATTGTCCCCTGTGACTTTCCTTACCTACATTTCTCAAACACTGCACGGTGACAGCAAATCCTTTCGTTCGTGGCAGGAGGTGGTACTTGAGCTTGGGCAGACCTTTGGCTTTGGCTACCTGCATGCTGATCTGGTGCTTCTGTTCTGTGAACCTTGTGCCCTCGCAATGAATCAGGAACTAAAACCAAGAGAGAGCCACTGTTAGACAGAAGCTCAGGTCCTAGGCTGACTGAGCAGAGGTCCCTCTAATTCCCACCAGCACAGCCCAAATTAACACTGCTCGCAGGGACAGGTGTAGCCACATACATATTTAGGTAACTTATTTGACTGAAGTAAAAAATCCCAACCAACCAAAAAAAAACCCCCCAAAACCCCAAATCCAAACACTCATCCAACTTGCCATCCGGTTTGAACTTCAGCCTTTAGGCTTTAACATCTGCTCTGCTACTTGCCATCCAAATTACCTGATTTCTCTAAATGAGTCACTCCATCTCTAATGAGCTGTTAAAAACCACTCAGAACATACTCCTGTTGCAAATCTCTCTCTGATGGTGAAGTGTTCAAGTACCATGGCATCTAGAACTTGCTAAGTGTCTAAACCAAACACATTTCTAGGAAATGCTTCAGTGCCCACCTTGTTTGCCCTCACTCCAACTTGCATGCTTTTCCTACGGCACACGAGGCCCATGGACAACCTCAGACAGTAACTTTGATGCCAGTGAGAGAGCTGGTAACAGATGCAAGGCAGCAGATGTGGGACAACTGAAAGCCTCGCATTCTTATGAACTGTACAGTGGAAGTGCTCAGACATGAATAATTACAATCTTGCCACTGGCAGGCAGGGGAGAGCACACAGATCTTTGGAGATTTACCACTTGCCCATCTGCTTTCTGCCAAGCATGAATGCAAACTAACACACCAGAGAGCACTGCCAAATCACACAAAGTAGGTCCTCATAACCCACAGCAAAAATGTAGCCAAAAATGACAGAGACATTGAAGAAACTAGCTGAGCAGCCAGCTTCAAGTTCTAGCTCATCCACGAATGCTTTTACTCATGTATTGCAAGCACAATGTTACTCAGACTGATGAGACATAGAGAAACTGATGAGAAAATCTCTCTAGTTCACTTAGCACGCTTTGCCTGTCTACCCTTCCACAGTGCTATTGTTGTGCCTTTTGACATGTCATCGTACAAAAGGAAATTAAAACTCCACACTGCAATAACCCTAGGTGTACATCATCAATTATCTCCCTTACACAGATATAGCTCCTTTTTAGCAATCCCTCTGCAGGAATATCTACAGGATGGTGGTGGCTTGTGCTCATTGATCAGAGTTGAATGGCCTACATGTATAGAAAAGTCACAGAGCACAGGGAAATCTCTGGAGAGAAACTGAAACTAAAACCCCAAAATCACCCCTTTGCTAGACAGCCTCCTGTCACTGGAAGTCACTTAAACATTGAAGCACAGAGATTAGTTTTGATTGCTTAGCATTCATATAAATCAATGACAATTAAAAGAAAATTTTTTTCAGATTATGAAAAATACAGCATACACATCTTCACGAGGAAACAGCAATAGTTTCTGTAGGGCCTGGAGAGGCGGCTTAAAGTACCATTTCTAAAACTGAATTGCACTCCTGCCATCGCCAGCTCAGAAGAGCTACAATTTTTATGATTTCTGAGAAGAGAAAAAATTCAAAGACTTTTCATTCTCAGATAAGGAAATGTCAGGCAGGGTCAATACTAAAAAATTATGGTGATGCAAAAATGGAGACTTTATCGTTACTGAAAAGTGACACCAATTCTCTCACTGGAACACAGCTGATGGCTCCAACGGGCCGCTTCTCTGACCAGGCGGCTTCTACTTCTCCTGGGCCATGTCTGACCAAACACCTTCACAGCAATGGCAGCATCACAGGAGGGAAAAAACACTAGCATGAACTCTGCAATCTAAGGTGAGAGGGGAGCTTAGGTAAAGAATACAGCTGATGTGCTTCAATACAACATTGTCACATGCATCTGTTACACAGCCATGAACCCCTGCATCTACCCCTATCCAGCTCCTGCATTTAGAGGACCACAAAATTTACTGAGTGGATCACAGTGCAGGTATTTTTGCAGTAGTATCTATAGGGCTCCATATCACAGCAAAGAAAACAGACAACACAGTACATGGGAAATTCCAGAGAATTCAATTGCGAGTATTCTCCTGATACTCCCAAGGAAGTTAATGAATCAAAAGTCTCAGGAACAACCTGGTAAGCATCGCATACTGCCCGTGCCCCTCATTCCTGCTGAGCACTACAGCACCTCACACTCCACTTGTTAGTCATCACTCACCCAGAAGTTTTCAGGGTAGTCCCGGAGATTCAGCAATTTCTGTATGACTGTTTTCCGATCTTCCTCCCACTTGCGCTTGCAGAAGACTATCTCTAGGAAATACCACATCCAGCCAATGATAGGCATGTAGGACAGCTCCTTCTTTGCAAGCACTTTGGAACTCTGCAAGACAGAATCAAAGCAAGTAAAACAAAGTTAAGCCACCTCAGGGCTCACTGTGGGTATGACAATGTTAGACACTAACATATCGATTCATATTGACCAGACCCAGTTTGAACACCAGTGTAAAAGCAAAACAGGGAAAACTAAGTTTCTCTCATATGACAGAACAGTCAAATCTTATCTCAGGTACTGCATGGAAGACTTCTAGAATTAAATATATATCAATGTGTGTTTCTCTATCCTACCCAAATGCTGAAACCCAAAAGAGAAGCCAAATTCCTTCAAACATGGAGGCATCCATGCAAGCAACCCAAGCCATATCAATCAAAACTCTTAATTCAAGCAGATTCTGGCACTGGCAGCTCAAGCTCCCTTAAGATACCTTGAAACTGTATTTCTCCCCAAAGCTGGGGCATCTCAACATAAAAAAATAAAAAAGAAAAAAAAGAGAGAGAAGCAGAGTCACAGAGCCATTACAGCACAACATACTGATGCTATGCACACATGGTTTACCAACAGAAGAAACCTTTAACACTAGAAACAACAGCAGCAATAAGAATTTTGTGTTTAGCTTTGTTTATGGAAGGGCAGAAATACTAGTGAATTTCTCTTCAAAGTATGCTTCTGGAGTAGGAAAAAACAAAAAAGCACTCTTCCTGTCTCGTGACAGACACTGAGGTGACTGGTCCAGACACTCCACAAGAAGTCAGTGATTTATCAAGCAGTCAGCATGTTCTGTAAGTTAATTCTACTCCAGAATTTAACTCTGTGATCATCTCAGACTAACATCCCCTAGGGCAAGAGAACCGATTCCATGTGCTCCTTCCCCATCTCCCAAGCCAGCCTACCTTGGTGAGCTGTCTTACATTTCACTTGGTTATTTAATGAATAAAATGGGCGTGTGTGTGTGTTGTGTTCATATAGAAATTGTTGCTTCAGCATTTCCTAAAAAACAGTGACAGTTCCTTAGAAGACAGATGGGAGTAATTACAGTCCAGTTTCTGACCATGATGTAACTATAAGCTAGCCCATCAAAATGCTCTACAGATGGATTCCAGGACATGGCATTTGACTAGAAATTACTTATTGGTAGAAGTTACCATCAACAGAAAATATTTACTTTTATTTTTTCAGTCACTCTTGTTCATGTGGCTGCTACAGGAAGAGACTTGACCTAATTTTTTATCTCAGCTCATTTTTTTCATCTGCTCTCCTTCCCTGAGAGGGAAAACACTTTAAATAATTAAGCTATCTAAAAGCTCATAAGACTGGAAGGCAAGGACACATCACACAGCTTCACCAGCAACTGTTACACAGAAGCAGAACAGAGGATGACAGACAGTTCCATTTCTAAAAATTGCAGGAACCATCCCTATCAAATGATTTAATGCTTTGTAATAAAAGTGCTGCCTCTTGAGCATTTGAGAATTTCGTAATTTCAGTGACAGGCACAGATCAGGACTCCAAACCCACTGCTCCCCTGAGAAGCAGCAGTAGTAATTTCAGTTTCAAGCCATATTGTACATCAGTCCCTACTACATGACAGCAGCAATGCTGAGCCCAGCTTCCTCTTCCAGCTCCCCAAACTGAGCAGAGAAACAGGCTCTTCTTTTACCACTTTCCTGCACAATGAGGCCAACAGGAGGCCTGTCACCACCTCCCCACTGCAAAAGAGAAGAAACCTCAAAATGTTCCTAAAGTTTATTTACAGTAAGTGTCCAGTATCATAACTACCACAAATTAATCTAAGTGTACTCTGCATAGAGTGCACAAGGCCTCCAGAGCACAGTGTCAGAACAGACAATGTAATAGTCCTCCTGCAGACTTTAAAATGCAGGAATTATAGTTCAAAAAGCTAGCTAAAGTGACTATTTCACCATACCTATTTTCTAGTGCTTTACCTATTTTGAGATGAGCATGAGTTACACAAGAGGCAGGAGAGAAGTTGCCACTGCTTTCCTGCACCTCCCTCAGTGAAACCAAGAAACAATACTGTGAGCAAAGGCGTTCCCTAGCACAGGTACAACCATGAAAGCACAACAGATGTCTGAACTCTTCCCTGGGGCACGTTCTTATTCTTTTACTGTGCTGATGCATTTTTAAAATTTAAGAGTGCTCTTTCAGACACGTGCGAGTATGACTCCTTAGATGCACATAAAAATAAACTAAATCACCTCATACTATTTTATGCACCCATCTGTTCTAGGAGTAGAAGGAAGGCTAATGACAGAGAAAGGAAACTCCTCAGTGCATTATGCTGGCAAGACTGTTCTTGTGCGGGAGGAATACATTAGGCCTCCCCTCAGAAGCTGCCATACAGACTGGGGAATGAGAGGCAGGAGAGCCGTGCTGCAGGAAGGGACCTGTGGGTCCTGGTGGATGGCAAGTTGAAGATGAGCCAGCAGTGCCCTGGCAGCCAGGAGGGCCAACCCTGTCCTGGGGTGCATCAGGCACAGCATCGCCAGCCGGGCAAGAGCGGGGATTGTCCCGCTCTGCTCTGCACTGGGGCGGCCTCACCTCGAGTGCTGGGGGCAGCTTTGGGTGCCAAGAAAGACATGAAGTGATTAGAGAGGGTCCAAAGGAGGGCAATGAGGATGGTGAAGGGCCTTGAGGGGAAGCTGTATGAGGAATGGCTGAGGTCACTTGGTCTGTTCAGCCTGGAGGAGACTGAGGAGAGATCTCATTGCAGTTACAACTTCCTCATGAGGGGCAGAGGAGGGGCAGACACTGATCTCTTCTCTGTGGTGACCAGTGACAGGACCCAAGGGAATGGCCTGAAGCTGTGTCAGGGGAGGCTTAGGTTGGATATTAGGAAAAGGTTCTTCAGCCAGAGGGTAGTTGGGCACTGGAGCAGGCTCCCCAGGGAAGTGGTCACAGCACCAGCCTGGCAGAGTTCAAGAAGCATTTGGACAATGCTCTCAGGCACATGGTGTCAATCTTAGGGATGGTCCTGTGCAGGATCAGGAGTTGGACTCAATGATCCTTGTAGGTCCCTTCCAACGCAGCACGTTCTGTGATTCTGTGATCTCTCTTACAAAAACTAGAGCTACAATCTGTTCTGTTTCAGTCGTCTACCCATTCACAACTCCCATGAAAATACCTGGCAGGAAAAATGCACCTCTAGTTGACTTCAGCCACTAACTTTTCCGTTATTAAAGTGCTTTGGTAAATACATGACAGTTACCTCTAACCTTCAAATTCAGCTTGTTCAACAGAAAAATAATAATTAAAAAGTGCTGATTTATTCCACATAAGATGCCTTCTTAAGGGAAATCAAACAATTTCAGTGCTCAGAACTGTGTAATTCCAACAGATGTTTAATGAAATTACTGCTGGACAGGGACAACTTATCTACAATACTAATATGTTAATTTATTTTGGCCAAGTTTGTTCAAATGAAATACCCATAAAGTTCTCCTTTTGTAAATGACTGCACCAACATCACCTTAAAAAAAGTATTTTTACAAGCTTGCTTTAGCGCATTTGCCCAACTATGCTGCCAAAGAAACAAAATCTGGATTCTACATGTCCAGCCTCAGTTATTCAACACTTCTTGTTTAAAGAACACAACAAACAGCAAGAAATCAACATGCAAGCTGAAAGTGTCCAACAAAATTTATTCCCCAGTTTTAAAACAAGTTCATTGTAGCTGCAAACCATTAGCAGCAGCAATTTGCCTTATCAGTTATTTTCTCTCCAGGCTGCCCTCAGTATTGACATACTTTTGATGATTCTGACTGCTCTACTTTTGAAATACACCACTCCTTCATATTATACTTTCTGGGACATCATGATGGCAAGGTATGTTCCTTTAGTCCCTCAAAGCCACCATTCCAGAAATTTATTTTAATAATTCTAATTCCTCAGGCTTCATATTGAATAAAACTTCTCCATGTTAGAAAGGTAACACAGCAATATTTTGGAAGATATGTGCCCAAGCACATGCTAACATGCTGTGTTAAACACAAATAATAATGTACTTTCATCTGCTACAAGAACAGTTACATATTCATAGAATCACTTCAGTTGAACACCCTTACGATTGTCAAGTCCAACCATTAACCTGGTACTGCCAAGTTCACCACTAACCCATGTTGCAAGTGCTATGTCTGTGAACGTCTTTTAAATACCTTCAGGGATGGTGGCTAAACCACCTCCCTGAGCAGCCTGTTCCAATACTGGATAAAACTTTTGGTGCAGAAATTTTTCCTAATATACAATCTAAACCTCTCCTGGTGCAATTTGAGACCATTTCCTCTTGTCCTATCACATATTACCTGGGAGAAAAGACCAACTCCCACCTGGCTACATCCTCCTTTCAGGGAGTTGTAGAGAGCAGTAACATACCCACTGTGCCCCCTTTACTCCAGGCTAAACACCCCCAGCTCCCTCAGCCACTCCTCATAGGACTTGTGCTCCAGACCCTTCCCCAGCTCTGTTGCCCTTCTCTGGACATGTTCCAGCACCTCAATGTCCTTCTTGTAGTGAGAGGCCCAGAACTGGACACAGCACTTGGGGTGTGGCCTCACCAGTGCCAAGTAGAGAGGGACAATTCCTGCCCTGGTCCTGCTGGCCACACTATTGCTGATACTGGCCAGGATGCCATTGGCCTTCTTGGCCACCTGAGCACATGCTGGATCATGGTCAGTGGCTGTCAACCAGCACCTCCAGATCTTCTACCACTGGGCAGTTTTCCAGCTACTCTGCCTGTAGCACTGCATGGGATTGTTGTGACCCAAGTGCAGGACCTGTCACTTGACCTTGTTGAACCTGATACAGTTGGCCTTGGCCCACCGATCCAGCCTGTCCAGATCCCTCTGCAGAGCCTTCCTAGCCTCCAGCAGATCAACACTCCCACCAAGCTTAGTGTCATCTGCAAACTGACTGAGGGTGCCCTTGACCTCCTGGTCCAGATCACTGATAAAGATATTAAGCAGGACTGGTCCCGAAACTGAATCCTGGGGAACACCACTTGTGATCTGCTGCCAAGTGGATTTAATTCTATTTTGCACCACTCTCTGGGCCTGGTCATCCAGCCAGTTTTTTTACCCAGAAGAGTGCACGTGTCCACATCACAGCAGTTGGTCCAGTGGGACACCTTCCCCAGCTGGCTCTTTCACCAGCTGTATCAGGAGGTTATCTTGCACACACCAGGAACCTCCAAGACCGCTTCCTCCGCTGTGTTGTATTTCCAACATACATCTGGTAAGCTGTAGTCCCCCAAAAAAGCAAGGGTTACTGATAATGAGACTTCTCCCAGCTGCTTATAGTATATTTCTTATGCCTCTCCATCATGGTCTGTAAGAGACTCTACCAAGACATTTGCCTTGCTCGCTTACTCCCTGATTCTTACCCATAAACACTTGATTTTTCATCACCACTGTCCAGTTCTAGACAATCAAAACCCTCTGTAACACACAGGGCTATCCCACCACCTCTCCTTCCTTCTCTATTTCTTCTGAAGACCTTGTAGCCATCCACTGCAGCATTCCAGTTGTGCAAGTCATCCCACTGTGTTTTTGTGACTGCAATTATATCATTGGTTCTGAGCTGCACAATGGCTTCTAACTCTGCACATGGCTACACCACGTGCATTGGTGCAGATGCACTTCAGTTGGGCTCTTGATCCTGGCACCACTTTCTGGGGAGAAGTCCCAGTTCCTCTGTGACCATGATCAGGCACTTCCATGGTTTCTAATGCATCAACAACCCTCCTGCTTTTCCTGCTGCTTTGACATCTGTTCTCTACCTCCATGGAGACATCAGACCAAAGAACCTCGCTAGCACACCACCCCTCAAGCACTGGCATGCCACACCCAGACTTATCTCTAGTAAGCCTGATTTTGTCCCTTTACCACTTCAAATCCAGTTTAAAAATCTATTAATATATTAAAATGCACAAACTAGTGTGCTCACCCACCTTTAGTCCCATAAAATTACATTAAAAAGTATCTTCTCACACTTACATTTAAGGCCACACTCAGCTTTTTCCAACAGCAAACTTCAACATAAGCAACTCTTAAACAAAATTAAGTTTCCTGACATATGGAACAGACAGTTAAGGTTAAAACCAGCAGGTTTAGCTTTAAAGCACAGGCAATTTTTACTGATATTCATGTCGTCATCTCAGACAAATGGTTATCAAAATCACTAGAAAAACTATTTCATTGCTGCTTCATCAGACCAAACAACAAAGCAGTGAATCAAGGCAGGGAGCATATTAAAGTGCTTTTGGTAAAAATCCTAAATAACACCTCCCTCCTCAGAACTTGCCCATGTTCTGATTTTAACTTCTGGTTCTAGTGGGTCGTTTTTCAACAGGATGGTTAGCAGCACACCTTGAAGAAACTAAATGCTACTAATGCATTTAACTGGGGACACAGTGGCTAGTGGCCCCACTAATAAGGTAAATCCTAGGACTGGAATGTCACAAACAGGAAAAGGGAAGGACATAGCAGAGAGCAGGGACCTATCACCAAGACCACGTTTCTATTTACACAACAGAGCAACACAGACACCAGAGTCAGTATCCCACTCAGCCATTGCACCAGCATGGGGTGGAAAAGCAGAGCATCCACAACAGAATCCACACATCCTCTGTGGCAGGAGGAGGCACGATTCAGCCGTCCCCATGGACGGCCGTCCCCATGGATCATGCATTATCAGGCAGCATGATCCTGACTTGACATCAAGGACCCCTATACACCCTCCCTCCTGCACACAACACTGAGGTCTGGCAGCACAAGGAGGTGGGTACGGGTGGCTGATTGGTGTCAAGGACTGAAAACAGAACAGTAAGAGCCCTTCATAAAAACCCCACAAGTGGAATACAGATGTGACTGACAGTTTGAGCTGAATGCAGGTTTTCCTGAAATCCCTGATGATTTTTAGTTTTTCTGAAGTTTGCGTCCTTCTTCTGTTTTCCAACAACAACTGACAAAATCTTGTACGTTTTGGTGCTGCACAATCACACACCCATAACTCCAGCTGGCAAGATTTGCAGTAGCTACAGTAAATTGCAAGAGTAAAAGCGAGCATAGCATTGCTTCTTCATGTGATTTTCTCCTTCTCCACTAAAAATGAACATATCTCTGGCTCTTACTCAGTGCTGTCAACCCAGTGCTTCCTTGTCTTTTCAATGGGTGCTCCAAAAAGCATCATACTAATGAAAAAAAACCTAAAATAATTGTTAGAACTGTCATTCTTTTTCTTCCCTCTTCTCCACACATACTTCTCAAATTCTTAGCACTATTTGGTTCTTTTTGCTAAATTTTCTTCCAGAGCCAGTAGAAAATCTTCATAAAAGCAGAGAATCTCATGCCATACAAGTGCAAGATCTCAGTACTTAGAAGAACACTCAGGTTTCGCAAACCTAAAAACAGGCAAGAGACTCTGCCACTCCCACTCCATCCCCCAAAACCAGCAAAAAAACCCCACCTAAACCAACACTGATAAATCTAAACCACCCTGATAGAGCTCTATTAACCTGTAGAGATTATGGCAATTTGGCTGCAAGGAAAAAGCCAGTCCAGGAGAAAAAACACAAAAGAAGGAGCAGACAAATGCACAGATTGAATGCTTCAACTAAGACCAGGAAGGGCAGTTTTCAAAAGGGAAAGACTTTTTTTTTAGGAACCAAATGGGCAAGACAGGTTTAAGGATGTTTAATATTGTTTTCAAAATAAACAAAAACAGTGTCTGGATTTATTTCAGCTGGAATAGAGCTAATTTTCTTCCCAGTAGCTGTGTTTTGGGTTTAGGATGAGAATAATGTTGGTAACACATGGATGTTTCAGTTGTTGCTAAGCAGTGTTTACACTACCTCAAGGACTCTTTGGCTTCTTACCACCCTGCCAGAGAGTAGACTGGCGGACACTAGGAACTGGGAAGAGACACAGCAGGACAACTGACTGAAACTAGCCAAAGGGATATTCCATACTATATGATGTTATGCTCAGTATATAAACCAGGGGGAAAGATGGCTGGGGGCTGCTGCTCAGGAACTGGCCTGTGGTGAACAACTCTACTGTGGATCATTTGTTTTGTACACTCTGATTCATTTAGCACCATCATCATTACCATTATTTTTGCCCCTTCCTTTTCTGTCCTATTAAACTCTATCACAACCCCCAAATTTTGCCCTCCCCCAATTCTCTCCCATGGGAGGCGGGGAGTAAGCAAGAGGCTGTGTGGTGTTTAGCTGCCTGGATGGTTAAACCATGACAACTAAGCAAAAAATTACAATATTTAATGGCTTCATTAAAGAAATGTTCAAGCTGCAAAATACAGAGAGTTTGAACACATGCTTGTGACACTCTTAAGAGCGTTACTGTTGTCTGCCAGAGCTGCAGGGCACAGCTGAATGTCACAACAAAGCCATTCTGTCTGCCTGCTGCAGCCAAGCACAGCCAGTTCCAACTCCTTTGGCTCTAAGCTGTCTTCACCTTCTCCCTCTCCACCCTCCCCACTCATCTCTCCTTTCTTCACTGGATTAGCTAAGGCAGAAAAGTGACGGAAAAGGTATCTAAAACATCGCAAACCAGGGCACACAAGCATCATAATAGATGCAGGAGACTGCATGTGCAAGATATCCTTTACAGGAGCAGTGGACGTGAGATCAGCTGAGTAAGGTGTTGGCTGATACCCAAAGTTTGCATAGAAACTTCACGGAGTATACAGTTAAACATCATTAAATATGAACACCCACTGGCTCACAAAGTCCCTGAGCTACAAAACACTGGAGGCTGCGACACCTCAGAAAGCTCTCTGTACACTTGCCTCTTTCCTGTAACTCTTTTCCTAAACATCAGCCCTCAACATAATGGTTCTTACATTCCTCCTTGTGCTGCCACACCATGCCCTGAAACTCTGCACAGGGGAAACTCACGAAAGGCAGTACAAGTCAAACCAACCTACACTCCCCATCACTGCACAGTCACCTACCCTTGCACTAGCCCAAGACAAGTACCAGTATACCAATACAGACAATCCAATCAGGAAAATGACTGTTTAGCATTTTCCATTTTTAATGTTTTTTTTAACATGGCTTAAGATGAACTTTGGCTGGTTGCCCCAAGAGGGAAATGCACTGCTTTGTTGAGTAAAGACATCTACGCAAATGAGAGCATGTGGAAATTATTTCTTCCGGGAACAGTTTCTGGGAAGTAAAACCACAGTACATTACTCAGGACTGAAATAGTTTTGTGGGGGTTTTTTTGTTTGTTTTGGTTTTTTGTTTTGTTGTTGTTGTTTTGGTTTTTGGTTTTGTTTGTTTTTGTTTTTTTAAAAAATTATTTTTGTTGTTTTATCGTTTTGTTGTTAAAAAATAAAAAAGCAAAAAAATGACCAACACATATCAGCTCCTAAAATAATCCTACAATTAGCATAAATGCAAACTGAGTAATAAATGCAGGCAGCCAAAAAAAGGAAAAAATATTTTCAGTTAGTGCAGCACAGTAATTTCAACAGTTGTTTCTATGTTGTGGTTTCCTTACGTGTAGGGAACAACAAAAAACTAAAAGAGAATCCTGATTAACTTGGAAAACTATTACAAAAAATTGCAGCTAGCGAGATTCAATGCAACCACATAGCAACAATGTAAAACAACGTATTTTTGACCTTGTAGGCCCCTATTACTTTGTACAGAAACAATCCTTCCATTTTCTACATTGGTGTTTTCTGAAGAAGTACCTGACCCTTGAAAATGCAGCTTTATTTAGAGAACTGAGGCCATTTGGCTTACAAAATTAGACAGAACTATACTACAGCACCACTAATATCTGCCTGCTAGGAACAGGCTTCCCTGCATCTCCTACTGTTCCATGCCATCCTCCAGCTCTGTGCTCAAGTCCTAGACAATATGGTAGAAGTGTTACTCAGAAGCCAACAGCCATTTTGGTTACACAAAGAGCCTGTAATGCTTAGGTTCACTTTCCTCCACTTTTAAGGCCCCTTTTTATGTTTTAGTTAAGCAGACTGCCATTATTGTAATCTGAAAGTGACTGCAGTGGTGCCTAAATGTCCAAAAAATGAAAAGAGTCCAAAGGGACAGCCACAAAAAAATCAGAGGCTGACACAATCCAAGGTCAGGACTTTTGACAGTGGTCAGTATCAAAGCTAGAAGGATGCTGCAGAAGACTGCCAAAATAAGTCATTAGTCTTCTTTCTCATGAGGGAGGAACCCTTATCTAAATCCTTTACAGACAGAGAATATCATCACCACCACAGAATGAAGTCAGGCTGATTTAGGTGGGGGCTTGAATTATCCCCATGATCTGACAGGGGAAACAAAAATCAACCCTGAAAACAAACGCACATGAACTCCTAGCTTAATGTAGCAGTGTATTCAACCATGAATAACTCCTTCCTCCCCCATCTCTTACTAGCTTTTACCTGGTCATTTCTTTCACTTAAGATGGCTGCTCTTTCATTCTGAGAGAGGCAGGCTACATCATTCACACTCTAGCTGCGGATTTTTAAGACTACACTGGAAAAAGCAAACAAATTCTGTAATTTAGTGGGGAAGAATCACGGGATAGCTCATCTTTCTGCAGCACAATGAACTGCAATAGTTACTTAGTAGCACACAGAGAAAAATAACTGTAATGATCTCCACAGTTCAAGAAAATATCTCCTTCATCAGCTTTAACTGCAATGTTTTTAAAATTTCTGTGGTTTTCTGAGCTGTCCAGTCTCCACATACTTGCACTGCACTGTTTTAGGTTCACCTCTAATTCTGGACAGCAGCTGGGTGAAATTTGAGCACGGATCTGTTAATTCAAAACCACAATTAACTTATTTTGGGCTTTTTTTCACATCCAAGGAGATTTATTTTAAATACTAAGTAACTCACCCCCAAGACCCCAAATCTCTCACAAAAGTTCCAACCACAGAGAAAGTCAATTTCAAAGTTGTGATTAAGGATTACGATGGCATTCTCCTTCCCGTACTTGTGGTAACTCTCTGGGTCAGTGTAAAGGGTGCAATCGGTGCCTGACCACCATTCCAGCAACATCACCATCTCTGAAACAAAGAACAAGAAATAGGTGAATGTACACAGTATATGCAAAACCACAAATTAGTAACATGTCGAAAATATTAGTCACCTCAATGGCACGAGGCAAAGAAAGGGCTGTTGTGAAGAACACGTAAGAGGGCTGTTTAAAACACAGCTACCTTTACAAGCTGGAAAGTGGTTTCTCAGCAGTATCCTAGTGACTATCATATGCCTTTCATTTCCTATTTGCTTATCCCATTATCAAGCACAGGCTTATATTGTAGGCTTTGTATTTGTTTTGCTTGGAACTTTAAGTCTGACCACAAGACTTGTGAATCAAACCTTTATTTAGTGAAATCGCTCTGGTCTGGAGCACAGGAAGTTGAGGTGAGTCAGTAAAGCCAAGAAGCTCAGAACTCTATATCCATGGAGATGGAAAATGAAAATCTAAAAGCAACAGCTCTCCTCAAGCAACCCATGTCTTGAGCTGGGGGTACCATGGGACTAAAATGAAAGCTGTCTGTCTGACACTGAAAAGAAGAGGAGTTAAGGGACACGTTTGCTTCCTGTCAAAGCTGTCATGAAAGTTCTGAACCAAAGCAAAGGTCTAATGCAAGGGGTTACTCTTTGTTAAGTGAAACATATCTCCCTCTCAGCAGAACCGTGCCACATGAATGCCTCTGCTGGAACGATGAGACATCCAAGATGCTCTCCTGGCTTACGACAAACCTGAGGGCACCAAAAATGCTCATTCACCTCAGGGAAGATCAAAACCAGGCCAGCCTTTGAAACACATTTGAATTCCTTTCCATTTTGGTCCTCTATTGGTCTCAACTAGTGACAGAAAACAGAAGCCAGCCAGGGACAAGTTACATTTTCAGTCATCATGAGTAAAATCAACTGCCTGAAGCTCTTGGATGACATTGTGCTACACACTGGAGAACACACATTAATGACATGAATGAATTCTATCTAACAGTGCTGCAGCCAGGCTAATAGGCAATCTCTATTCAGATAACATTACCTTAATATGATAAAAGCGTGTTTATGATAGAGATAAATGATTGACTTGTCAGTCCACCTGCTTATTTCAAATCAAGAGAAGGTGACTACTATTGCAGCAGGAGTACATATCACTCAATGCATGCTATTATGCATCAAACAATAGCCTGAGATGTGAAGGGAGACCTAAACTGCCATATGCTAACCAGGGAATGGCAGATTTCACTGACTGCAAACTAATTTTTCAGTGAAAGCCAAAAATGTTCACGTCAGCGCAGCACCTGTGAAGATACAGAAGCGTACGCCTTGAAGACTTCTCCTGCAAAGAGCTGCCCTGTGGAACACACTCAGTGTTATATCTTTCTAAGGGTGTAGCTTTCTATGAGATTTATACTGGTAATAAAAGCCTTCCACTCCCCCAAACACAGCAAAATTGAGTAATAGCTGGGGGGAAAAAAACCCATCCCACACTGTAATTTGCAAACATTTACGGAATCTACAGTCATATCCTAGGGCAGAACACAATCACAGAAAAGAAAGGAAATTAGTGACAGGATTTAGATCTTTTGCTTAACTAGGAATCCAACTAAGAGAAAAAATGACTGCCACATGACTTTCCCTCTTTTTAACACCTACTGCCATTAAATCTATTCCCTAAAACAAAACAAAACAAAGGCAGAGATGACGATGGTAAGGCTCTCTTAACAAAAGAGACAACTTTACCTGAGAAAAGTCATCCCACTTCAAGTGTGGATTTTTTATTTATTTTGTCTTTTCCTAAGGAATTTGAACAAAACTAATAATATATCATGAATCTCATTATACAGGTGTACCAGATGCATAGAGCTCTTCAGTTTTATATATTCAGTTTCAAATAGATTCCAAAAAAACACAGGCAAAAATATGTCTATATGTGCTTTGATTTTTCAGGCTTCACATAAGCAGGACTTTTGTTTGAAGAAATACTGCAGAAATAGGTCCCTATCCCTCACCTCCCATGCCATTTGTCACTGATGTGCTTAGGCAGTTGCTGCAGAAACACAAAGCAGGCACTAAACACCGCTGTATTTAAATACAGTAAATACCATCTGCCAGCCTCTAATTTCTTAACATGTTTATTTCCCTCATCTTCCCTACTCTTTCTTTCCCTTCCTCCTAGTCTCCTTTCTCCTTGTGGATCACAAGCAATGATAAGTAGTGTCAGTTTGTGCTACTCTTGCATTTGTGTCACCAGCTTACTTCCACAACCTCCCACAGAAATTTATTACCCAGCAACTTGCTGTGGTGGCTCAGCCACACAAGGTCACTCGTTCACACTCTTTTTCCTCCTTCACAGTCCAGAGATGATCAGAGGAAGTTTCCTTCTTTGTACACCAGTCATACTGTATAAGCAGAAATCAATCGCATACTGGGAAGAAAAAAAGATTCTTTTGCTCCCAACCAGGGCTGGTCTAAGATTTCTAAGGCTTCTCCAGACCCACTTTGATGAGGTTTTGGAGTTTCAACACCACAACTGAGCTGATAAATACATATTCAAGCACATTGTGAGGGTTCCCACCTTTCAAAGCAATTCCTCCAGTGACACTTTCAAACAATTAAGGCAAAGGAAGGAGAAAAACCAAAGGAACTTGAAATCTCCACCCCCTGCTTTGAAGGGAGAGTCCTTGCAGTGCATTACAACTAGCTTCAGAAGATGCTTATGGCAGAGAGAAATCATGACTTCAAAGACCTAATATGGATACCCTGTGTGCTTAGGAATTTTGAGGTTTTTTTACCTTTCTGAAAATAAAAAAACCCCACTCATCCTGCTTCAAATAATATCCCTACCTCCTGCAAGAGCAGATCATTTCCTAGCCCTTCACTGCACAAATCTGAGCTGCTCCAGTGCCTGCACTTCTAGAACAGGTAACTAGAGAAAAAAATCTCCAAGGCAGAGCTGAACTGTAAGTCGTTATATGAAAAATAACATTCAAGGGAAGAAGGGAAACACACTGAGTTTATTGAGACTTCCACCTCAAAGTTTTGCAAGAATGAGTCATTAAAATAGTTAACACTGTGTTTCTGTAGAAGGTGTTAGTAATTCCTTTAGCTAACTAGTCTTGATAAGGACCAGATGACCTACTGTGGTTCCTTCCAACCTTATCCATTCTGTGATTATGTGATAAACCATGGAAACATTTGCTTACAAGATTAGCTATAAATTAGCTATTTTAAAGTGCCATTAAAAGCATAATTCTGTATTGACTCAACAAGCACAATAACTTGAACACCTCAAGTACGTGCATAACTTTAAAGAGCTACAGAACTGTTTCCTTCCATGATATTCTTAATTTCCTTTAATCTCTTTGTTTTCTTTAATCTCTTTATCAAGGCAACACCAAAAAAAAGAACTCAGAAAATTCATATGCGAATATGTGGTAAAAACACAGCAAACTCTCCAATACAAATAAAAGCAAGACAAGTGGGCAAGCTATGACCACCATTTCCAAGAGCAGACAAGGTGAATGGCTGCATGATAAATGACTGCATTGCACAGAAGACTGGGGAAAGCATTTTTAAAAATGCAAAAATAAGGTTAAAGACAGACTGCCATATAGTATAGCCTAGAGCCCATGCCTGTCTGCGGAAGAATGACTTGCAATAGCTTACTGCCTTTCCAGATTTTCAGACCACACATATTAAGTGCACTTCCTAAGCATTTTTCATAGAATGAAGTCTACAGGTAACTAAGAAAAGCAAGTCTATATCTTCCCTAGACTACTCAAAAGCCCTTTGTGTATCACAGGCAGGGTTAAACCCCTGAATGACACCTACTACATTAACTGCAAAGCTGCCTAAGAGGTTTTCAAAATACTTCCAAGTATTCCTTCCACAGGCTATTCTAGTGTTTCACTCTGCCGTCTAACCTCACCAGGCATTTATTTCTGGTCTCTACTTCCTTCTTCTCTGCAAGAGCTGCAAGTAATTATGAGGGAAACTTGAAGGCAGGAATTCTGCTTGCATTGATTAGTACATGAAACTGGAGCTCAGAGCTGGAATATGTCTACAGGAAAATTTTTTAAAGTAACTTATTATTATAAAAAACCACCTTTCCTGTGAGGGGGAACCAAAACTAGTTCTTGGGGGGCTGGAAAGTCAAGCAATGCCTCTCCCCCTTCCCCAAGATCAGTGGGAGGTCATTCAGGGAGCCCAGACAGACAAGGCATCAGCTTTCCAGCTTCAGATTCTCTTCCATGCAGGTGTTGCACCAACAAGGTAAAATGGAGTAATCTGGTTCACTCTGAGACAGAGGTCCTGGTCTTCAACCTGTAGGAAAATTCTTAGGATGACTGGTTTTTTGTAATTCTGTGGTTTTCTGTGATTTTGTGGGCTTAAACAGAAGACCAAAATCCAGCCCCCTCTTTCCTTAGCACCACCATGCCCCATTCCCTCCCCCGACCATTTACTGCAGCTGGTGGCAAAGCCCCTGGTATCTTTGGACTTGTTTTCCCCTCCCTTAAAGCTGTCTTGCAGCAAAAGTGCTGGCTGATGGCAGGGAGTGGTTATGAGGACCAAATTTAAAAAGAAAAGCAAACAAGCGAAACCCTTCTCTCTTGCCTTCAGGTCTGGTTCTGCAGATTTTTGCCCCATTACCCATGGAAGATCCTAAAGGCAACTCCCTTGAATAACACTTCAACTAATTACATGGATGTGCTTTTAAGGACAGAAATCACCAACAGAGAAGAAGGAAGAAATGGTGACTTTTAATTCTTCACTCATCACAGTAAGTTAATGGATGTGCTTGCAAGGAGAAAGATAAGCACAGCACAGCCCTTTCATATATTCAGGTTCCAAGTCACATTCATTTCAGCATTTGCTTGCAGGAAATTATTTTAATGTACTTTTCTTCAACAATCATATATTCCAACACAGGCAATATGCTGTGTTTGCCACAAATGACTGAGGACAGTATAGCGTGTGCTGATCAAAGGAGTTAGTACAACAAACAGTGAAAGAAAACATGCTGCTTGGCAAGTTCCTATGACACCAACATTTGCTTTGTACAGGCATGAAATCAGGCAGTTGCATCTCTTCCGGATGTGGTTTCTTGGTGTCCAAAACACCACTGGCTTTTTCTACTCTGTGCAGAAGCAGCACCAGAGAGGAACTGCTTAGCAAAGAACAAATGGTTACAGTTCATTCACTGCAAGTCACTGTGCAAAAGGAACACCAGTCTTGATCCAATGCTTTCTTTTTAGCAGTTTCCTAAACACATGCACACACACCCCCAAAAATATTTTTAAATTTATGCATCCTTGGCCTACTTGTAGGTTTCATTATTTTAAGCCTGCGTATCTTTAAGAAATACTGTTCCTTCTGAGCTATTTGAATAAACCATTCACTGTTACGAATGGTACACTAGGACCAGTAGTTTTATTATGGAGACCTCAACATTCACTTCTTCATGGGAATTAGTTATCAGTAGAAGGGAGATGACAGCCTGAAAGGAAGGCTAAAGCTACCAATCCCAGCTAGCAGACGATCCCGAGAAGCTTGTGGGAAGAAGTGACTGACCCTCTTGTGGTAGAAAGTTAATTGAGAAGAAGAAACAACATAGATCTGTCCTGAGCAACATGCATGTTTTCCATGTTGGTGGATTCATATGAGTAACTTGTGCTTCCTCTCAAAGACAGCCTAATCTATAGTACTCTAAAACCAGTCAGAAGATAGCTGGAAAGGATTATTATGAAGCTATTGTTTATGTCACCTCCATGATGCCTGTGTACCTCCAACACGGTATTCCACAGACAATTCCGTCACTGTCTGTTCTGTATCCCTACTCTCCCTAAATACACACGTACCAACTCTCCTTCCTCTGACAGGCTAAATGGGTAAATAGATAAATTAACCTGCAATTTAATCCAAATATTGCAATTTCTCTTTTAAACTTGAGGGTGGCTTTCTGCATGCAAATCCTTTCCAGTTTTTCAAGTATGTCACTACTGGTCTAATAAAAACAACACTTTTGACTACAAATCGTTTACATTATCCATTTTCCTTAACCCTCTCCCAGCTGTGCCCAGCCAGACAACATCATCCCAAATAGTAAGGACCAAATATGCTACAGCCTCTGGTTAACCGTGATGACAGTGTCTGTCACAGTACTTCATGATGTCTAACGAGAAGCACTTCTCACAAGTAATTCCCACCACACCCACAGCCTGTGGAGGAGCCCCACACTGGAGCAGGTGGATGCCTGAGAGGAGGTTGTGACTCCATGGGAGACCCGTGGAGAGAGGAGCCCTGCTCCCATGCCGGAGCAGCCTGTGCCTGAAGGACGGCACCCCATGGAAGAGTGACCCATGCTGCAGCAGTTTTGAGAGGACTGCGCGTGGGATGGACTCACATCGGCGAAGTTCATGGAGAACTGTCTCCTGTGGGAGGGACCCCACAGTGCAGCAGGGGAACGACTCCTCTCCCTGATCAGCAGGAGAAACCACGGGTGATAAACTGACCATAACTCCCATTCCCTGTCTCCTTATGCCACTGGGGTAGGAGGTAGATCTGGCAAGGAGGGAGGGCTGGGAGAAAGTGTTTTTAAGGGCTTTTTAAAAATTCTCATTATCCTGCTCTGATTTTGTTAGTAACAAATTCACTTCATATCTCTGAGTTGAGCCTGTGTTGTCTGTGATGGTGTTTAATGAGTGATCTCTCTCTCAGTTCTTATCTCAACTCATGACCACTTTGTTAAATTTTCTCTCACTCTGCAGAGGGGAGTGAGTGAGAGGCTGTGGTGGGTGCTTGGCACCTGGACAGTGTCACCCCATGACAACAATATGTTCTGCTGAGGGGGCTTGTTAGGATGCAGAAGGAATGCTGGAGAGTTATACTCCGACTAGTTATGTCACAACTGCTATGTGGGGTCTGCACGATGAAGCAGATTTTCTGAATAAGAAATGTACATAAGAAATACAGTGAAAATTTTTGCTCTGTCCTTACTAGAAGGAAGCATCTTACCTCAGTGAGCAGTAACTGGTGTCAGGTTTCCATGAATATTAGATTATGATTTTTAATAAATTATTCAGTATCTGATGTACACAAACAACGAAGCCTAGTGCATTCATCTGTACAAGCACAGACAGGCAGAACAGATGAGTGCTGAGAGAAGAAACTTGAAAAGAGTAGGTGAGAAAACTTAAAATAAGGTGTTAAGTGTTCTTCAGTGACCAGTAATGCAGCATTTGATAGCCCTTACCTGATTCATTTGGGCTTGCACAGCAATCACTTTCTACAGAGAGAATCAAACTATTTTCATATTCTGGCACACAGACTCACCCTGAACAAAGCAAAACACCACCATCACACATCCCTCTCCTGTCATGCCTTCAAGTATGGCCCCACATCATACCTCACCCCTGGGTAACTTCTGTGTCCCACTGATGAAGCTGCTGAAGCAATGAAGCTTAAATGAACAGCAGATATGATGTTACTCCAGTTCTCATTTGTACACTTAGGGTGGCACATTACTGTCTAAATCCCAAAACAGAAGCTTAAATGAAGGCAGGGTGACCTACATTAAGCTTAAGTAAGTGCCATCTTAAAACGATAGAATAAAAAAATCAAATCTAGTAATTACATAGTGGTTATAAATCTGGTCTCATAAAACACCAAATAAATGAACAAATACTTGCCATCAGGTATTCAAATTTCTACAGTTTCTTTTCAAGTATTTTGCTGATACCAGAAAGGCCAGGAAAAAAAAAGGGACTTCAAATCTAACACTTCCAGGCAACATTAAGCTATTCACATAGTACAGTAAAAGAAATTCCTATTAATAAACTTTGTGGATGATATAAAGTCAGAACAGAGTTTAAGAATCAGATGACCTTGGGAGGTAAGGTAACATAAATGGAATTAATTTTGATGGGACACATCATTGCATCATATCTTGCAGATCTAATAAAAATAGAGCCTCATAATTTGGAAATGACAGAGAATCATCTGGGAACATTATTTTGCCACTGAACACTGCTGCTCCATTCATATTATGCAGTCCTAAGAAGGAAGAAGATGGCATTAGGAGGTTTGTTCCTGGAGAGAAGGGAATCGCGCATTGCACTGAGAGAACCTCTGGGCCAGCACACCAGTACCAGACATCCACGCTCAAGAAGAAAACACTGAAACAAAGCAGATGCAGACTAGGGCTATCAGGATGACCCGAAAGTAGAAAAGTTTGGCTCACTGGAGCTTTCAAAAAAATGTTACAAGAGGACTGAGTGGGTTCCCCATGACTATGGCTGATGGATGAGGAAAGGTAACAGTACAGAAGAAGAACAATTTAAGCTAAATACCGCTAGCACAAGAACATCCATGTCTAAAGTGACTGAAAATACAGGCATCCAATATTCTGAAGATTCTTTCGATTACTCTGTCAGATAAAAATGCTTAGCAGCTTTGTAAATTGAGTAAGAATCATCTTAAAAAGACTACATTATACCACTGCTAGAAATTCAGTGATTGAGGAACTCCGTTCTAGTCCTGTTTTCTGTAATTAGGAAAAAAAGTGAGATTTTCCAAACAGACTGCCTTACAGACTTCTCTCTTCCATCAGTGCTTGAGAAACACACTGCAGCCTGAGAAACACTTTGCTACCACGGGCTGCAATGAGTATTCACTGGACCCGGGGAAGACAGTATCTTGCAGCAATGAGCAAAGACTTCTCTTTGAGCAGGGTAGTAGCACCAGACAGAAACCTTTCCCAAAGGAGTTCTCTGTTGAAAATCAACTTCCAAGAGGTCAGGACCTCGAAATTCGAGTATCCAAATAAGCAAACATGAACCAAGTTAATAGATGCCAGTCTTGACTTGTATTTATTCAATCACAACTGACTTCTTTGACATGAGTCATTAGCATGTCCTTAATTACAGGGCTATCAGAATTGTCCATACTCAGGTCTCACACTTTCATTCAGAACAAAAGTACACACACTCATGAGACTGGGTTAATTTTGCCATGTGCATTAGGGAAGTTATTTGACTCAAGTGAATCATGTTTAATCCACATATTTAGTAAGAAGACCTGTTTCACGTAATTTTTCTCCTTCTTGCATGTATCCTTGCAATAGCCTTAATTTCTATATATAACAAGTTTATCCTCCATAGTTTCAAATCAAAAATCAACAATTTGGGCTTTAGAAAGAAAGCATTTCAGAACAAGAGAGAAAAATCCCACGATTTCTGCTGCTCTAAATCCATGCCATCAACATGTTTAGCCTGCTTTTTCAGCTACTGACAAGAGACACTATTTTATCTCTGAGAAAACTGACTGATGATACAAAAAACTATGAGCTGCCAAAGAAAGCAATCTCCAGCACGAATTGGAAGAAAAGTGAACTAGGAAACTGAACAAAAGGTAAATTAAATCCTAAGAAAATGTGCAGTGTTTTAAAATAAAGCCTCTAGTTATCAAGAATTACATTTCATAGAGGTGTAAACATGTAAAAAGAAGGAACTATGGTGTCTGCAGAATGGCAGAACAAGAAAACCAGGGATAATGGCTTCTAAGGTTTCTGTACTTTTCCAGTAGTATTTAAATTTGGCTTTTCATTTCAGGGAGCTGGTGTGCTCAGGAGAAATATCTACGTATTTCCAGATATAATATACTACAAACTATTCATTTTTAGACTCAAGTCAAGTTATATAACTTCTACTCAGTCTTCTTATGCACAAGATATTCTACCTGAATTTCAATAACAGAAGAAGAAACTGACCGAGTACCTGTATTATATCAGCAGAGTTAATGGTGAATAACCATGGAACCTCTATCACTGAGAACACTGTTCAGAACAAAACCATTACTCATTTTTCCCTTGCATTCTATGAATTCCCTCTCTCTGCCTGTAATCTTACAGCATCTCATCACATGAGGTCTTGAGAGACAAGGACTATGTCCCAGTGCTTATTTTAGCTTCTTAATCCCTATCAGTGACTTTCACAAAATGTTCTTTGGAGGGACAATACGGTTAGAGACTACAAATCAAACAAATGGCTTTCATGAATTAAAAATAAACTACTACAGATCAGATATACCTATCATGTATCTAGCTGTGATTTTTGTACTGGGTGCAGTCTGTAACCCTTCAAGATGATGTTATCCAAATATATAAATATACAAAAATCCCTATTTTTTTCACTGAAGAATGTAATACACATCAGAAAGTTCTTTTAAGACAGACATACACCCAAAGTATACAATAATATTACAACACACATAAGGACACTAGTGCCTCTCAACGCACATTTAGCTTGCTTGTGCTTGCATTTCTCTTTCCTCAAAGCTTTTAGAAAACTAATCCACTGCTGGAACACTGCAACCTGCTCAGACAGCATGCAGATTGTGTGCTCCAGCAGGTGAGGATGCAAATGTACCATTCGCTTGTCTAACCTCTCACTGCTCAAACTGAAAGAGTATCCACAAAAAAAGCATTACTGTCTTCCTGCTATGTAGTCCCAGTGGCTCAGTATAACACTGCAAAATTTCAGCACAAAGAGATAATAAGCTTTTTGCTTTTTCCTATCTACTGCAAGCTACTGTGTTGTATTCTTAGAACTATATGTGTTGAATAATCTTCCTAGAAAACAGAGGTTTAGCTTACACAGTACATGGAAACCTTACATCGTCAACAGTCTCCAAGTTTACCCTTGTCTATTCATTTTCCAGAAAGACAACCTCTGGAAGTTACAAAAGGCCAGCTGTGCTTCTCTGGTAACCCAAGACATTTTCCTATTCTGTGCTTTGCAAATTATGAAGAGTAGCAGCCAAACACACAATTTCAAGTCGGTACAGGAGAAACAGTTATTGCTTCTTTTAAAAGGCACAATCTGACTTGTCATAGCCATAGTAAAATAAAGACCTGTCATACAAACAAGTCACGCACGTCTCAGGAGTAGAAAAGTATCACAAAACCATATGCATATGCACTACTGATATTTCTGTCAACTTTATCACGAGTATTTCTGGCACTACAGAAAACAAAAAAGGAAACTTTTCAAAATTTAACAAGGGGGTACAATATTACGTAAAGTATACCAGGTACCAAAATATTATCCCATGATAAACTGATCAAAACTGTAGAGGAATCCCAGAAAAAAAAAAGGCAGCCTAGTGCAAGTCATTTCCTTGAATTTAGCTTTATTCCTTTCTGAATTACCTTTACCACCTTCATTGCCTCAGCTTTCTCAGAATGAAAGACACACGTGATCCATGGGACTCACTGACTTTGATGCAGCATTTATCAGCTTGCAAAACAATGGAGGCTTCCCACCTTCCAGGCCATACACACTACTGACTTACCACGGATCAAAATACTCTGCTTCAACTCACGCAGGCTGACACTTCCTCTTTGCTAAGGAAGACCTACAGCTTTTTAGAAACAACTCTTCTTGATGGCCATCTAGACTTCTTACAGGATTTCAGACATGCAAAATTACGAGAAGCACAGTAACAGCATCAGTTCTGGTTGCTCTATCAGACCTATCAAGGGCAGACTGCACCTGTTAGGCTGCCAGCTGGCACTGTGCCAGAGGTCTTTGTGGTCTCCTCTAAAGTCTTCCTAAAAAGCTGGAAACCAGAAAGCCAGTGCAAATAAACACTATTTAGCGTTTGAGTTTACCGAACTGTATTTGAAGGCTTAGACAGCAACCTCCTCTGGTATCAATACTGCTCATTCAATGTCTTTGCAACATCTTGCATCACAGTTAACTAAGAAAAAGGGACAGGAACAGCCTTGAGGTCCTGTCTAATTAGGGGCTTGTTATTTGAAAATGATGTAATTTTTACCCGTTCGAATCTTTCTCCAAGTGGAACTGCCACGTAATCCAATACATGCAGTGGAAGCTTGTTCAGCTGAAGGACAGAAATCACTCATCTCCTAGGCTGCTGTGAGCATAATTCCTTCCAACTTTTTTCTGACTGCCAAGGGTGTGACTGCTTCAGCTAGATGTCATACAAAGATTTTTCCAACAGCCTGCCTCTGTGGGAAAAAGCTTGCATGGAGGCGTCCACAAGGAAAAACTCAACCCACAGTCTTCCAAATCTAGATGTTGCAGCATATCAGATCCCTCCTTGACATAGTAAAGCAGTGGACAAGCAAACAGGTCTCAAGGTTCAACATGGAAGACTTTGATTTATGAATTTTATGCAAGAGGTACATACTCTTGAAAAGAAGAATAGAGCTTCTTCTACTGAAGGTCCAGCCCCAATTCTGAAAAGCAAATCTCTCTCTTAGCTAAGAAAAAACAGCTGAACAGCAAAGAAAAAATAAATCTAAAACAAGATTCAAAACGCTGTTTTTAAATACACTTAATTTTTGCAAATCAGAGCTGGCCATTTATCAAAAAACTCACACAACAAGGAATGTGGAGAGGAAGGAAGGTTTCACCTGCCATCTACCATCCCTGGGAAGGGGAAACAGAGGAAGCCCTTGGGTGGCCAGAGCCCACTGCTCCTCTCTTAGATGTAGAGAGCTAAGGCAGGGTATGCAGTGTGCAGAACCAGTCTTCAGGCAAGCATGCAAGGCAGCGCTCTTTTACAGAGCACAGGGCACACACAGGCTGCTGAAAGAGGAGCTCACTGGTAATTGCTCAAAGGCATGCACTGCACAGAGGCAGCCTGTGACTAGAATGATATGCTAAAAGGAACACTTCATAAGTGTGTCACTTTGAATATTAAAGTACAAACAAAGCTTGCACTTTAAAGGGGTAACAAATCACTTCCTCCCAACACTTACTAATTTGTCAACATAACTTCAAGATAAAAATCACAGATTAGGAGAGAGGCCAATATGTCAGGCTGTTAAAAACCAAACCAAACTAAAGATTGATGGTGCACAGATTTTTTTTCCCTCCACTTTTCTTATTTCCCTCAAACATACACTGACATTTACTTAAGTTGGCCAGATCCTCAACTGGCATAAAAATAATCTTTGTCTCCAGTCCAGTTACTGCTAACACCATGCTGAGTTACACAAAATAAGGATTACACTCATCACACCTACTACAAAGCTAAAGCTTTATCTGTGCTTTGATTTTCCTGGCAATTTCACCTCAATGCCTGCTTAGCAACATGGAATTAAAACCTGCATACGCATAAAGTGGCTAATGTACTAAGTGAAAAATATGTTGCTTTATTAAAACATTATGGCTGTAATTTTGAAGGCTGACATCACACAGTGATCGTTCTGGAGCTTGCTGTGTCTCGGTTCCTTGAACAAGATACATCTGATTTTTTTACAAAATTAAGACAACGAAACACTATTGATAAAAAGAGGATTCACCCTTTTTGATGAGTCGTCATCAGTGGTTTCTCAGATGAAATGTACAAAACAAAATAAACTTCAAACAGTTTAATATGGCCAAGCTAGCATTCCTGTAACACAGCCAAGCTAAAATTGCTTTGGGAACCAAGATCAGAATCAGATTTAATGCAATGGGATACTGAAAGCCAGAGTGGGCTTTCCTCATAGGGGCTATGAGAGGAAACGAAAATTTGTGGTTAAAACCAGTAAATTAAGGCATGTCTCTAGTATTTGAACCAGCATTTGGTCTGGGCACAAGCTTTGCACAGGAGCCGTCCAGTTACTGCATGTGGTCTGGCACACAGCTCACTTCCTAGCTTCACTCCAGTTCCCATTCCCATACTGCCTTCCCTCTCAAAACACATGCAGATCATTCAAGTTTAATGAAATAGATTCTCTCCTTCTAACCTAACATCCACAAAAGGTAAAATCCAGTATTTCTTCAGGTGAAGAAGAAATTTTAAGTCAGCATGTATTCTTGAAAAAAGTTTCAAGTGATCCTTCCTCCTCTAGTGCAGTTCTGAGCTAGAGGAGTGGAAGAACACAGAAACAAGTTTTGTTCATTTCTTTAGCTACTGTTCCTTTAAAACTATCTACATGCTGCAAGTTATAAGCAACCCTCCCTTCAGAAAAAACCAAAAACCAGCTGCACACTTCAAACATTTAATTTCACAGCTTTTTTCTGTCTTTTATCCTGACACAATCTGCCTACAAAACGGCTTCTTCTCTCCAAGTTACACAGCGTATGGAACAAAGCCATAATGTACTCACGAGTACAATGGATTTAACACACATACACATCTGCAGTAGTCAGTGTTTTGAAATGCTCTTTTCAAACCCTTTGGGAAAATTAATTATTTAACAGCCACGTGTCAGAGATATTTGTCTCACATCTGAAGGCTCCTCTTATCCTTCCTCCCCAAGGAATTTAGCAGTACTCCCACGTTTCAACAAACCAGCAGTTCTTCCCCTTGGTTACAGGACCAGTCAGTGCAGATAACAATCAACCAGGCATTTCCTCCTGCTCCTTTGTCCACCTGGACAGCCCCCAAAGGTCAGCACAAAGCTCCTTGTTGAAGGCCTAATGAAGCAGTGAAGGGAGCAGCAGAATGACCTTCCAAACATAATACCCGAAATCAGTAAAGGTGCCCTTCCAGACAGACAAGTTGGTCTCACAGGTTTCTTCTACTAGCTTTTATTTTTCATATCCCAAGAAAAGACATCCTACAGAAGTACCCACCTGCAATAGGCACTGCTCATATATGAAAGCAGACAACCTTCCTATTCCTTTTTTTAGTCTTCCTTGCTTAAAAATGCAGTCATGATTACAGGACTTTTTTACAGCAAGAAATCAATGACACGACTTGGAAATAAAGGAGACAGTCCAGCATCCTGACTCTATATGTAGGTCAAAGACAGCATTATCATTCCCACACTATTTGGGATAAAGTACTCAACAGTATTTTCCACTTTCTAATATTGTTCACAGGAACCACCTTTGAAAAACTGTCCTGAGTATTCCTATGGCACTCCAATATCCTACATAACACAGAAGAACCTAGCGTACCACTGCTCTTAAAAGAGGTCCAATTCCCATCCCCATCTTTCCAACACAGAAAAAGAACTTTTCAAGGACTTATTTACATGGCACATACACTGACCAACAGCATAGGACAGGTCTTTCCAAGTAATTTTAATTCACTAAATCCAACAGTGTAACCCACATAACTTGGGCTGCTTCTGGGACATTGTTTGCCATTCTGCTCACCTGCACTTGCATAATTATCTATTTATCAACCATCATTTGATTTCCAAATGAAGAAATCTATCACATCTCAAAGATTCATGGATCTGCCATTCCAGCTTTTCTAATTCTCACCTGACAACCACATGTACCAAAACAAAGCTATAAGCTATCGCTGTACAACCAGAGAAATTTAAAACACCTTTCGAGAAACCCTGAATTTTAGGCAAGAATTAATGAAGAGCCTGTGAAGACATAAGACAGACAAGTTTCATGGTAAGCTTTAATCCAAGCAGAACTTTCTTGAACACTAAGCATTTAAAAAAAAATACTAAAAATACAATGTTATACTAAAAGGAAAATGCACTATGGTCTCAATTTTAAACTAGATAAATTAAGTACATAAACATAAAGAGGTATGTCAGCTATTTTGCCTGTATCTCACTCCTTTATGAGCACAAAAGGCAGTACATGCTCAAATAATAAAGTTTTAATTTATATATTTTGGTGAGTGAAAATACAACCCAACCCATACAATGCAAGCACTTTCCTCAATACTGCAAGCTTAACATCTCCCTCCCTATCTTTTGTCTTTGTACAAAGAAAAGCATTACAAAAGTCTGTCATATAGGCCCTACAGATAAATGGTATGAGTTTGAAGGAAGTAACAGATTCTTTAGTTCTCTATAGTTAGATCACCAGCATAGAGTCCTCAGCAAACTGCAGAGGATTAGCACATTGCACATCTTTGGATGAGATACTATATGAGCAAAGGGAAATACCTGGAAAATGTCAGAGAATGGTATGAGATTCCTAGGAAAAAAAAATCCAGTAGGACAGGAGACTAGCTCCTTTACAGCAGCAATGCAGTATTAATGAGAGCCCCTGACAAAAGCCTCCCAAGCTGCAGTTTTCCAAAAAACAAGGGTAAGCTTCTTTAGAAGTACCATCAAGAAACTGAATTGGTACAATCACTATTTGTATTTCTTTACCTAACACAGGCAGATACATTCATTCATCAAAATCTTTCATTAGCAGTACATATTGATTTTGGGATTTTTTAAACAGGGTCATATAAGTACAGCATAAAAACAGTATGAAATTTATGTACAATGAAAAATCTCTCATGTATTAGGAAGCCCACTTGTTTTTAACTCTCAAAGAAAACCCACACTTGGAGATGCAATATACTGGAGATTCAATTTAGAAACACAGCTAAGTGAACTTAGAACCTTGAGAGAAAAGAAATGTTAGTTATTGACACTCCAGTGCAATTTGCTTGAGTACAGAAACAGCACAGATGTAACATACTAATAAAATGTGTGCTAACTGAAGAGCAAAACAATCTGTACACCAACAATTGCACTGTAATCTCTTTATGGTTCCTTATGTTGTTTCAAATGTTATTTTAGCAAGGACAAAAGAGGGTCTGGAAAACAGGTAACTGTCTTTCTGAAACCAATCAGATAAAAAAAACTGTTTTGCACATATTTTTATCTGGCTTTTTATTCACAGTTAAAGGATTCCTACTTCTGAACAGGGTGTTGGAAGAAACATGTTTAAGCATATACTACTCCAAGATGGATGTAAAGGAAATTCAGCGACAGTCTCAGAAGTGAGAAAACAATGCAATCATTAAGTAAGAAGCCTTAACCTGAAGGTTGCAAACAAGTCACAGTAAAGAACCACCGTGCCACAGAAGAGTACCAAGCATGTGCACTCAGAAGCTCTTTCATCTCAAGTGTCACACTGAAAAACCTTAAGTATCTGCTGAAAGGACATACTGGTTCCTACTGGCTTGGAAATCCTCCTGCAAAAGATTAGATACCAGATACTTTCACTAGACCAGCTGCTGAAACTCTTGTTACAGGATGAGCCTGAAAACCTACTCCATAAAAAACTTGCTGCTATGTGACTACGATTTTGGATGAGGAAGAACCACCAAGATGTCTACTTTCACCTACACGTGCACATTGCTCAAAAGGGAGCGGCAGGGGGTAGAAGATGTAGCAAATCAATAGCAAGTGAGACAAGGCACAATGCACCTCACTTGGAAGTTACACCAGTAGATCTATTCCCTGACCAAACACAGGAGAATTCAGAGTTCCTGCAGTAGTCCTTCCTGTGGAGGTACTGTGCTTCCCTGGAGAGGGCTGGATTACTGCTAGTTTGTATTTGCCTGTAACTGGTGATCAACGAGCTACTCTGCATCTTTGCATGACGTTTCCACAGCATCAAGGGACTATCCTTCAGATTCAGTACCGCTTTAGCAATAAAATCAGGCCTATGTCTTCATATTATGTGCTATGACATGAATCATTAGATATCATATTCCTGAGTTATGCTGTGTCAGATAGAAGTACTTCTGTACAAACACTCCGAAATTTACCCCAGTTCAGGAATCCAGGAAGCTTGCTGGCCAGATCTAATGATTAACAAAAGGTGCTAGAATCTTTGTGATGTGTGATGCCAGACAACAAACAGAATGCAGTTCACCTATTGCTTTCCTGCCATCCCTCTATCCAGTCTGCAGGCTATCAACATTACACTTCAGATGAGGAATCTGATTTAAAAAATAAAAAAGAACACAAGTGACCTCCACAAAGGCTCCAGCAATAACAAAATAGTATCAGCGACGGTGAAGATGCCCTTTTCATTAAAGATCAGACTAAGTGACGCTCTAGCTCTTCACTAGTCTTGTAAAAAAAGCATCAGTATCAAAGGTTTTTTCACATCCACTTTCACAGGAAGCAGTCCTTTTCTCCTGAACTGAGAGCGGAGCATAACAGACCATATCCCTTGTAGGCTGATGTAGGAACTCTGGTAAAGGTCATGCACAGATGTCATTCAAATACACCTTCACCATGCTCACACAGCATGCCTGCAATCAGCATACAGTCTTGTGTGAGCCATTCAAGCTCACTGTCTATACCTGAACACCCACAAAAACTGAGTAACAACAACTGCAAGTGGCATAAAATGAGAAGGACTGATATGTTATGATAGCAAGTTAATGATAGTAGGGAAAATATGGAGGCATATGCTAGGCACTGCAGAGGACTTATTCATAGCAATTAATGCAATTCCACAAGCACAATATGGGAAAAAAGTTCCAAGCTGTGATGGATGCAGCAAACATGCATACACACACACACACACACACACACACACACACACACACTTTATCTTACTCTACCAGTAAAATAATGGAGAATCTGGTGCAGTAATTGCTCCTTCTGTCTTTCCAAATTAAAGTAGAGAAAGTCAAGGTTTGGCCTCAGTTGAGAATTGCTCAGATAACCAGCAGCACTGTCGTAGGTACATAACAGGTATAAAAGGGTATTAGAAAATAGGCCGAAGGAAGACATTAATGAATTAGAGTAGATGACCCTTTAGCGTAGATGATTTCTACTGGAGTTTATTTTTTCTAGAGTTTATCTACATTAAAACTAACACGGGCATTTTCTTAGTACACTCTATTTCCACAGTTATTGCCATGGCTTGGCCTGAGAGAAGAAGAGAAGGCTAAGGTGATGGTCTAAGTTTTCTAAAGGTTCAAACCAACATCTTCCCTTTGCAAGACTATCAAATCTGGCCTCCAATTTTCCCCCAGCAGTTGTAAACTTTCCATAATCTTAACCAGAGGGTTTGTATGGATGTGGTGTGTGGAACTAAGATAACAAAGGCTTATGTGAACAAGTAGCTCTTGAGAAAAATACATTTTACACAAATTACTCAAAACAACATTTCAGAGAGGCTAAGAAAGCAGTCCTAAGTGTCCTATGAAAACTCTTTGCTATATCAACATTGACAAGTATAACTCAGGTTGCTTTATAAATAAAATACTGTAAGACTGTATTAAGGACACTGTACCATACTTTGACAACACCAGACTGCTTCCTCTGCAGCATAAGATGGTGGTAAAGAGAAGTGGAGGAAGAGGAAAGTCCTGCCTCTCTGGGTCCCTCTTGCTTCCCAGCCCTACCCAACTACTTAACTGCACCACAGGTGAGAACTCTCCTCCCTGCCTCAGCACCACCTTCATAAAAATAAGCAAAATGGCTGAGGGCTCCTCTAAACTCCAAGAAACAAAGCACTGAGGATTAGCATGGCCCTGATACTACCACAAAGCCTTGTTCAGATATTCAGTCCTCACATTGCAAAACCTCTAAGTGTATGTGGAAATAATTAGTTTTACTGTGTTGCAACAGTCAGTCAAGATGATAGAACTTGAAGTAGTTCTCAATTTCCTCTGGTTTTGTTTCTAGGAAGCTCAGTCATAAGAATCAGTTTCCATCTTGTTTTTGCTGCAGTCAGTGAACAGGCATCAGGGTGCCTCTTTCTATGCAAACAAGGGCCTTCCCCTCAGCAGGATCTACAAACTGCAGCCTACGTAGTGTAACTTTACCCAGAGGTGTAATAACACCCCTTTCATGGCATGAGAATAGGAATTAGTACTACTATAATTTATTTATGAAGGCAGATTAGAAGCTAAGTCAATTGCTTTTAAGGCCCTTGTGCACCTGTCCCTGCGACCATGTCATTACTGGCAGGTCTTTCGTTTATGCAAAGTTCACCTGGTGCAGAGTCAGCAGGAGGCCAGTTTGCCACTCACCCTGGGAGCATGGGAAGCTCATTCCCCCCCAGTACAGTGGCAGTCAGAGGAGAAGGTAACAACGACTGCTCTACCCACAGGCAAATACCTCCCACCCAGCACCTCTACAGAAGCCATGCATCCTGTATGCGTACATTTCCCATTATCATAGTCTAGGCACGTGTCCTGACCAGTCCACAGGAGCCCAGCACACTCTGCTTTACCTGGGGCTGCAGTTCAACAGCCAAGGAAGTACAAACTGATTAGGGAAGTACAAACCACTTTCCCACTGCCCAGCAAGCTGTGCAGCCAAGTGCACATATGGCATGAATCCCAAGACAACCTGCCCCCTCTATGTGTTTGGCCAACTTTACAAGCTGCTGCAGAAAAGCTGTGGGTACCACTTGTGGTGGTTTGCTATCACATAAGAGGGAGGAGTAAGGTGTATTCCCACCTCTTCCAATTCAGACACAGAGTCCATGAGAACTGTGATGTATTCCACACTAAGTGCTTCATACCTCGGTTCTCTGTCTTTTAGAAAAAGAAAGTGAGGACAAAAAGTTCCTAAATTATTTAAAAATAAAACCCAAGATTGATTCCTTGCCCAACCTTTGCTCTTATGCCCACTTCCCAGCGCACTTACGTTCAAAATTTTTATTGTTATCACCCTACTGAGGTTTGCAGTGCTCAGTTCCTTACTAGGGTGCACTCTGTTGAGTTCAGTATGAGGGAGAGTTTATCCAGGTTGTCATTTACAAAAGGGGGAGAGGATTAACAGGCAGTTGAACCAACCCATGAATACATATTTGAAGCCAGAAAATATTTTCTGCAAGTTAGAAGCCCAAAGATTTCAGCGTTTTGTTTTTGTTTTGGGAGGGCTGTCAGGGTCTTGTGTGTGTGGTTTCTTTTGCTTTTTGTTTCTTTTCAGGGTTTTTTGGTTTGTTTCTTTAAACATGACGGAGGGTCCATAACCCTCACCAATCTTTTGGCTCATTTCAAGACTAACAAAGAAAAGAGTTTGTTCTTTTGAAGCTGGATGTCCACTCCTTGCAACAACACTTCAATAAAGGTCAAGACATACAGAGGACATAGGACTAGAGCTAACCATTACTTTGTACATATTTGTCAATTGGGATAACAGGATCAAACAGGAAGAGTTTATTTATAGTAAAGCATTAGAAGTATCTTGGAGATATAAAAGCAATCCAAACTGCAATATGGGGAATGGATAACACCCTTTGGAGAACACCCCCAATGCTATTACATAATGGAGCAGGTCAATAGAGAAGCTAAACTCACCCTGGCTGACTCACAATTGGTTTCAAGAATGGCAATAACTTCTCAGTATCACTTACTGAAGGCAACTTGGTATATGCCATTACAGCTGCTCTGTTTCATTAAAAGCAAGCTGTTGCTCTAGTTAATCCTTCTGACTGTCAATTCAAACTGGAAACCACGTTTCCAGCTCTTCTCTAACTTGCACTGATGAAAAGTTTGATGTCTATGGCTTTAGCCTTCTGGGCTGTCAGTAGTTATGGTGAGAAGCTGTAGTGCAGGTGCCAAACTCACAGCAGAGAAGCAGCAGCTCACACAGCTCCCTGTGCTCAACTACAACACCACAGTTACTCCATACAGCCACTTCATGGTATGAAGCTGCTGAACGGCCTGGGGCACAAGTCTTGTGAGGAGCAACTGAGGGAGAAAAGGAGGCTCAGGGGAGACCTCATCATTCACTACAGCCATCTGAAAGGAGGTTGTGGCAAGGTGGGGGTCAGCCTCTTTCCCCAAATAAAAAGTGACAGGACAAGAGGAAATGGATTCAAATTGCACCCAGAAAGGTTTAGACTGGGTATTCGGGAAAATTTCTTCACAGGAAGGATGTCAAGCACTGGAACAGACTGCCCAGGGTTTGAGTCATCATCCTTGGAGATATTTAAAAGACGTGTAGATGTGGCTCTTAGGGACATGGTTTAGTGGTGGACTTGGCAGTGCTGAGCTGACGCTTGGACTCAATCATAAAGGTCTCTTCCAACCTTAACGATTCTGTGAATACTTTAACTCAAGCTAGTCTGGTTTGATCCATGTAAACAGAGAGGCACCCCCAATTCAAGTTGTACTACTCAAGTGAGGACAAGTCATTAATCACAATAGCACTTTAGCTTCCCATATGCATTATGACAGCAGACACTGCAGGAGGAGATGGGAGAATATTATGTTTTGTATTAGGAAGGAGACAGGAAGAAAAGGAGTGTAAGAAAACACCACTTCTTTAAATACAACAACCCCCAACTTGCCCAAAGAGCACAGTGTCAAAGACGAAATAACTCTCCAATTTCATGGATCCATTTATCTCTACCTTTGACATCAAATGGAAAACAACTAAACTTGCAGGATCTAAGGACAACTGCTGCTTTCATTTCATTTTTCAATTAAACCATGCCTGCTCTATTTCACTCTTTGGTTGACTTGGTGACTCAGGCTGCATTAGGCTCTCAAGGCAACACGATGCTTGTCACCGCTGCAAAGCACAGCTTCTTTGTATTCTCCAATGCTGAACTTCATTGTCTCCAACTGTAGGCTGTATCAATGACTTTCATCAGACCCATACAGACCCGACTTATTAGTCACCACATCAGTGGCCCCCAAAAACACATCCATTTTGATTAATTGGTCTTTAGTTCTTTGAAATACTTTTTCAAATTAACTAGCATTTTTCCCTTTTCAAATATCACTCAGATAAGAGTGACTCATCAAATGCTAGCTTGCTCTGTTGTAAAGCTAAAATAAATGGCTTTAACCTAGACATACTTTGTTCTAAGCATGACTGCGCAAAAAAATCACAACACAATCTATTCCAGTGGCGTCAACACTGAAGACTAGATAGCAACCCTGGGTACAAAGCCATCTGCCCCACTAAGGACAAGCACGCAGTATTACTCCCTCTTCCATACTGTCCATCCCCTAGATCAGACGAGATTGAGCTAAACTGAAGGATTCAGCCTGAAGACTGCAGAGTAGCTGATATCTCTGCACTAAGTTGCCAAAAGCAAGAATGGGCCAGAAGGCTTGCATGAAAAATAATATATACCTACATACAGCTGTACAGTATCTTCTACACGCCAGGCAAAAGGTAAAAACCTGGCCATATTCAATGCCACTGTTTGTACATACAAATGAACAGTACTTGCAAACTCACTAATTCAGGGACATACACACAGACAGCAAAAAACAAATCTTTCAGAACGAACATCCTCTCTCCATCACAGAAATAATAAGAACAGCATCCCAAATTTATTTGGGCCTATACAATCTGATGTATTTGAAATTTAAGTCAAAAGTATGTTTTAAAAAAATGCTTTGGATAGTTGCTCATCAGAGTCACTGATGAAAGATAAATAATCCCTAGTGGCCCCCAAGTTGAGGCATGTGACAGATTTCTAGTTCACACAGTTTGTTATGAATACTAACAATGTTTTTACATTTCAGGTTCCTAGTTGCAGAAAAGGTTACCTGAAAGAAACCATTCTGCTGCATTTATACAGTGCAATTGTTAAACGCTGCATTGGAAGGTGGTTTTCCCCAGTATGAAAACATCCGTAAGTCATCTAGCATTGACAGTGACATCACACTTGAATAATCTTCAGGGACTCTCAAAGGCATGCTTTTTGCAACAGTTTCCTTCTAAGAAAGTACTTTTGAGTTTCAGAAAGGCTCAGGGAACTCTCGCTGGTAGGTGGACACATTTAAATCCTAAATACTGAACATGCCAAATGAGAGGCAATCTTTCTTCAACATACTGAGTCAAGCAAATATCCCACTATAAAAGAGCAAAACATTTCAGCACAAGAAGACATTTCAACAAGGCATACATCTCTTCATACAAGTGCAGGTGCTGTAGGAAGCAGACATGACCTTCACACAGGCTTTGAAATCCAGAACTCTTCTATCAATTCCCTCATGACAAAATATGAAAATACTTTAAAGAACAAAATGAAATCTTACGGCTTGAAATGCAGTAAGCCAGCCTGCAGTTGATCCTCCTGAACAGTTGCTTGTTGATTGGCCAAAGTATAAGTGTAAAGAGTTGAATGAAGTTAATGATCAGTCCTGACACTATAAATATGTAGCAGATCAGAAGGTGGCAAATGAATTGCGACTTCAGAAAGCCAACGATGTCCATGATTTGCTGAGAAAGCAAGAGGGTACCTTCAGACACAAAATTCAGAAGACAACCTGCAAAACCAAATAGTATCAGCAGTTACAGAGTGCATTTATTTCTAGAAACAGACTTAAAACAGACTTCACGCTTACACTTAAATACACTTAAATTAAAGTTAAATCTATTGTAGGAAAAGGCCAGATGTCAGTATTTTGAAAAGTAACAATACAAAGAGAATACTGTATTTCTGAATCCATGTACATTTGATTTTGGAAACAAATTTTTACATTTTAATCTTAACTCTGAAAAACCCGTGAGCCTATGACTCCACTCCATGGACTACAATACTCTTCTATAAGGTCTTCATTGATAAAATACGAGCAAATATTTTGGTTTGAATTATACACTAATGTTGATATGAACTTATGTTTTTATTTGAGTTGTCTGTACTTCAGAAGACATACACTGTCACCTCCGTAATCTTCAAGAGCAGCTCCAAAGTAAATGCAAGCTTTAGAGCTTTTTAAGGAGTTGTGACTTTCTCTACAAGCTATGCCAGTCATGGTCACCAAACGAGGTAGCAGCAGCCCCTTAAGTCTAGCTTTACTGTCTTCTTCCCCTCTCACACTCAAATAACAGTTGATTTTGGCAAGAGAATAAAAGCTTGGCTATGCACAATACACACAATTTGTTCAATTATTCTTTGACACTGATTCTGTCAGTTATAATCCATAAACCCACAAATGAAACATCAATAACAGTACTAACCCGTGACCCAGCAGAATTTCCAGAAAGGAATCAACGCTAAGGTTACTTATGAAATATTTGTATAATTTTGGAAAGGTCCAGTCCAACCTTAGCAATTGAACATTCCAAGGAAATGTCCTCTGCAGAGTACTCTGACCTATCAAATACTGTAGTGATCTCCCCCTACCATCACTACCACCACTGCTAGAATGAAGACACATCCCTCAGTAAACACAACCCCCAGTATTCTAAATACAGTTAGACAGGAGGTGCTGCTGCCATCCTGTTCCATTCCTCCACTGTTTCCCGCTCCGAGGCGTGGAAGAGTTTTGCCAGGGAGGAAGCCCTGAGATGGTATTTCTGAATGTGCCAGTCACATGCAATAACAAAACAGCAGCTGTCAGCGGCCCAGGGAATTAACTGATGAAAAAAATCTTTATGCCTATCCTTTTAGTTTATATGAGACCCCATTATGTGAGGCACTGAGTCTAGATCAGTGTCCTGAAATACTTGTTTTACTGCCCTTTGCTGACTCTGCTCGCCACAGTAAAGAGCAGATGCAAGAATTGATGCAACGCCTTCGGAAGTTATTTAGCCAGTTTTTCAACCACAAGGAAGATGAGGAAAAATTTAAGAAAGAGAATCGGTATTGTTCTATAATTTATATAAAGAGTTTATGGCAGTCCCAAGCCTATTATTAGCAGACAAAATGTGCCCTTTTGTTCCCTTTATCTTGCTGTACTATTCAGTACCACAGCTGACACCAGCTGTAGCTCAGAATGGCAGAACAGGCCTCAATTCATTGTAGTAACCACTGTCATGATACTCACAAAAAGCTTTTCCAGCTTTAACCAACCTTCCTATTAAAGATATGATTCTTAGGGTGGCAGACAATTTACTGTCTTGGGCTTTGACCAGAGGCTTTGTTTTTGAAGGCTAAGCAGAAAGAAATATTGTCTAATAGGAACCACTGCTATGTTTATTCTCCAACCCTTCCACTGAACATTCAGAAGACACAGCCAAACAATTAAAAAGAAAAAGGCAGAAACAACCTTCTTTAAAACAGTCAGAATAGAAGCAACCAGCTACTTGCAAGTGGATGGTTTCAAAGACTCTACAGTGTCCAAAACCCTGATGACTGGGTTTATCCTACTGTCCTTGACTAAAAGTGATCAGAAAGTTTTTTTGTGCTAGTCTGCCAGTTTAATTCTATCCCACAGAATCACTCTGATGTTAATTCCTAGAGATCAGTAAGACATGGGATAGAATGTAAAACCAGCAGCCACAAATAAAGACTTGAGCACTGTTTAGTTAGTGAAGATCTGAAAACTCTCTATTTGATATAATCAACATAAATCTACTGTAGTAAGCAGCTGACAGAGAGACTTTGTGACAAAAATAATTAGTCTTATGTCCATCAATTAATCCAGCAATTCATTTTTTATTGTTACCTTTTCATTATAACAGATGTCAAACTTTATGAAAATGTTACATTTATGTGAATTGTTTATCTCCTGCTGCGTCTTTAAAACAAAAATTCACAGAAATAAAATAAACAAATATGAGATAACCCTGATAAAACATAATTATTGCCTTACAATTTTATTAAGCCACAATGGAATGTCTGAAAGTAATTAATTCCTCATTTTCATAACTCAGCCACCAAACTTTAAAGCTTCAGAGACCTGTTTTAAGGCAAACTAAATCTGCCTAAGCAGTACTATTCAAAGGCATCTAACCCTATTTGCTTGCAAAAGGAACAAAAAATGAGAGACACTGCTTAAATTCTTCTTTTCCAAAAAGTAGGGACTACACGGACAAATTTTCTCTTCTGACTAAATGCCATCTGTTTTCCCTATAAAATGTGCAACCTAAACATTGTATACGGAACGGTAGCTAGATTTCTGTTTCTCAGACATAACCTCATTCTCGTAAGACTTTTTTGGACTGTTTTCATTCCCCAAACTCCAAGAATGCAGTTTATTCTGGTACAAGTAACAAAAAGAATCAGTTCTAATCTTATGAATGAGATATAGAAACACAGGTTTAAGAGTCCACAGGAGCACCTTACATATACTCTTTGTCTTCCTTAAAGTCCTCATGGGTAACATCAACGTAACACCAGTTTAAGTGATAAAGAGTCAGGTCTTTAATTCTTAATCCATGATGCTGCTTTAATAAATTACTGATTTCCTTACAGACAATGACTGAAAATTACAGCAATCTTTTAAAAACAAAGGGGCCAATCAATGCATTTTCTCAGAAGCTATTAAGATCAGAATGCTGCCAAGAAGCTCTCTTCTATCAAACACCCCTTAAAATTAATTAGGAGAAAATGGCTAGCTAGAACATCTAAACCAGATAAGGACATTCTTTAATAACAATTTTCCTCAAACCTCAAATGTCTGCTTAGGGACCAAGTCAATAAGCATCTATTCATGTGACTAAGAGGTCACGTGTTCAGGCTTAAAAGCAAATTACATGACTATTTATTCTAACTCTTTTCCCTTCAACTTCCATTCTTCAGCAAGATCCACTGTGTTTTCTACTTCAGCTACTCTCAGCATTTCCTTCTGCTTAGACTAACTGACCAGGAGGACACAGAGGTGACATGCGAAGTGAAGAACTCTATGCCAGCAGAGGCTGCTGCCTATGAACAGTTCTATTTCATACTTCCAAGTCAGTGAGTGTTTTGAGACTACAACAGGAGATTTCATAAAGAACGCAACTGTTTGCACTTTTAGAGAAAGCACACGAATCAAGCAAAGAACTGTCACCCACTGTTTCCAAAGTTTATGTAGTATATAGAGCTCTTGTAGTGTGGAAAGCAACATGGTACGTATCTGACAGCATCTAGATTGAGCTGATATTGCCCACTTAGAGGCAAGTCAGCACTATACCTCTCTTTTTTCAGTACATATTTCAAGCTTACACAAAAGTTTTCACTTACATCTAGTCTCTGACTCAGTCCTCAAATGCTTTGCTGCAAGTTAAAAACAACCAATCAGATGATGATGATGCCTATTCTTGCATTTTCTCATCTAAACCAGAATCTTGGACAGATGAGTTACAAAGACTATTATGAAAATACGCTCAGGTCAAATTAAGCAGTTTCAGTAGTGCCCTTTAAGTCAATTTCAGTTGCCCCCAAAACCCCTGTATTTGTTACTGGTGAGGCCACAATTGAGTACTGCATCCACTTCTGAGCTCCTCAATTCAAGAAGGACATTGAGGTGCTGGAGGAAGTCCAGAGAAGGGCAGCGAAGCTGGTGAAGGGTCTGGAGCCTAAGTCCTGTGAGAAGCGGCTGAGGGAGCTGGCAGTGTTTAGCCTGGAGAAAAGGAGACTCAGGAGTGACCTCATCGCTCTCTACAACTGCCTGAAAGGAGAGCGTAGCCACGTGGGGCCAGCCTCTTCTCCCAGGCAACTAGTGACAGGACAAGAGGACACAGTCTAAAGCTGTGGCAGGGGAGGTTCAGGTAGGACATCAAGAGGAATTTCTTCACAGAAGGGGTGATTAGACATTAGAATGGACTGCCCACAGAGGTGAGGGTGACCCTGAAGGTGTTTAAAGGAAAGACCGGACCTGGCATTTAGTGCCATGGCCTAGTTGACATGGTGGTGTTCAGTCACAGGTTGGACTCAATCTCTGAAGTTTTTTCCAACCTAATTGATTCTGTGAAAAGAGCACAGATAGCAGCACTGCATATACATCAGTCTATTTCAAAGTGCTGCTGTACATGAAATATACATGCAAAGCAAGTCACAGAAAGCCCCTGTGCTCTTATCTTTCTGTCAATGAGCATCATGTTAGCAAAACTGAGGTTGCGTCCAGGTGTGTATTCATCTGAAAGGAGACTGTATCTGTACGCACCACACCAAAAAACCCCCCAAATCTGGAGGAAGAATTATCCATCTATTTGCCTCATGCTTAATTAGGGTTTGAATCACTTCCCACCTCCTGCAAAGGCAACTACTAGAGCATTATCCCCCATGTTGGGTTTACATGGCAAGGTTTTGGTAGTGAGGGACTGCAGAGATGGCTTCTGTGAGAAGACACCAGGAGCTGTCCCCCACATCAGAAAGCCAATTCCAGACAGCTGCAGAAGGGACTCGCCACTGGGCTAAGTTGAACCAATCACTGACACTAGTGGCACCTCTGTGATAACGTTTAAGAAAGGATTAAAAAATGCTGCACAGCAGCTGTGAGTGAGGAGTGTGAAACACATAAGAGGAATGGCCCTTCAGGCACCGAGGTCAGTGAAGAAGGTGGGGAAGGATGTGCTACGGGCACTCTCCCACAGCCTGTGGTGAAGACCACGTGAAGCAGGTTCTCCTACGGCAGCCCATGAAAGACCATGGCAGAACAGATTTACCCACAGCACCCCAGGAGAACCTTACAAGGCAGCAGGTGCCCTGAAGGAATTCACATCTTACGGACAAGAGCCCACTCAGGAGCAGGTTTTCTGGCAGGGACCACAGCCCATGGGGGTCCCGCCTGTTCCGGGAGAACCACACCCTGTGCGAGGGACTCCAGCAGAAGCAGGGAAACAGCACATGGAAGAAGGAACAGCAAAAAGGAACTGCTAAGGACTGACTGCAACTCCTCTTCCCCATCCACCTGACCCACTTGGGGTGCAGCAGAGCAGTACAGTCTACAGTCAAGCTAAGCCTGGGAAAAAGGGAGGACTTGGTGGGAAAGTAGTTTTAGTTTTGGTTTGTTTTTCTCTGCCCTTCTTTGATAACAGCTGATGATAAATTATATTAAACTTCTCTAAGTGGAGTCTGCTTTGACCCTGATGGTAACTGGTGAATGACCTTCCTGTCCTTCTATCAACCCACAAGCTTTTTTGTCCTATTTTCTTCCCTTGTCCTGCTGAGGAAGGGGAGTGAGGAACAGTTTGATGCAAACCTGGAAGTCAGCCAAGGTCAACCCGCCACAATTTCTCCAAAAAGTCCCAAATCAGGGAATAACTTGAGCATTTCTTAAGACCTTTCCCCAAAGTTAAGGGAACTTAGGAACGCTTTTCAATTTTCATGAGGAGTCCTGCATTCCTGAGCTGCACATTGTTACAAAGGAGAGATCAATCAGTTTGGCTGTTCCAAAAGCTGAAGAATTAATACCATCTACCAGCAAGAGTTAGAATTTCAAATTTATATACTTGCTATAAAACTGACTTACTGTTTCTATTCTATTGAGCACAGAGATAATTCGTGTAACAGAGTGTAAACTGATGAAAGTAACCTGTGAGTTTTCAAATGGTTATCACACCATAATGCTTTCCCCTTCTCCCTTTTAAATTTTCTTCCTGCTGTGATCTAATGTAAAAACTCTGCATGCCTGCCAGGGCACAGGTCCTCTGTGTACACATACTTTAATGGCAAAATGCATAGCAGAGCTCCTGTTAGCCTCAATGCTTGTCCCAACGTAGCAAAGTGTTTATACAGCAAGGTGAGGAGGATGACAGCAGTTCAAGAGAGGCATGCACAGTCTGGGAAGGAGTTGGAAAGATGGGGAGCAACTGCCCAAGTTCTGCTGCGAAGCAGTTCAGGCTCGCTCCTTTTTCCAGAGGCATGAAATATTCAGGGAGGAGGGAGATGAACTTAAACACGTATCAATACAAAACTCCTTAGAGATGCAACATTTAGAGACTGCAGGGCTTGACGCTGAGAGGAGGTATTTATTTGGAAAGAATAAACCCCTTGAAGTTAAGCACTTCTGTTCCAAGCTTCTAAAGAGATCCTCAAAAAATACATCAGGGTGAAGTACATCAGTTATCTCGGGTGCAGAACATGAAGTTCACAAAAATAGCACTGGAAGGCAAGTTGCTTCTTTCCAAAATGCCAAGTGTTGCTGTTCAACTGTTTCCCACACAGATTTTTGTACTGTAATACATTCATATATATACATATAAATATATATAAAGCATAATTATCTGCAATTCCTTCGGGGAAAAAAATAAAATAAAGAGCTGCATTAAGATACTCAAGACGTAGATGAGTTTATGAGAGTTCAGTCCCAGAGTTCAGTTCTGGGGACCATCTGTTTCCTTTTTTACTTTATTACTTATCCATTAACCTAAAAAGTCACTTGCACTGGCAACAAGGGCAGCACCAAACACAAGTAAAATTTAGGGACTAAGCAAGACAGCAGGACTAAAGAGTAAAAAAATTACAAGAAACGATACTGAGAATCTAAGCAGGATGTGGGCTATGCTGTCACACCACGAGAAGCAACCTGGATAGTTCCTCAAAAATAAGTGAGGTGAATAACCACAACAGGTGTAGGACACGCAGCTATATCACGTGCTCACAGACAATTTAATAATTGTTTTCATGGACAACATTAGGTGCTTAATCAAAGGCGACCAGACCCACACGTTACTGTCATCTGGCACTCTATTAAAAACAACCCCCCACAAACATGCTTGCACAAAGTCACTTCAGTGACTTGGCATTCTGCAAAAGTACAGGTGGTTTGTTAAATTTCCGATTCTGAATGTTTGCAACAAACAAAGCCTTCACAAATACAAACATACCTACGTATGTCCATAAATAGAAATGCTTTTGCATTTATGATACATGAAATTTTGTACAGAACAGTCATGGACCATTTTGGGCAACTGTACATTTGAAGTACAGAGATCAGAGTCAGTCTAGTTAAGCCACTGATCTTCAACGCACAGCCTGTGAGAAATCTCTCAAGGGTGGATCCATACCATCAATCCTTACACAGGAAATTAACACATTAAAAACTACAGAGGCAGCAGGGGCAGTACGGCAGGATGTTGCCACCTGCACTGTAGTACTTACCAGCATCAAGGGCACACTGGTCACCTTGACACTGGGCATTTCAGGAACAGAGCCAACACAAGAGTAGCTACTGAGTTCTTCAGTGGTTATTTTAAAAACATTTCTTTTAAAAGAGCCCAAAGAAATGGGGGTATGGAAGAAGGCTGACAGGATTATTCAGGCGCTGGTACAAAAACAGGGTTGCTTTTTAATATTGTGCTGGGAGTCCAAACATTCTTTTGATAAGAGATAAGTTTCGGAAAAAAGGCCTCTCCTATTAAGACTGGCTTATGCTTGTCAAGCACTGATTGCCCACACCTTGTTTTAAGAACTATAAATTACATTCACAGCAACACAAAGGGTCAGCATGAGGTACAGGAACTGCTTGTACAGTCTCAACAGACAAAATACTTCCCCTGCATCCAAACCATGTTTACGTGTGAGGCAACACAGAAACATGGATCACATTTACTTCAAAGCTTCAAGTATTTAATCCTCCTATTCTTACCCACAATGAGTTGCAAAGTTAGACTGCAAAAATACCACCTCCCAACTCCAGTTCTGCAACAGACAAACACACCTCCAACACGCATAAGCAGTTGTATCCAGGCAGAGAAGTTTCATATCCTCTCAGCAGAATTAGTAACATGACCAAGTCCATTTCTGTATGCAAGAACAAATCCTTCACGTATATAGGATTAGAAAGCAGTGTGGATTTTGTTGATCTTTTCCTGTACTTATCCATCCCCTCTGATATGAAAAGCTATAGCCATTCAGAAGACACTAGTGAAATAAATCTGGAAAGGTCCCTCTTGCTGCTCCCCTCTTACCTCCCCTGGTAGAGAGCTTGTGAAAGTTACATAGCAAATCCACAGAACAGCCAACGCCAGAACCACAACCTGCCACTTCCCCAGGCTCCAGCTTTCAACACAAACTGGTACTTTTCATACTCCTTTATTTGCCTTCTTGCCCATTATCATGTTTTGTTTGCAACACCTTTTTAAAGGTCACACATAGAGAACAGAGAGGGAATGGACACATCCCACAAGGATCTTCAGCGGAAGCAGATGATGCAATAGGTATAAATGCTCCTGTACAACCCAGGATGCATGTGCTGATCTAATGCACTCTGCTTTCCCTTCCTTTCTCTATTCCTCAAGAAATGCAAGTCAAGTATTCGGCAACTTGGATGGTTCTGTACTATAAACTACAAGCTACAACTTTAGCACCAAGTGGGCAGTATTATGTCCACACAAATATACATCTATCATTCTTATCCGAGAAGGAATTAAAGGCACTGATAGATGCTGAAAAGACATCAGTTGGAAGATAAAAATCATCAGCACTGGGAAAAGGGTAACTTTCTTTCCTCACTCCCATATAACAACCTCTTTATATTTTCTGGAATTGAGATTTACATTTTAGTAATTCTGGGCAGTGTCTTTAAGCTTTTTCCTTGGAGTCTGATTCCTAACTTGTGTGGCTTTGTTGTCTTGTTTATTAAAAAAAAACAGGAAGTGCAACTACAGAATAACATAGAATTTGTAGCAGCAAGAATCTTAAAAAAAATTTGTGGAAAGTGGCAGAGATAGGACATGAGTCAGTGAGCTGAGAAATACACCATGGTGACAGCACAGCTGGTTTACAAGTGCGACTTCCACCACTTAGCTGTGGGCTGGCAACAAATTTTCTACTGTCCCCAAAACCCCAGTATAAACACTTTTAAGGTGGTGCCACCTTCTGAGCAGCTGCATGGCCCCTGCTGGAGACAACCCTGGTCTACTCAGTAGGTCCGAGCCCTGCTGCCCACGCTGCCACAGATGCAGCACGTACACGGCACAGACCACATTCTTTGTGCTTCCAAGTCACACGATATCAGCCAACAGCACTGACCTTCTCCATGAGGAAATCCAAAAGCTTCCAGTACAAATCACAAGACATTGTTAACTGTGCTGGAAACGAAAAGTGCCATTCACCTGATTACAGCTCCAAGTGAGCTGTTAGGTTTTTGTATCTTCTGTGACAGGAGACAGTCTCCTTCAGCTAGGCAATTTGCATATTTTTAATTAATATGAAGCAACATCAGTATGCTCTTTGAATACTAAGGAAACATTAAACAGAAAAATATTCACAAGGCCTTTTTTTAACCTCTAAGTATTGATTTGTCTGTATTCTATCTTATGACACTGAAGAGTATGAAGTAGCTGAATTTCTCCTTTACGGAAATCACATCCCAAAACTGGAAATGACAATGCAAACAAAAGAGGTAGCCACACCAAGACAGAGATACACAGGATATGAATACTTATTCATTAAATATTGTTTAATGGTTCTTTCTGTAGAAAATAGTTAAACTGAAGAATGAATGTGGCAGGGAAGCGTCCAGATTTATTGTTCAGAGAAAACCAAGTCCTGCCCTAAACAGCTAACCACCCAATACTTAAAAAAAAAAAAATCTCATAGCTGAGATGTGGTTGGCATGGTTCCAAAGAATAAGATGCCAGCTTCAGTGAAAGGCTCAGATGCACCTACACAGAAACAACCAGACATCCAGATGCCAGGTAAAAACCCAAATAAACATGGTGACAGCTTTACCCATGTATCAGCAGTTCCATTCTATGTCAGTTTTTCACTCACCTTTGCCTCATGATAGGAGGGTTCAGACGTATTTTGCCACAACACAAACTAAGAATACTTTCAGCCTCCTCATTCTCCCTGACCATCAGTCCCCTAACAGCCTGATTTAACTTGAGAACTTCAAAGAATAAAAGCCTTTACCATGGGCACCAGATTTACCAAGCCCAGTAGTAAAGGGAGGTTTCATTTTGGACCCATTTCAAACCCTGTTGAAGCCAAAAGAAATCTCTCAACACATTTCAATTGTCCTTGTTGTTTAGCAAACATTATGACTCCAAAACAGCCAAATGTGATGTAACTGATCAATGATCTTGTATTCTCAGCACCTAAAGCCAGGGCTAGTCAAAACCACCTTAAACATCCAGCAAAATCATTCAGAGACAGTGTTTGACCTAACTGTATTTACTTTACTGCATGGCAAGTGTGCAGGTGTTAACAGTTCCTAAACATGCTGCTAAGAATCCAGGAACATTTTTATAAATTTTGCACCAAACTGAGCATTAGATACATCAACAGCTACCTGGATTTTCTACAACATCTCTACAACATCTCTGAACAACTGCAGGTGCCCAAGTCCCTTTAAAAACCTGGCTTTGAGCATTTCTCCTGCCTACTTGAAATATTTTTGAGACTCTTTCACAAAGCTTAAATTCAATCTGAAGCTTTTCTCTGTCTCCTCCTTGGGTGAAATGCAGTATTTATGCACACTCAAAAGCACAGATGTAAAAAACATACAGTGACACAGAAACACAGAATTAACCCCTGACCAACCACCTGTGACTTGAAGGGGGGAACCTCATATATGATTTACGTGCAAATACAGTCTGCTTGCAGGCAGAATGCCTCTAGACATTCCAGAATTGCAAAGCAGCATCTGCAGTATTAGTATTTTCCAAAGTGCTCAAAAACATGGTAAGAAGAGGCAAACTACGATGTGTGAAGACACGGATAATGCAGAAATAGGGAGAGAAGAAGGACACAGTTTAACTTTCACAAAGTAGCTGTCACTTTAAATCATGTGCCATTTCCACATATAGACTCCCCCCAAATACATTTCTTTCCCTGTCTTTAACAGCAGGTTTTAAGTCAAGTCTTACCCTTTTTTCTGATAGGTGAAAAAACCTGCATTATCTGCTAACTGAATTGGCCTGGGCAAACCTTTACATCCACCTGGATCCTGCTGGGAAAATATGAGTGAAATTTAACTTTGTTGGTCCAATTAAAAGGAAATCTAGTGCACATCAGAAGTTTTTCAGGTGTTAATAAACAGTCCCACATGGAACTGAAATCAGTGTGCTTGTCTTTGCCTGCAACTCCTAATCTTCTGGCAAGTAAACCCTCTCTCAGTGACCTCTATCTCTGACTTATTTCCAGCCTAGAACTGGTTAATTGCCTTTCCCTGTTCCTGTTATTTATGCTACAGTAGAAACCTCAAGCCAGATCAGCCCTTTTGCAAGAAGCAGAAAATTATTTCAGTGTAAAGCTCTTTGTGGCAGAATATAACAAGACAGACGCAAGAGCAGAAGGTCAAAATGGTGGCATAAGAAGTAAAAACGCTTTATGTTCAAGCTGAAGAACAGACCACCAGCAGGACCATAAACCAGCATCTCCTGACTGTGGGCTCACTAGAGTTGTTAGACTGCTCTGCTTGGTTCCTAACACATAGCTTATGTGCCTTTTCAGCAAATCTATCACATTATCAAAGGGGAGTCTTTGCAGCATCTTCATCCTCACCACAACACACAGTTATTCTCATTCATTTCCATTTCTTCCTTCTCTGACCTTACCTTGGACCCTACCTCATCTCTAGTTCGAGGCACTGGAGGAAGACAGGGGAAAAACATGAAAACGAAGTGAGTCAGCAGTTTCTGAGCAGCACACAAGCATTAGTCAGAGGTGATCAGGGTACTCACCACAGTCAGATGTGAATGAGCCTAAGACCACCAAATAACAGACTGGTGAGCAAACTTTCCCAAATGCCTGAAAATGAATCACTGGGCAAGGCCACCCCACAGATAAAGCACTTCAGGGAAAAAACACATTCTCAGCTGCCACATACCAGTCCTGAAAGGCAGCAACGCACACAGGGTACTGCTCTGTCACATTTCTAGTTCCCTCACAAAAAGCCTGCTGCATCCAGTACAGCTGAATCGAACACACCTGATGAGACAGTTGCCTTGACTGGTATAATGTTTTCTCTAATAAGCAAGGCCCACAGTTGCAAAAGCCCTTTGTGGGTAAAGTACATGCACAGTGCACTACTACGCACTGTTGCCCTCCTGCTCATCTGCTCCCTTATCAGGACACACTGACAGCAGCAGTAGTGATGCCATTAGTCAGGAAAGTGGCAACATCACACAGTAGAAATTTGAGTTTTTAAAATTTAAGACCAAATTACTAATACAAGTTCTAAGGGCCACAACTGCTCATTTGCAACACAAGAATAGTACCTTGCTATTCCCAGCACAGCTGTGACAGTGCCTTCCTGCACAAAGAGATTTGAATGGGTGTTGTTCCCAGTCTTCACCTTCCAGCAACAAAATCAAGGGTACACAACAGAAAAAAAAATCCACCCCTTTCAGCAGGGCAGACTACAGCCGTAGGATTCTCATCCATCACCTGCAAGAGAACCCTTCTCCTACAAAACTCTTCTCTGTTTATGGTACAGTAAGTCCATTAAACTGTGAATGATGTACAACCATCACTCCAGGAGAGCACACCTCACTCGAGACAGATGGACACTGCTTCAGTGCCTCTGCACTTGGGCTGGACAGAGCAAGTCTTACCATAAAAACAACCTCCCCATCAAAACGACACCTACTGAGTTTCAAGAAACAGTTAATTACTGTGCTCTGGGCACAGCATTCTCTGTTCTGTGACTCTGAGCAAGTGCTAATCTCTCTGTGCAATTTCTCCACTCCTAAAATATGTTACTTTCACCTTCTTGTGAGGCACTTACTAAAATCTGTTAAAGTGGTTGCCAGCAACACAACTAAACTTTACTTAGGAGCAACCTTTATCCACAGGCAGCTTGCAATACCTTCTATCTTCTCTGCAGGCTTCCTAGTATATTCTTCCACATGAAACCTGGCCCTGTCATCCATAAAACACAGTTAAAGTTTCATTTTTTGATACAGCTGATTCAGGCATTGTTAGTGCAAAACATTAATAGGAATGAGCAAAGCTACACATATTTACACAAACTTCTAAAGTGAATACATGTGTTTTAATCCACAGTATTTGGAAAACCACAGCATTGTATCAGATACAAGGAGGTAGAGAAAGTCAGAAAGTGACAGCAAACATTCAGACCACATCAACTATTCTAGTGATCCATGCAGTCAGTCTTCACACAGAACTAGTCCTGGCATATATAAACAGACCTCTGTACATCTACACGAATCTTATCTTTCACAAGAGAAGTTAGAGAACAAAAGGCTGAAAATTTCAGCTTAAGTTGTTTCACAACAGTTTCTCTACTCCACCAGTTTTTAATTCTTTTTGCTACTCACTCTAGTGTGAAGTCATTATCAGTACAAGCTGAGGCTACAATCGCCTGGTACAACTTCCTGGGCCGGAGACATCACTGTTTTTAAATAAATGCTTGGGTTTTTTTGTTTGAGAGTTTCTGGCATCCTTCTACCTTCTTGTAAAGCATTTTCAGTTTTCATGTAGCAGCAAGGTTGCTCTCTCCCACACAAGCACCTGCATAAGGTATATCATTCTTAGATGTCTGCAAAGGGACTTGAAACACGACTTTTAGAAACGTGTTAACAAAGATAAAGACCAGAAGCCTTGGTGTGACATTGCTGAAACAGACTCTTTAATGGGTTGTCTTTTCAGCCGTTCGAGTGAGTGCTCACTTGTTGAAATAAGCGCTAAAAAACATTACTTGTTATTTAAATAACGTTCACCACACGGTATCAGTCGACACACCTTAAGTCAGTCTGTGGCCATTATTTAACTCGGCTTAAATATCTTTATGAACAGACGCCGAGAGGTGAAAGGCAGAGCTCCTACAACACGTGAGCACACCACCAGGGAGGCAGACTGCCCCTCTCCCCCGCCGCAGCTCACGGACTCCCGGGTACGGCGGGCGGAGCAGCC